>OX451738.1:1432752218-1432811387 GCA_948472305.1 Vicia faba
TTTATCAAAGAAGTCCTTAACAGTAGCTATGACTTCACCTTTAACAGTATCCCAACTGGCCTTGAATTTTTTTGCAGAATAACCATCTAATCCAGGAGCAGCCAAATCGGTTATTCCTTTCAGCGCAACATAGATCTCATCACTGGAAATTGGAGCCACCAGAGTTTCTCTCTGAGCTTGCTGCAGCTGAGGACCATGCCTCATAGCCCTAATATCAATAAAATCCAAATTGTCATCACTCTTCCCCATGAGAGAACCATAGAACTTCAGGATTTCCTGTTCAATCAGATTTTGAGAAGTTATAGTAGAGCCACCATCCATCTGCAGCAAGTTCATCGCTTTACTAGCTATCTTAGATTTAATATAAGCATGGAAGAAGGCAGTGCAACCATCTCCATCCTTAAGCCATTGGATTTTTGCTCTTTGCCTAAGGATGGCTTCCTCAATATCATTCCACTTCAATAAATTCTCAGTACAGCTCTTAACCCTCCTGATCTTCTCAGCATTCATAAGGTCATTTGCTAACTCTTCCTGAGCATTAGACAGGGAATCCCTAGCTAGAACAATGTGATGTTTCGAAGCCAGCAGATTCTTATTGAGCTTGTACAGAGTCAGCCTTAGCCTCTTCAGTTTGTGCCATAGAACATAGCTAGGGCAACCATCCATCTGTTTATTCCAACACTCCTTGACAGCATCATTATACCCTGCAGAATCCACAACACAATTAATGAAACGAAATATTTTTTGAGGCCTAGGAGACACATCCTGATCAGAGAGGTAAGGAATAGAATGATCAGACACTTGAGGAGGCAGAATTTTCAGACTGAAATTCATATGGTTTAGAAACCAGGCAGGGTTAGCCAGACAATGGTCTATCCTAGAATAAATGGTCCCCACACAGTGCTTATTGGACCAAGTAAAATACTCCCCAGTACTATCCATCTCAGCAAGGTCTATCTTCTGCATTAACTCAGCAAGATCCTGAAATTCTCCCTCAGAAACCATGGACCCTCCAATTTTGTCTTTACCGTGAAGGATATTGTTGAAATCCCCAACAATACACCAAGGCCCCTGTAGGTTTAAATTGCCCAACTTCTGCCAAAGGACCTTCCTTTGTTCCAGTTTATTAGAGCCATAGATTGCTATCAGGTGGAATCTATGGTTCCCAAGGGTATCAGTCACCTCACAATGAATCATCTGGCTAGTTGCAGTCACCAGTTTAACATCAATAATACTCTTGTTCCAGTTGATCCAGATCCTGCCATTGGGATGACAGTTGTAATTGTCCAAAAAGTTATCACCTAGATTCAGCAAATTTCTAACTTTATTGGCATGATGGATTTTAACACGAGTTTCCACCAAGATAACTATAACAACTCTAAGCTCTAGGAGACGGGAGCTAATCTCCCTGAGCTTAGCAGATTTATTCAGCCCCCTCACATTCCAAGAAGCAAGCATTAGCCAGGGTTTTGTAACTCAAGAAGATCATTCAGAATCCCCAAAGCATCAAAACCATTGTCACTTAGCAGATTAACAGGGGACTTAACAGAATTTTGTATCTTACCTAAGTCCTTACCTCTTTTAACTGCAGACCATTTAACATCCATTTGTTGATTAGCAGAGTCAGCTAGCTCAGATTCAGGTTCCACAGGGGGGCTATTAAGAACAGGAAACTTAGGTTTAGATTCCACAGGCTTGTTGGTTCTAGGTTGCCATTGCTTTGCCTGTACTTTAGGCTTATCACAGTTATGACCCAACTTTTGGCAGCTTTTGCAAAATGCGGGCCTCCATTCAAATTCAACCCGCTGCTCCATTTTGTTGCCAGAATCATCACATATCATGATAGACCTAGGGAGATCTTTTGTGACATCAACTTTTACAAGGATTCTCGCGTATGAGACACGCAGGCGATTGGAAGTACACTCATCAGTAACAATAGGGTTAACCACTGCACTTCCAATTTTGTTAAGCCTGGTATCTCCCCAGAGATAGATAGGCAACTGGGGAAACTTAACCCATAGAGGAAGGGTGCACAAAAAATCAGTTTTCAAGTTAAAATCTGGGCGCCATTCACGGATAAGAAGGGGCATACTCCTGAATGTGTAGGGACCCCTCATAAGGACCTCATCTCTGTCGCTGAAAGATTTGAATCTCAAAATGAAATATCCCTCCTCATTAAAGTAAATGTCTGGAAGTTGAACAAAGTTCCAGTATCTTGCCATGAAGTTCTTCACCCCGTTCATGCTCATCTCCCCTCCGAGGACATATAGAACTAGAGACGGTTCCCAGAATTGAATCTCAGCACGGAAGTCCTCTTTAGCTATCAGAACTTCCACTTCACCATTAACAACCTTAGGCACAATAAAACTCATGGCCCTGCCCTTAGAGGGATTTCTATTATCGGTTAGGACATCAACCCATAATTTCCTCGCATATGGGTTATCGCACTTCAACGCATACACATCACCGTTCCCTGCATTATGCAGAATCGTTTCAGCACCCTTAAGATCAAACGAGCTTTCTGTAGAAGGCAGTACAACATCTCGCGAAGATTGACAATCAAGCGGCGGAGGTTGAGGACTGACAGAGAGTGGCGGAGGCACCATTTTTTTCGGACGCCCCGGTTTCCCCTGCTTCCCTTGCTTCCCCTGTTTCACCATCTTTTATTTTTTTCTTTCAATTTTTAATTATTACTATTATTATTATTACTATTATTATTATTATTATTATTATTATTATTATTATTATTATTATTATTATTATTATTATTATTATGACTATTATTATTATTATGATTATTATTATTATTATTATTACGATTATTATTATTATTATGATTATTATTATGACTATTATTATATATATATATATATATATATATATATATATATATATATATATATATATATATATATATATATATATATATATATATATATATATATATATATATATATATATATATATATATATATATATATATATATAGATTAATAAAATTAACTAATTTGTTGAAATTTTTTTTTCTTAATAACGAATTTTTTGAACAATTAGAAAACATATTTTGTGTAGAATTTAATAGATTTGTTAAGGTCATTTGGGAAGGAAAGCCAAGATGTACTGTGTGATTAGTAAGAACTAACGGGTGTAATTACTATAACCATTTCTTTAGCCCATACAATGTATAAAAGGTATAAAAGACCAAAAGTCCTGAGAGTTAAAATTGATTTTAGGATGATTTAACATAAAACTCCCGGTTTCCCCCAATTGTACATATGATACCTTTCAAAGGGTATAAGAGATCAAACTATCTCAATGAAAATATTTTTCCAAAAAGTTTTCAAATTTTTAGTATTATAAAGTATTTTTCAAATTCACATAGCAATATCGGAAATTTCAAGATGATACTGGAGATTTTACTAAATAATAAGCAATTTTCGGTGTTTTTGCAAAATCTCCGATATTTTATATTGGAAATTTTTAAATTTTAAGTATTTTTTAATCGGAAATTATGAAATTTCCAATTATTGTGTTACATGTTATATTGGAAATTTTGAAAATTTTCGGAGGTTTATTTCTTGTATCAGAAATTTCAAAATTTTCGATAGTTCAACTTTTTTTTGAAAAGTATTGAGAATTTCAAATTTTCCAATAATTTATTTTTTCCTAATTTTTTTCTCCCTTTATTCTTTGTTTCAGTGAGGACAAGGGGCAAAGACGGTTCTCTTGTGGACATGGCGACTGATAGAGCAAAAGCTCATATCCGGGCTGATGAGACACATGCTTCTGATCTACGGGCGGGACAACGTGCTATGACTGATTCTCATCGAAAACGGATGTCTGAGTAGCAAACACAGTTCCGCGCATCCTAACGACGGGCTGTCTGATAAATTTGAGATTCCAGAAAACGAGAAATTTTAAATACACTATCAAAAATTTAAACTAATTGAAAATTTTGAAAGAGTCTATCGAAAATTTTCTAGTACCTAAAATTTAAATACTTTTATGGGAAATTTCGTCCAAAATATATTTATATTTCACTAAAAATAATTTAAAAATAATAAAAATTAAAGAGTGTCATGTTTAATTTAAGGAATGTCAATGTCATGTTAAATCTTTTAATTCTAAGCGCTTTATAAAAGAAATAAGTGAAATAACAAAATAAAGAGCTCACGTTAGATGTTAACTTAATACTAATTTACACGACCATGTAATCTGTTTATTAATTTGTATTAGCAAAATAATCGTGGACTCACACATTGTATGATATAACTAATTACTTAACATTTAAAATTATAAAAATAACATATTAAAATCAAATAATTTTTTTGTTGACAAATATTTATCATATATTTTAAAATTTTGAAGTGACAAAAATATTTACATATTTTTTGAATACTTATTATATATATATATATATATATATATATATATATATATATATATATATATATATATATATATATATATATATATATATATATATATATATATATATATATATATATATATATATATATATATATATATATATATATATATATATATATATATATATATATATATATATATATATATATATATATATATATATATATATATATATATATATATATATATATATATATATATATATATATATATATATATATATATATATATATATATATATTATTGAACACCAATATAAATTAAAATCTAGTTTTTCAAATACACACTAATCATTTATGTCAAGTTTTTTAAGTCCATACTCCTCATTATAAGCAACAATGTATTATATTTAAGTAAACTTTGATAAAGTTGGACATTCTTTGATGAAAATAAAAAAAATAATATAAATTAAATAACAAAGAGAGAGAAGGAAAAAATATTCATTGATTTAATCTTAATTACAAATAAAAATTGATCAAAATAGGATCAAATACATCATTTATTTTAACTATTTCTTTTTATATTTGAGTTCAAACTGAAATCAAAAAACTAATAATAAATTGAAAAGTAAGAAAAGAATTTGAAAATAAAAAGAAAATAAAAATGTAAGAGAGAGTAGAAATGAAAAGATAAAAAAAAAAAAAACCGAGAAATAAAAGCTTTATGAAGTTGGTTTTAGAACATTGGAACAATGATCATAGTGGGGTGTCCATGTTTAATTTTTCAGCTAAAATGATATCCATTAAAGGTCTGTTTGTTTTGGTTTTTTGTTTTAAATTATTTTTATAGTATTATATGTATAAAAAAAATTTTTCATAAAAGTTTCAATCGAAAATTTTGTTTAAATAATTATTTGTAAAAGGTTATTTTAGTTATTTTATCTTTTTATTGAAATTTCTTTAAGATATTAAAATTTTAAAAAATCACTTAATTTTAAAATTATTTCAAATAGATTTTCATAAAAATCATTTTTGAAATACAACTTTTTGACTATGTGTTGGTCTTCAATAATGTATGTTTATGTTATAAGATGTCAAAATTAGTGTTTCAATTTAGAAAAAACGAATATGGAAAAACTTCTAATATTTTAAAAAACGGTTTTGAAAAATCTATTTTAAAAAATAAAAAGAAAAAATCCATCTTTTTAAAGCTGAAACAAAGAGGTCCAAATTTGGGAGTATTTTTATGCACCCCTTATGTCTTTTTAGAGGTCTTTGGCGAAATTTCTGTAATACCCCCTTAATTCCGATATGCATATTTGAACGAATCTAATATTTCATTTAGGGGATTTTCGGATATGCATATCCGAACGAACTCCTATATTTCATTTTCAGTGGATTTTCGAATATGCATATCTGAAATAATCCAATATTTCACTTTTAGGGGATTTTTGAATATGCATATCTAAAATAAACACACCATTTAAAATTAAAATTAAAATTAAAATTAAAATCTCTAATTATTATTAACTTCTTAAAATAATCATTTATCAAAATAACATACTAGAAATAAATTGTAAATTACAATAGTAATTCCTATTTAGAATAAATTATTTAGACTTTAAAGTTTCTAAACAACTTTATTGTATTCTTTTAAAATCATCACAAATTAAAATAGCAATTTATTTAAAACAAAATAAAACGAATGATGTATCTGATAAATTGAAAGAAGTTAAGGCATACATTAAGAACATTAATATGTCAAATGTCTCTTTGAAAAGTTAGAACAAATTCTTCTCCCTATTTCTTTCGTACAATTTATACAAATAATTACACCGAACTTATAATATAACCTTTATTTTGTTAGGAGGAAATCACAAACGCAACAGAATAATCCAAAAACACAAACTCTCTCAAATATCAAATGCAACGATAATCAACAAAAACACATTAAACAACAAAACACAATTTTAACATGGACAAACCTCCATTAACTAGGAGTAAAAAACTACGGGACCCGTAGGCCATTTAAATTCTGCACTATAATTAAAAAATGGACACAAACAAGGTTCTCTCTAACACTATTTAGAGGCATACATAAACATCATCAAGATTTGAAATCAATCTTGGAATACAACAAGAATCAAGAGAGACAAAACAACTCAAAAACACCAAGAAATTCATACATCAAAGATGAGCTCGACAAACCGACTTGGAAAACTTCAAATCAAATGAAAATTATTCAGAATGTGCTCCTATGAGTCGTGAATGTTGTGTCAAAAATTTTAGGACGATAGGACCGCTAGATTTTGCACAAGCTCCAATTTTCTGGTACTGATTAGTGTAGAATTGGGGCTGCAGGAATAGGATTTTCTTTCTATTTTTTTTTGTTATTTTTTTCACACAATGATTTAATAATCTAATTTTCTTTGTTGGATAATAACAAAGGCATAAACACACATGGACCACTAACTCATGTCTATTTAGACCTCTCCAAATAGAAGGGATATTCCAACATATTTTTTAAACAAAGTGGAGAAATTATGCTTTAAGATATATAATTTTTTTATATTTGATTAGTCTTAACTTAATTTACAATTATAATAATTTCTTTGTAAACATTGTAAAAAAAATCTGAAATAAATAAGAGCAACAAAATTGTATGTTTTTAAAATAAATATAATTCAAATTTAGAATGATTACAAATTAAATTCAAAATAAAATCAAAGTAAAGTTGGGATATTGGGTTATTTTGGATATGCATATCCAAAAAATATGCATATCTGAAAATCCTCTAAAAATAAAAAAATTGGGTTATTTTGGATATGCATATATGAAAACTCTCTGAAAATAAAATTCATGAGTTCGTTCGGATATGCATATACGAAGGGTATTTTGTAATTTTTAGAGTTTTTTTTTCACCCATATAAAGGTGTACTAAGAAACCCCCTTAAATTTTTACTTAGAATTTGAAATAAGGACATACTAGGAAATGTTCATACTAACATGACTAAATAGGACGTATGACCTTATTAGTGAAATGTTCTTTCATAGAATTTATTCAGAAATTTGGCTAAAACCAAACCTTTTGTAATTGGATATCAATCATTCTTTATTCCACTAAGTTTACTGTTGTAATAGAGTGCAGTAAAGAACAAACTGAAACTATAAAATTTTTGAACAAACACAAAAAATCCTATTAGGTTTTCACAGAAGAGACAGAAGAGAGAAGAGGGAAGAAGAAGAAGAAGAAATTAGGATTGATTGTCAATATTTTCTATTCACTTTCTCTATTAGGGTTTACATATTACAAGTGAATAATAACAATCAACCTCTCTCAACAACCTGAGAGAACTAGTATATTTATAGGCTACCAAGCTAACTTAAGCAATTATGCTTAAACACAAGCCTAATTTGACATGCTAACAGACCTAGAACTATTGACTACTGGATGCTAGAATACAATTCAACAACAACATGCACGACTTTGACATCATCATGTGAACAGACTTCGACAACATGCTCATTCTTTGTCGAACCAAGAGACATATCCCTGCCGAGATACTAGAGTTCGATCAAAAATCTCACAAATATTCACCTTGGAACAAAATCCACAACATCAAGGGAACAAACTAGCTTTCTTCATGCAACTTTATCAATTGCATACAATAGAAGAACTTGTAACTTGGTAATGTTTTGGTGATCATATCAGCAATATTGTGATATGTTGAAATCCCTAGCACTTGGACTTCTCCATGCTCGATTATTTCTCTAACGAAATGCAACCTCACATTGATGTGCTTGGTTTTCTCGTGATAAGATGAATTCTTCGACAAATGTATGACACTTTGACTATCACATTTAATAGTGATAACTCGACCTTGAAGTTTCATCTCCTTAGCAAAACCTTCAAGCCATAATGCTTCTTTCACAGATTTAGTGAGGGCAATATATTTTGTATTAGTGGTTGATAAGGAGAAAACCTTCTGAAGTGTAGCTTTCCAACTAGTTATTGTGCAAAACATAGTGAAAATATATCCATAAATAGATTTTCTAAAATCCATACAACCTGCATAACCAGAGTCGACAAATCCTTTGGTTTCTGCTTTGCTATCATCACCACAGGATCCACCATAAATAAAGACTCTATTCAGAGACCCATTTATGTACCTTAGAATCCACTTCAATGCTTGCAAGTGTGCCTTTCCGGGATTGGCCATATACCTGCTTACAAGGTGTTGTACCCCAAAATTTGCCTTCGCATTTTTCCCCAAGAAATCTCAGTTTCAAACATTTCCTGACTTTTCAAACTGGCTCAAGAATCGGACAAACGGACTTTTCTTGACAGTCAAGCAAAACTAGGGTTTTTACTGATTTTCAGAGCTCTGAATTGTTTCATACAGTGGGCTTAGGGTTTAGTTGATTTTTGGTTCAATTTTGATCAAGCGAGCGTGATTTGGCATTTAATCGGGAATTAGGGTTTTATGGGCATATTCTCAGAAGAATTTGAATTCCACAGCACTTTGCGGTTTATTTCAAGATTCGGATTAAAATTCGCGTTATCTTGGTTTAATCAGCAAAAGAGACAGTGGTTTTGAACTCAGTACGTTTTGATTGGGCCAGTCATATACAGGGTGCAGTATTGGATTCACAGTGTTTATGCGTTTGATCAGTCCATTTGGGTTAATTGCTGCTTTGCTTTGGATGTTGAATAAGACAGGATTAATTGATCAATGTTGTTTCATTTTAGTTATTTATTATTCTGAAATTGAATGATTGAATTTATTTCTCAATTGTTTTAATTCTAAGAATTTTAAATAAATAAATAAACAATAAAGAAAATTAGAACCAATTGGATAATTTGGATTTTTATTGATATTTGAATTATTTGTACAAATTGTTGTTTATAAATTAAATTACAGACAATAATTTACATTTAATTTAAATATTACATAGAATGAAAAAACTATCCTATTTTCTAAATATGCTTCATTCTTCACTCCGCTCCGGTGTTCCATTTTTCATCTGCAAAAAGAAACAAGAAAAAGTCAGAAAGCAGTTAATAAAAAAGGACAGATAAAAAGTGCTCATCATTAGGGGCCACTGACTGGGATCAGTTGACCCTCTCTGCAAATCACGGGATTTCTCCCGGTTCACAGAGAGGGAAGATTTTTATTTCATGAAATGCAAATGCATAAGTTATAAATTTCAAGCTGCATAGAAATTCAAAATCCAATCCAAACTGAAAAGTTCAATCTCAACTTTCTATCCAAAAGCAAAGGCACTAACTGTCAAAATGCCAAAGAAAATCAAGGAAGTACAATTGCTGCAAAGTCAAAATCCCAGGCTGTCAAAGAAAGATATGGGACATATCACAAAGTCCCAAGATATCAAAGAAATGCAAAAAAAGCAGAGCAAAGCACAAAAGCTGGAGATAAAGATGCAGTAATGTATTATGCAAGGAATCTTTTCATCATTTCCCTAGTCATAGCCCCTTCAGAACCATAAGTACAGTATAAACATATAAAATTCAAAACTGTACTAGGAGAGAAGAAAAAGAGATAAAGCATAGGCAGGTTTTCAGACAGTTCAGAATAGACAGCAGGCAAAAGGAAGAGAAAAGATTATACAAATCCAAGCAACTCAGTCCAGCATAGCAAGCCAATAAAACAGTTCAGGACAGTTCAGAAGAAAAGATATACGAGATTTACCCACTCTGCCTCAATACAAACAGAAGCCAATACAAAACTGAGTTCAGCCTAAGCAAAAAGGGATAACCAAAGTCTATCAAACCTGAACCTGTCCACAAACTTCACAACTCTGCATAATACAAAGAGGAAACAAGCCAATAGAAAGAAGAGAGGTTAAGATACACAAATAAAAAAGCCAACTCAGTAGCTGCATCATCAAAAACCTAGCCAAAGAAAACTGTGTTGAACCTTGCACCACCCAAACATACAAACACATGACCAGAAAATACCTTAACCGGCCATAACCTCAAAACTGATAACCTGCATTTTCTAAAACCATCCAACTTCAAACCTTGTCAAGGCCAACAACACACTGCAAACCATAAACAAAAACTACCAGCACCCTGTTCAAAAGCTACCCAAAACCACAGCATAGCTTGCAAAACAAACATGGCCTAGCTTTTCCAAATCCAAATCCCTCACCACTACTGTCAAGGCCTAACCACATAAACCAGATGAAACCCTTGCAAACCCAAGCCTCACCATTTTGTAAAACCAACATCTAAAACATTCAAACACCAAGCCTCAGAAGTGGGCTCCATCATAGGCAACAATTCAAAGACAACCCAATCTCAAGCATAATCAAACACATAATCCCTCAAGTTATCAAGCCAGCCATTGTAAAAGATAAGCTTAAGGCCTTTCAAAGCTTCAAAGCTCCAAAAAGGGCATCAAGCCTTCAAGCCCTCAGAATCTTGGATTCATCATGGGGCGAGGGAGAAACATTTCAGATTAGACAAGCAAACATACAGACGAGGCAGATTCAAGGCAACTGAGACCCTCAGACCTCTGAGGTCATCACAGGGCAACAAGAGAAGAAGAGAGCAAATCATCTCAGGCAACAACAAGAAGCAAATACTCAGGCAACCATATAAAGGCATCACAGTGGAAGAAGAAGATAAAAAAAAAGTGAGTTTTTAAGAAGGGTTTTCAGGCAAATCTAGCATCATCATCAAAGCCCTAAATATAGCAAGGAACGAAAATACCAGGGAAGCGTCAAAAGCAAAGCAAGCTCAAAGTTCCTCACGCCACTCCGGCCTCCTAAAGCATCACTCCTCCGCCTCTCCTCCATCTCCCAAACGAAGGTAGCCAATCTTTTCCCATTGCTCTTCTCCTTCACCACATAATTATAAAAACTCAACTTAAAACTCAAATCAAACATGTAATTTGTAAAAAGACAAGAGATAAGAACATAAGGCATTAAAACGAACCATGTTTCAAGGACGCTAGGCTCATATCAACGGAGGGAAGAAAGGCTTCTGGAGGTAGCGCTGGTGGCCGGAGAAAACGCTCAGGGAATTGGTAAACGGAGAAGACGAACGCGCCGTCGTCACCTCACGAACCCTAAATTTCGTTCTAAAACGTTCACTAACAAATTGCCTAACCCTAATTCTGTTTCCAGATCCATCGGCCTGACCCGTTCCTACTTATTCTAAGCCCATTAATCACTAACCTTAGTTTATATTTACTTCTTCTTTTTGATAAAATATTAACTCTTTTCATTTTTATAAAAACAATGTTTACCTTTTTATATACTAACTCAAGAAATACATTTTGTACATATATTTTTAAAACATTAAATTTGTACATAAAAATAAAATACCTTTCTTAACACACATAATTTAATTTTGGACATAATACTTTTTGTACATACATTTTAAAACATTAATTTGTATATATTATCTTTTCTTTTTTTTTATATATATAATTAAATTGAAAATACTCTTTTAATTGAAATACATATTTGTACATATTATACATTTTTTATACATAATTAAATTGAAACTTTTTAATTAATATACACATTTGTACATACCAATTCAAATACATTTATTTTCTAAATATCGAAATTCACAAACATTTGGACTAAAATACTTTTCGATTAAAAATTGAACATTTAATCAAAACGCTTCATTTTCCTTTTGTACATAATTAAACATACAAAAATCAAAGATTCATTTAAAATACATTTACCTAGGTCAAAACCCTAATACGCTTCAACTTCACATTTCGCACCTGTACATAATTACACATACACAATTCACATACATATACATTTGTACACTTACACAAATACATTCACATCGCCCTATACATATTTGTTTATCTTACATTTATATTTGATATTCATATTGATCGCACATTCGATTTGGTTGTAAATACTATAAGTCTCATCCCCTTGTACATTTATACCCCCACTCCCGGACACTATTTTGTAATAGCGTAGATTTTACATTCCGCAATTTACAGCTTTCCAAATTATACCATGGTTAGACCTAAGGTTTGTATGTACATAAAATCAAACGCTAGATAACCTAATACAAGACAAATACATGTAATCAATACACAATCACACTTGCACCCCCTAGGGTAATCCCACATGTTGCCTTCCAAAATGGGCCATGCTTGCACGTCGAGTATCTTTGGCAAAATAAAAGCAAATGATCACAAGTCCCTCAAAGTGTTGCCTAAATGGAATGATCATAGTCCCTTCGAAATAATTGCCAAAGACACTTGGCACCATTGCATTCATGGTCCATACGATGACCCACGCCCGTCCCGAATAAACTTCCTAAATACAAGATTGCCTACCAATTTCAATGGTAGAACAAAATTGTCAAAAGGGTTAAAACACGACAAAAATCTTTGAGAAAGCTTTAGGGTAGATAAACTCTTAAGTACTTGTCAAATTGCAAAGAAAACACTTGCCTAATTTCAAAAACCACTTCACAAACACTTTCAAAAATCAAACTTTTCAAACCCTTGAAACGTCTTTTTAAAAGATAAAACACCTTTTGTAAAACATTCGAGTAAAGAATTGTTACAAGGTTAAGCCTAGCACAAGGCATCTTTTCAAAGCATTTTCAAAAACAACACACAAAGCACCATTTCATACAATTGAAAACCAAGGCAAAATTGATCTAAGCAAGTACCTAAGAGCCCATGGATAACCATGGATGAAAAGGGTGCTAATACCTTCCCTTTTCATAATCTACCCCCCGAACCCACGAAATATCTCAAAAGGTTTTTGCTGTGCTTTTTTAACCTTTCCTTTAGGATAAAATAAAAAGTCGGTGGCGACTCTTGCTCAACCGCACAAGTGTGAATACAAACGCAAAACACTAGTCAGTTCTCCCACCGTATCACAGAACTGGCGACTCTGCTGGGGACTTACTTTTAAGTGGGGTTACCTTAGGGTTTAGATCACCTTTACTTTCAATTGATTGCTTTGCTTGCTTTACATTTGTGGGCTTTGTATCGGAGTTTTATAGATCCTAACCCGGATCTGGGGAAACCCTTTAGGTAGCAACAAGGCTGTGAGGGAACTGTGCGGGGTATATCGACATGGTTGAAGCAGTCTGCTACGTTGATGTGGCACTTTGGTGTGTACCGGTAACCCTTGAGTTCAGTCAAGGAGAGTACGGGGCCGCCGCGTGGTGTCGCGAAGCATCAACTGACCTTAGAACCTTAATTGACCATCTTGGCCTCTTTAGGGTAGTGAGATAACTGACTTTGGTGCAGTCCGAGGTTGGTTGATACTCGATACTACGCTCAATTGAGGGTTGCTTTCCTGGAATATTTCGGTCGCCAGTTCAGTGGCTAAATCGAAACGATGAACAATGAAAGCAATCCAGTGATATTGGGACCTTTAGAACCCGGTTACTTTTGATAGGACAGGTTGTTAACCAACAAACTGAAAGAGGGTAGCACCTGAACCTCATGCAAGACTAAACCTAAGGCCTTGTGTGCTTTGTGTGGATATTGTTTGCCTGTATATACACTCACTTGCTTGTGCATACATGTACATAACATCATAACATCATACCATAGCATTTTAGCATTTTCAATAACCATTTCAAGGATCTCGAGGGTTCTGTTGATGCAGGGTTACGTTGAACCAGACATCTATCAAGGGGCAAGAGGTTTCTCCTCTAACCAATCCAGTCAAAGTTCAAGTGCAACGACTTGAATCAGTGGCTATGACCCACTTGACATGGTGAGCGTGATTCTAGTGGAAAGACATCCGCCAACACAAAGCTCTCCAAACAAAGATCAAGTGCAACAACTTGAATCAGTGGCTATGACCCACTCGACATGGTGAGCTTGATTCTCGTGGAAGGACGTCCACCGATGCAGAGATCTCCAATCCAAGAGCAGAGTTCAACCTCTAACATTTTTCTTGTGTTTACCCCAAGAGATCCTTGAAAGCATGCATCCACATATCATGCATTGCACTTTGACAATCTTTCTTTTTTCAGGTTTCCTTACTCTCCTGCTGTTTATTTCAGCAAGAGATGGCTCTAGAACGGTCTGTCAAAGACATCCAAGACCAGACCGCTCAGCTGCAGGAGATGTTCCTGAACTTGTCTCTGGGGCAAGAAGAGATGAAAGCTCTCCTCACCAAAGGCTTGGGGAGTTCCAACAATGTCAGGAGTGATCAGATTGCGGAGCTGCAGTTTGATCTGACAACACTGAGGACCCAAGTGATGGGATATTTGGTGGGCCAGATGGCTCTCATCCAAGACCTATCTCAAAGACAAGAGGAACTCGGAGTTCTGGTCCGCCAACTGCTTCCAAACAACCAACTGGGGCAAACATCTGAGGCCGAAGAGCAAGTCACCGCTCAACCTCCATCAACTCAAGAAGACAAGGGGAAAGCTCCTCTGCTAGCTTCAGGGTCACAATCTCATCAACAACCTCGCCGGCGTCAGCGGGGTAATCGGCATAGACAAGAAACGTCGGGAAGGCAGTTCACGGAGACTGATATACCGTCATCTCTAATTCTGGAGCGCTTGTTGGAGGTTAATCTGACTGCTTTGAGGGATCCTATCCGGAACCCAAATACCTCCGCTCCTGGCTATCATCCCGATGCATTTTGTGTTTACCACTCCTATAGCCCAGGACATGACACCGATAGCTGTTGGGCCTTGAAGAACAAGATTCAAGATCTGATTGACATTGGAGTGCTGAGGTTCACACTGGACGGCGAGATGAAGATCTTCCGTTAAAGGGTTCTCCGCTTGAAGTGACGAAGCTCGAAGCTGAAAGACTTTTGCTTCTTTTCGAATTTTCAAAGTTGTAATTTCTTTTGCTGTCAAACAATTATCTGTTGATGTTAAACTCTGTTTTCATTAATGCATTGCATATGTTTGTCTTGAATTCATCCATTCGTTTCACTACTTTTATGCTTTTCTTTATGATATTTGACTCTTGATAAAAAGCTGCAAGCCTTTAGAGGGAGGATGACGAAACAATACCGTGATCTTATACAGTATGCTTTTGAACAGACCTTGCTGATGATGTACAGGCATTTCTTTCAATTCCCAAACACTGGAGTTATAAGGAAGTTAATCCCTAGTCAACCCCTTCGAGCCAAAGAAGTAGGAGTTTCCTGTTCTAAACGATCAAAACCTTTGATATAAACCTGGGGCAGGGTAGTATCTCAGTTAATTCAAAAGAAAATGCGCATTGAAGTCGCAAACTCTCAGTTCGTAATACAACGAACGACGTCAAAAAAAGAAAGCGTTCCTTCGGAATCAAAAGACAAGGGTGGTTCCCTATCACATAGACAGTCAATCTCTCAAAAGAGAAAAGCCCACTGAGCCAAAACCTATGAAGGAGGCTTAAGAAAGTTGGGGCATCCCGCTGACAGTAATCCCGAAAACGGTAACAGTCAGGCAAAAGTTAGGGATAACAAATCAAAATCAAAATAGTGAGGTCATTACAAAACCCTCAACAACATGAAAAGTGTTGAAAAAGAAAAAGGAGATGATGACTGTCTCCCAAAATTCAAACTGGTGAACCATCGCCCAAAAGTCGTTCCAAACTCGAAACAGAGTGCGACGCACAGTTAACTGAGCTTAGGTTGAAGGACATCACGAAGAGCGGGTGGGTACAAATATACTTTGAACCTTTATCCTTTGTTTCCTAAACCGTGAACCAGGCCACGTTACAACCCTTCAAAAGTCCTAATTGAAGCATGGGTTAGTTCGAAAGCATACTGTTACAAAAGGTATCCTGACTCCTGTAGGGCTTTGCTCTAAATCTTGTGTTAACTTGTCTTGTGAAAAGTTTTCTGCTAAAAAACGCATTTTTCAAAACTTCGAGACAAACATAAACTTTGCATTATTCGAATATCACTGTCTGCATTTGACCCTTTTGTTTGACAGCGAAGAAGTTCATACAGCGAATGTTCGGAGGAACGAAAACTCTCTCAGTAAGTCAAAATCACTTCAAGAGGATAACACTTCCATCAAATCCCTTATCAACAAAGGGGCATGACATGTCACAATCTAATTAACCTGGGGCAGTCCAGTCAAGGTCCAACAGATCTTTCAAAGTACAGTTAACCTGGGGCAGTCCAGTCAAGGTCCAACAGATCTTTCAAAGTACAATTAACCTGGGGCAGTCCAGTCAAGGCCCAACAGATCTTTCAAAGTACAGTTAACCTGGGGCAGTCCAGTCAAGATTTCAAGAAATCACTCAATATGCAGGGTAATCTGATTCAAGACTCCTTCTTCACCACTTGGGGCATTCGAATGTCAAAAGTGTCCAACAAATCAACTACAACATTTCCAGATTCGATTCCTGTATCTAGCCAGGGCACGTCTGAAGAGTTCGAGGATTCGATTCCTGTATCCAGCCAGGGCATATCTGTTGACGACTATTTCCAGATTCGACTCCTGTATCCAGCCAGGGCATATCTGTTGACGACTATTTCCAGATTCGACTCCTGTATCCAGCCAGGGCATGTCTGAAGAATTCCAGATCAACACCTGCAACAACCCAGGAAACATCTGTGAACGACCGATTGTAGACCAACACCTGTAATAAACCAGGATTTTATCTACATCACCACTTGGGGCATTCGAATGTCAAAAGTGTTCAAAACCCGATGTAGTTTTACACAAGCTCATCATCAGGAAACCTTACACCGGTTCCCCTTTCAAGACTTCTGAAAACAGTTCATGGATTCTTCCCAAGTAACGGATGTTAATCTATCAACTTGTTCAGATGCAACCTTTGAATTTAGTTTACGGACGCTTCCCAACAACGGATGCGGCTCTGTTGCTGATTCAACTTCAAGATTTCTGAAAACAGTTCACGGGTTCTCCAAGTAAACGGATGTTAACCTATCACTTGTTCAGATTCTTCCCAAGACTTCTGAAAACAGTTCATGGATTCTTCCCAAGTAACGGATGTTAATCTATCAACTTGTTCAGATGCAACCTTTGAATTTAGTTTACGGACGCTTCCCAACAACGGATGCGGCTCTGTTGCTGATTCAACTTCAAGATTTCTGAAAACAGTTCACGGGTTCTCCAAGTAAACGGATGTTAACCTATCACTTGTTCAGATTCCTCCCAAGACTTCTGAAAACAGTTCATGGATTCTTCCCAAGTAACGGATGTTAATCTATCAACTTGTTCAGATGCAACCTTTGAATTTAGTTTACGGACGCTTCCCAACAACGGATGCGGCTCTGTTGCTGATTCAACTTCAAGATTTCTGAAAACAGTTCACGGGTTCTCCAAGTAAACGGATGTTAACCTATCACTTGTTCAGATTCTTCCCAAGACTTCTGAAAACAGTTCATGGATTCTTCCCAAGTAACGGATGTTAATCTATCAACTTGTTCAGGTGCAACCTTTGAATTCAGTTTACGGAAGCTTCCCAACAACGGATGCGGCTCTGTTGCTGATTCAACTTCAAGATTTCTGAAAACAGTTCACGGGTTCTCCAAGTAAACGGATGTTAACCTATCACTTGTTCAGATTCTTCCCAAGACTTCTGAAAACAGTTCATGGATTCTTCCCAAATAACGGATGTTAATCTATCAGCTTGTTCAGAGGCAACCTTTGAGTTTAGTTTACGGACGCTTCCCAACAACGGATTCTTCTCAAGCTAACAACCACGGAAGATCGCACTCGCCAGAATTCTCCCTATCCCCAGCGGAGTTCATCAAAATTCCCCACCAGTAACTTATCTTTGCAAATCCCCAGCCAGGGAATCCTCAGGAATTCAATCCCCCTCAGAGTTTAAGCTTCAGCATCCCCAGCAGATCAAGAGCTTCAAGTGGACAATCCCCAGCGGAGTCAGACTTTTAAACCATCTCCCCACAGAGTTTTGGAAGGACAAATCTTGAGTTCCCCGGTGAAGTCTCCGGAGTTACTTCCCATCAAGCTGACGATTCTCAAATCTGACCTCCCCAGCATGAGTCTACTAGTTTGGGACTCCCCAGTAGAGGTCATCAGGAATTCTCTTCTCCAGCGACAGCCAGGGATTTATTTTCCCCGGCGGCAGTCAAGACGCTTTTATCTTCAGCCATCTCGGATTCATGTATCCTAGGCAGGATTAGCTCATCAGCTTACAAGGGCATTCATTACATTCATATCATAAACATCAATGTCACGTACATTGCATCAAACATCATAACATTGCATACAACTAACCCTCTGCCTTTTCAGGAAAGATCAGTCGACAGACACAGATCATCTCCCGAGATTCATCCAGAAATAGTTCAGATGTGACCCGGGCACGGCGACATCCTGATACTTATTCCAGATTCATTCAGACGCATCATCAAGAAACCCTACACCGGTTCCTCTTCAACTTCAAGATTTCTGAAAACAGTTCACGGGTTCTCCAAGTAAACGGATGTTAACCTATCACTTGTTCAGATTCTTCTTCAAGACTTCTGAAAATAGTTTACGGATTCTTCCCAACAACGGATGTCAATCTACCGACTGATTCAGACTCTTCTCAATTTTTGAAAATAGTTTACGGACGTGTCCCAACAACGGATGCTGCTCTATTGCTTATTCAATCTCAAATAGTTTACAGATTCTCCAGACATGGACGTCAATCTGTCGCTTGTTCGGACCACGATTCAGAGATGTCCCAAAACATGGATGCCCTTCTGGCACTTGTCCATTCACCATTGACCTACAGTTCAACATCACCATATGGCATCTCTAAGCCCATCCCCCGACAAAATTCTCTCGCACCAGGTGGCATCTTTAAGCCCATCACCAAATGGCATCTTTAAGCCCATTCACATCTACCGTCACATCAACGAGCGCAAATTTTCTGGGCACATTAGTGTCCAATCTCCTTTTACCTTCAAGTCGCGAAAGGCAAACTTGCCAATCTAACTCTTCAGGTCAAAGAAGATTGAACAGGGGCAACTGTTGTACCCCAAAATTTGCCTTCGCATTTTTCCCCAAGAAATCTCAGTTTCAAACATTTCCTGACTTTTCAAACTGGCTCAAGAATCGGACAAACGGACTTTTCTTGACAGTCAAGCAAAACTAGGGTTTTTACTGATTTTCAGAGCTCTGAATTGTTTCATACAGTGGGCTTAGGGTTTAGTTGATTTTTGGTTCAATTTTGATCAAGCGAGCGTGATTTGGCATTTAATCGGGAATTAGGGTTTTATGGGCATATTCTCAGAAGAATTTGAATTCCACAGCACTTTGCGGTTTATTTCAAGATTCGGATTAAAATTCGCGTTATCTTGGTTTAATCAGCAAAAGAGACAGTGGTTTTGAACTCAGTACGTTTTGATTGGGCCAGTCATATACAGGGTGCAGTATTGGATTCACAGTGTTTATGCGTTTGATCAGTCCATTTGGGTTAATTGCTGCTTTGCTTTGGATGTTGAATAAGACAGGATTAATTGATCAATGTTGTTTCATTTTAGTTATTTATTATTCTGAAATTGAATGATTGAATTTATTTCTCAATTGTTTTAATTCTAAGAATTTTAAATAAATAAATAAACAATAAAGAAAATTAGAACCAATTGGATAATTTGGATTTTTATTGATATTTGAATTATTTGTACAAATTGTTGTTTATAAATTAAATTACAGACAATAATTTACATTTAATTTAAATATTACATAGAATGAAAAAACTATCCTATTTTCTAAATATGCTTCATTCTTCACTCCGCTCCGGTGTTCTATTTTTCATCTGCAAAAAGAAACAAGAAAAAGTCAGAAAGCAGTTAATAAAAAAGGACAGATAAAAAGTGCTCATCATTAGGGGCCACTGACTGGGATCAGTTGACCCTCTCTGCAAATCACGGGATTTCTCCCGGTTCACAGAGAGGGAAGATTTTTATTTCATGAAATGCAAATGCATAAGTTATAAATTTCAAGCTGCATAGAAATTCAAAATCCAATCCAAACTGAAAAGTTCAATCTCAACTTTCTATCCAAAAGCAAAGGCACTAACTGTCAAAATGCCAAAGAAAATCAAGGAAGTACAATTGCTGCAAAGTCAAAATCCCAGGCTGTCAAAGAAAGATATGGGACATATCACAAAGTCCCAAGATATCAAAGAAATGCAAAAAAAGCAGAGCAAAGCACAAAAGCTGGAGATAAAGATGCAGTAATGTATTATGCAAGGAATCTTTTCATCATTTCCCTAGTCATAGCCCCTTCAGAACCATAAGTACAGTATAAACATATAAAATTCAAAACTGTACTAGGAGAGAAGAAAAAGAGATAAAGCATAGGCAGGTTTTCAGACAGTTCAGAATAGACAGCAGGCAAAAGGAAGAGAAAAGATTATACAAATCCAAGCAACTCAGTCCAGCATAGCAAGCCAATAAAACAGTTCAGGACAGTTCAGAAGAAAAGATATACGAGATTTACCCACTCTGCCTCAATACAAACAGAAGCCAATACAAAACTGAGTTCAGCCTAAGCAAAAAGGGATAACCAAAGTCTATCAAACCTGAACCTGTCCACAAACTTCACAACTCTGCATAATACAAAGAGGAAACAAGCCAATAGAAAGAAGAGAGGTTAAGATACACAAATAAAAAAGCCAACTCAGTAGCTGCATCATCAAAAACCTAGCCAAAGAAAACTGTGTTGAACCTTGCACCACCCAAACATACAAACACATGACCAGAAAATACCTTAACCGGCCATAACCTCAAAACTGATAACCTGCATTTTCTAAAACCATCCAACTTCAAACCTTGTCAAGGCCAACAACACACTGCAAACCATAAACAAAAACTACCAGCACCCTGTTCAAAAGCTACCCAAAACCACAGCATAGCTTGCAAAACAAACATGGCCTAGCTTTTCCAAATCCAAATCCCTCACCACTACTGTCAAGGCCTAACCACATAAACCAGATGAAACCCTTGCAAACCCAAGCCTCACCATTTTGTAAAACCAACATCTAAAACATTCAAACACCAAGCCTCAGAAGTGGGCTCCATCATAGGCAACAATTCAAAGACAACCCAATCTCAAGCATAATCAAACACATAATCCCTCAAGTTATCAAGCCAGCCATTGTAAAAGATAAGCTTAAGGCCTTTCAAAGCTTCAAAGCTCCAAAAAGGGCATCAAGCCTTCAAGCCCTCAGAATCTTGGATTCATCATGGGGCGAGGGAGAAACATTTCAGATTAGACAAGCAAACATACAGACGAGGCAGATTCAAGGCAACTGAGACCCTCAGACCTCTGAGGTCATCACAGGGCAACAAGAGAAGAAGAGAGCAAATCATCTCAGGCAACAACAAGAAGCAAATACTCAGGCAACCATATAAAGGCATCACAGTGGAAGAAGAAGATAAAAAAAAAGTGAGTTTTTAAGAAGGGTTTTCAGGCAAATCTAGCATCATCATCAAAGCCCTAAATATAGCAAGGAACGAAAATACCAGGGAAGCGTCAAAAGCAAAGCAAGCTCAAAGTTCCTCACGCCGCTCCGGCCTCCTAAAGCATCACTCCTCCGCCTCTCCTCCATCTCCCAAACGAAGGTAGCCAATCTTTTCCCATTGCTCTTCTCCTTCACCACATAATTATAAAAACTCAACTTAAAACTCAAATCAAACATGTAATTTGTAAAAAGACAAGAGATAAGAACATAAGGCATTAAAACGAACCATGTTTCAAGGACGCTAGGCTCATATCAACAGAGGGAAGAAAGGCTTCTGGAGGTAGCGCTGGTGGCCGGAGAAAACGCTCAGGGAATTGGTAAACGGAGAAGACGAACGCGCCGTCGTCACCTCACGAACCCTAAATTTCGTTCTAAAACGTTCACTAACAAATTGCCTAACCCTAATTCTGTTTCCAGATCCATGGGCCTGACCCGTTCCTACTTATTCTAAGCCCATTAATCACTAACCTTAGTTTATATTTACTTCTTCTTTTTGATAAAATATTAACTCTTTTCATTTTTATAAAAACAATGTTTACCTTTTTATATACTAACTCAAGAAATACATTTTGTACATATATTTTTAAAACATTAAATTTGTACATAAAAATAAAATACCTTTCTTAACACACATAATTTAATTTTGGACATAATACTTTTTGTACATACATTTTAAAACATTAATTTGTATATATTATCTTTTCTTTTTTTTTATATATATAATTAAATTGAAAATACTCTTTTAATTGAAATACATATTTGTACATATTATACATTTTTTATACATAATTAAATTGAAACTTTTTAATTAATATACACATTTGTACATACCAATTCAAATACATTTATTTTCTAAATATCGAAATTCACAAACATTTGGACTAAAATACTTTTCGATTAAAAATTGAACATTTAATCAAAACGCTTCATTTTCCTTTTGTACATAATTAAACATACAAAAATCAAAGATTCATTTAAAATACATTTACCTAGGTCAAAACCCTAATACGCTTCAACTTCACATTTCGCACCTGTACATAATTACACATACACAATTCACATACATATACATTTGTACACTTACACAAATACATTCACATCGCCCTATACATATTTGTTTATCTTACATTTATATTTGATATTCATATTGATCGCACATTCGATTTGGTTGTAAATACTATAAGTCTCATCCCCTTGTACATTTATACCCCCACTCCCGGACACTATTTTGTAATAGCGTAGATTTTACATTCCGCAATTTACAGCTTTCCAAATTATACCATGGTTAGACCTAAGGTTTGTATGTACATAAAATCAAACGCTAGATAACCTAATACAAGACAAATACATGTAATCAATACACAATCACACTTGCACCCCCTAGGGTAATCCCACATGTTGCCTTCCAAAATGGGCCATGCTTGCACGTCGAGTATCTTTGGCAAAATAAAAGCAAATGATCACAAGTCCCTCAAAGTGTTGCCTAAATGGAATGATCATAGTCCCTTCGAAATAATTGCCAAAGACACTTGGCACCATTGCATTCATGGTCCATACGATGACCCACGCCCGTCCCGAATAAACTTCCTAAATACAAGATTGCCTACCAATTTCAATGGTAGAACAAAATTGTCAAAAGGGTTAAAACACGACAAAAATCTTTGAGAAAGCTTTAGGGTAGATAAACTCTTAAGTACTTGTCAAATTGCAAAGAAAACACTTGCCTAATTTCAAAAACCACTTCACAAACACTTTCAAAAATCAAACTTTTCAAACCCTTGAAACGTCTTTTTAAAAGATAAAACACCTTTTGTAAAACATTCGAGTAAAGAATTGTTACAAGGTTAAGCCTAGCACAAGGCATCTTTTCAAAGCATTTTCAAAAACAACACACAAAGCACCATTTCATACAATTGAAAACCAAGGCAAAATTGATCTAAGCAAGTACCTAAGAGCCCATGGATAACCATGGATGAAAAGGGTGCTAATACCTTCCCTTTTCATAATCTACCCCCCGAACCCACGAAATATCTCAAAAGGTTTTTGCTGTGCTTTTTTAACCTTTCCTTTAGGATAAAATAAAAAGTCGGTGGCGACTCTTGCTCAACCGCACAAGTGTGAATACGAACGCAAAACACTAGTCAGTTCTCCCACCGTATCACACAAGGCTCACTCCATATGGTTGGCTTTGTACAAACCATAACATACATTAAAAAACATACTATACTAATATATGGAATGCTATTCATATAGGTTCTTTCGACTCCAGAACTAGAACTTTGAGTCGTATTCAGATTGAACTAAGTATCAGTCAGTGTTACAACAAGTTTTGAATTCGACATACCAAATTTGTCGAGAATCTTCTTCTGGTATGTCTATTGAGATAAGTGTAATCTCGTCTGCTTTCTATCTCTGTGGATGTCAATCCCAAACAATTTGGACTCATCTCCTAGATCTTTCATGTCGAACTCCTTATTGAGTTTAACCTTCACCTTCATTACATCCTCGAGGTTGTTGCTTACTATGAGAATACCATCCATATAAAACAACAAAATAACAAGTGAATTTCCAAGTCAAAATCTGAAGTAAACACAGCGGCCGAACTGACTTCTAGCAAAACCTATGTGTGTTATGAACTTGTCGAATCTCCTATTCCATTATCGAGGAGATTATTTCAATCCATAAAGAACTATTCAGCTTGCACACATATTCTTCCTTTCCCTTTTCTGCACACCCTTCAGGTTGCCTCGTCAGGATTATTTCATCTAGATCACCATATAAGAAAGTAGTCTTCACATCCATCTGTTCCAGCTCTAGGTCAAAATTTACCACCATGGCAAGTAACATTCAAATGGATATTTTCTTTACAATAGGTGAGAACAAATCATTAAATTCGAATCCTTATTTCTGAGTGAACTCCATATTAACAAATCTTTCCTTGTATCTCTTTGATATCACTCATTCGATTCATTCCTTAACCTTAAAAATCCACTTACAACTGACTATCTTGGCCCCTGTAGGTTTCTCGATCAGCTCCCAAGTGTTATTGTCATAAAGAGATTTCATATCATCATCCATGACCTTCATCTATTCAGTCTTATTTCGACTCCTCGCAGCTTCCTTGTAGTTTCTAGGTTCTTCATCAAGAACCTCACTTGCAGAGATTAAGGAAAACACTATGAGATCTGCATAACCAAGTCTCTGAGGTGGCTTGATGACTCTTCTTGACCTGTCTCTACCCAGTAGGTAGTCATTATCAGTTTTCTGATCTTCATCGGCAACTTCTACTTCTTCTTTGACTTCATATGGGTTTTGCAATTCATCATCACTATGCTCACATCAGTATGAATCTCTTTCTATTATAGTTCCTCTTTAGAGATTTCCGCATTTCGACCAACATCATCAATTTTCTTAAACAACATTTATGCTTCATTGAAAACTATATCTCGACTTGTGATACACCTTCTGTGACCTGGCTCTAGACACCACAACCTATAAGCTTTGACTCCTTTATGATACCCCATGAACATGCATATTAGAGCTCTAGGTTCGACCTTGTCTTTCCTAATGTGAGTATAGGCTACACATCTGAATACTCTAAGTCTGTCGAGATTAGGTGGATGTCTCGACCAGACTTCTTCAGGTGTCTTCATCCCCAATACAGTCGAGGGACATCTATTTATTAGATACTCCGTTGTCGAAATATCCTCAGCCCAAAACACCTTCTGCAATCCAACACTAATTAACATGCATCTAACTCTCTCTAAAACGGTTTGATTAAACCTTTTATATAAACCATTTTGTTGGGGAGTACCTGGAGTAGTTATATACCTTTCAATACTAGAAGCAACAGAATAGTTTTCAAACGCCTCATTGCAAAATTCAAGACCATTGTTTGTTCTCAACCTCTTGACTTTCTTTCCAGTTTGGTTTTCGACCAGATTTTTCCAACTTTTGAAATTTTCAAAAGTTTCATCATTAGCTTTCTGAATGAATACCCATAACATTCTGGAATAATCATCAACTATGGATAGAAATTACCTTGCACCTGAATGTGAAGGACATCTTGCAGGCCCCCAAAAATCAACAGGAATATAATCAAGTGATCCATATGTTCTTTGTTTACCTTTGTTAAACTTCACCATACAGGATTTACCAAATACACAAGTGTGATACGGTGGGAGAACTGACTAGGGTTTTGCGTTTGTTTTCGCAAATGTTTCGGTTGAGCAAGAGTCGCCACCGGATTTTTATTTTATCCTAAGGAAAGGTTAAAAAGCACAGTAAAAACCTTTGAGATGTTTTCTTGGGTTCAGGGAGTAGATTATAGAAAGGGAAGTTATTAACACCCTTTCTATCCATGGTTATCCATGGGCTCTTAGGTACTTGCTTAGATCAACTTGCCTTGATTTTCAATTGTTTGAAATGGTGCTTTGTGTACGGTTTTGAAAATGTTTTGAAAAAGATGCCTTGTCTAGGCAACCCTTGTAACAATTCTTTACTCGAATGTTTTACAAAAGGTGTTTGTCTTTTTGAAAAGATGTTTCAAGGTTTTTTTGAAAGTTGTTTTGAAAGTGTAGTGATGTGTGGTTTGAAAAATAGGCAAGTGTTTTTGTTTTGCAAGTTGACAAGTACTTAAGAGCTATCTACCCTAAAGTTCTCAAAGATCTTTGCTATGTTTTAACCCTTTTAACAATTTTGTTCCACCATTGTATTTGGTGGACAATCTTGTGTTAGGATGTGAACGGGACGGGCGCGGGTCATCGTTTAGACCATAATTGCAATGGTGCCAAGTATCTTTGGGCAATTTTTCCTTTAAGGGACTTGATCATTTTTAGGCAACTTTCGAAAGCGTCAACGAGGGACTATGATCATTTGATTGTTTTGTTTTGGCCCAATGATACCTAACATGCAATATGGCCCATTTATTGAAGGCAACAAGTGGAGTACCCTAGGGGTGCAAGTGTGATTAGTGTTGTCCATTTTCATGCTTGTTTATCTTGAATTTAGGTCAAACTATTTTTGGTTAATTGATTTGCATACAAACCCTAATTCTAACATGGTATAATTAGAAAGCTTTAAAGTGCGAAAAATAAAGTTCCTAAGTTATTACAACACAATATATGGGAAGGGGGGTACAAATGTTCAAATGGGGATATTTTAGCAAGAAATTAAATCCTAGACTATTACAATCCAAATGGAATTATACAAATTATTTAATATACAATAAATAAATAAAAATATAATAAATATGCAAGATGCAAAAAATGTTTTGTATATATATGAAAAAAGTATTTTTATGTGTCAAATAAACAAAAATAAAATTAATTTTTTTGGTGTTTTTATGCATTTAGGGCAAAAACCCTAATTTTACAAATAAAAGTATTTATTGTATGATATATGCAATATTTATTAATTATTTACAAAAAAATAAAAAAAGAGAAGTATATTTGTCAAAAAGGTATTTTTAATGTTAAATATTAATAAAAATAAAAAAATATATATATTTTGTATTTTTTAACCTAAATATACTAATAAATATATATATATATGTATTTGTGTTATTTACTAAATATATTAAATATATACAAAAATAAAATATTTAATATTTACAAAAAAAGTATATTTTATATAAAATGTTTTCAAGAGAGAAAATAAAATAAAAATCAGAAATAAAATATGTTTGTATTATTTTTTTAGTTATTTTAAATAATAGTATTTATGTATTATTTATGTACAAAACTAAAAGAAACAAAATAAATGTCAAAAAAATGCAAAAAAATGTGAGAAAAATAATTTTAATGTTTTTTCATGTTTAGACAAAAATATAAAAACAAAATCAAAAGGAAAAAATCAGAAATAATAAAGATATTTCAAAATGGGCCAGGGGGGTTCAAAAGTAAAAAGGTGGTGTAAATAAGAAAAATAAAACAAAGCCCAACCCAAAGGACCTTCTTCAACCTCTGGCCAGAAATTTGTCAAAAAACGCGTGCCTCCTTCACTGATTCAAACATCTGGATTCCTGGACTTTTAGCACAAACTCATAACATGAAAAATGTTAAGCATCAAACCACGATTCTGGACATACAAAGAACTCATCCTAACTCTCAGAAATGAGAGAGAATTTCTTCTCCCCCAATTCCTGACCTAGTTTTTATTCAATGTTCAGACTTAAAATTCTCTAAGCACACATAACATAAATGAAAACTAATGATATGGGCATGTTCAGGGCTATGAATGTGACATAATTTCTTCACAAATCTAAACCTAACTATGCCTGGATAGAGAGATAAGAGTTCATGAACTTACCTGTTCAGTTGGAAACGTGTGCAACAATGGAGATGCTTACAAGGCAAGGTAATGATTTGTATAGCTTCCTTGATGCTTCAGGATGCTATTCCAACCTTTAGTTTGCTTGGAAACCAAGGGAATCGTGTTATGGCACTTCAACTGCAAAACAGAAAAATGAAAATGGTGATGTTGGTTAGGGGTGTTACAGTCTGCTTCTAATGCTTTGGACAGTTTGTATGGATGGTAGGGAAAGTGTTTGAAGTGTTTTTGGCCAAGGTGCACGATAGAAATGAACTATGGAAGTCCAACTGCAGCTTATGCCCTGTTTTTGCAGTTTTAGGGTGATTCTGTGTTTGATGATGTTTTGAACTTGGTTGGCCTGTGTTTTAGCTTAGGTTTGATGTTTGGAATGTGTTTGACAAGTTTGCTTAAGCTGGTTTTTGCTGAGATGAGAGTTGTGTGTTGTTATGCAAGCTTTCTTCACACTTAAGCAAGAAATGTCAACCTCTTTCTCTAGGCTTGTACAGGCCCCTCAAGTATGCTGCACATTTTAGCCTTGATCAGTGTGATATCTCCATGAATCTTGTGTCCAAAGATATGCATTGTACCACTTGGATTACAAATTTGACATAAAGTGCAACTTTATCAAAATGGATATATTGCTTTTTCTAAATAAGGATTAATTCTTCATGTAATGCTTAAACACATAATGCAAGGCTTAAACACAAGGGGTTTGCATTAAATTATTGAGTGTGAATGAGATAAGGACCTGTAATCTAGCTTAAGGCATGCTGAGTTCAAAATGGCACAAGTGTATGAACATGTAAATTGGCCATAAACAAAATGAGTTTTTCCCAACTTGCCAAATTCGATTCTCCCTAACCATGAGGTTGCTTGATGAGTTCTTGGACATTTTGGAAAGCTTGGAATGTGTACTACAATCCATCTTTGTAATGCAAATTGAAATTCCAAGTGGAAGCATGTGAAAAATTGCCATGAAGTTGGGCAAAAATACTGCCTAAAATAGGTCAAAATCTTTCTAAGTTAAGAATGGTTTGGTACCCTTGTTCCAAAAATTGTAACTTGAGCTACAAGCTTCTTTTGAGGAAACTTTGTGAATCAAATTTGTAGATTTTGCAATGGGCTACAACTTTCATGTTTTGACTTTTCCTTGAATCCAAATGCATCTTGATGAGAAAGTGGGACAAAGTTAGGAAAAAATTAGGGTTTTTCATAACTTAGAAAAATTCTAAGTTATGAAAAATCTTCATTTCAAACCCTAATTTGCAATTCTTGATTTCTTGATGAACAAGTTTCATGATTTGGCATGTTTTGATGAAAAATGAATCTTGACCCTTGATTTTGACCAAAAAGTCAAAGTTTGACTTTTCAGTATACAGTCAAATTTGGCTCAGTTGACTAGAAAATTCATCTGTCAATCCTGTGCATTTGGGATCTTTTGAACTTGTTGAACATGTCAAGACAATTCCATGGGGTCCTTGAGTCCATATGTGAGCTTGGTTTGCCATTGGCTAGGTCAAACAGTCAAAAATTGCCTTTGTGCAGTCAAAACCCTAAAAATGACCATTTTGCCCTTTTGGTGATCTGATCAAATTTCTTATGGAATTGTGATCCAAACTTGATCAAATGGTCCATATGAGTTCATAATGTTGATGTGGGTCAATTTTCATGAGGTTTGACTGTCAATTGACCACAGTTAACTTTTTCCCCAATACAGCTGATTTCTAGGCCAACTGTCTAATTGACTGGGCAAAGATTAGAATCAAGGCTTGAAACTTAATATGGATAAACTTGGGAGTCCAATATGAAGCATGAAAGTCATCTTAGGCATTTTAGGTCAAAACATCTTTGTGCAAACACAAACCCTAATTTGGGTCAACAGTGCTAGGAGAAGTCTTGAGCAGAGGAAACCCTAACTGGATCTTGAGCTCCAAGGGCCTTGTGATGAGAAAATGTTGAGAAAATGGGAGGGAAAATTTTGGGGTACAACAGTTGCCCCTGTTCAATCTTCTTGAACCTGAAGAGTTAGATTGGCAAGTTTGCCTTTCGTGACTCGAGGGTAAAAGGAGATTGGACACTAGAGTGCCCTTAAATTTGCACTCGTCAAAGCAAAGGATGCGGGAATGGGCTTAGAGATGCCATTTGGAGATGGGCTTAAAGATGCCATCTGGAGGGGTGACAAAATCTTGTCGGGGATGGGCTTAAGGATGCCATCTGGAATGAGTATCAGAAAGGTGTCCATGTTTTGGACCATCTCTGAACTGGGGGTCTGAATAAGCAATAGATTGACATCCGTGTCTGGAAGCATCCGTAAGCTGTTTTCAAAAGTTGAGAAGAGTCTGAATAAGCGATAGATTAACATCCGTTGTTGGGAAGAATCCGTAAACTGTTTTCAGAAGTCTTGAAGAAGAATCTGAACAAGCGATAGGTTAACATCCGTTACTGGAGAACCCGTGAACTGTTTTCAGAAGTCTTGAAGTTGAATAAGCAATAGAGCAGCATCCGTTGTTGGGAAGCGTCCGTAAACTGTTTTCAAAAGTTGCATCTGAACAAGCGATAGATTAACATCCGTTGTTGGGAAGAATCCATAAACTGTTTTCAGAAGTCTTGAAGTTGAATAAGCAATAGAGCAACATCCGTTGTTGGGAAGCGTCCGTAAACTGTTTTCAAAAGTTGCATCTGAACAAGCGATAGATTAACATCCGTTGTTGGGAAGAATCCATAAACTGTTTTCAGAAGTCTTGAAGTTGAATAAGCAATAGAGCAGTATCCGTTGTTGGGAAGCGTCCGTAAACTGTTTTCAAAAGTTGCATCTGAACAAGCGATAGATTAACATCCGTTGTTGGGAAGAATCCATAAACTGTTTTCAGAAGTCTTGAAGTTGAATAAGCAATAGAGCAACATCCGTTGTTGGGAAGCGTCCGTAAACTGTTTTCAAAAGTTGCAGCTGAACAAGCGATAGATTAACATCCGTTGTTGGGAAGAATCCATAAACTATTTTCAGAAGTCTTGAAGGTGGAGGAGGAACCGGTGTAGGGTCTCCTGATGATGAGTTCGTGTAAAACTGCATCTGGATGAATCTGGAATAAGCATCAGAATTTTGCCATGTCTGGGTCACATCTGAACCATTTCTAGAAAGAATCTCGGAAGATAATGATTTTTGTCTGTCGACTGATCTTACCTGAAAAGGTAAAGAGTTAGTTGTATGCAATGTCATGATGCATGATGCAATGTATGTTATGTGATATGAATGTAAATGAATGTGCATGTAAGCTGGAGAGCTGTCTTGCGGAGGATAGATGAATCCAGGGTGGTTGGAGATGAAAGAATCCTGACTGCTGCCGGGAAAAATAAATCCTCGGCTGCTGCTGGAGAAATCAGAAGCTTGGGTTGTATGCCAATCTACTGGGGAATTCCTGTCTTGAGGAGATCTTCACTGGGTAATCTTCGAATATTCAGTGAGGAACTGAAAATGAAAGTCTTCAGATTTGCTTGGGGAATACCAGACCTTCAATCGTTGAGGGGCCTTAGAACCACTGCGGGGAATTGGAATTTCCTTGGTGACCTGCAGGGTAAGAGAATTTCTGATGACTTCTACTGGGGAGTTCAGAACCTGATAGACTTATGTTGGGGACGTAAGACTGAGAAACTTCATTCTAGTAAGAAGTATCTCTGTGGGGAGAAGGTTCACTAGTCTGGTTCTGCTGGGGATTGATAGTTTGAAGTCTTAGCTCCGCTGGGGATACTGAAACTTAACTCTGAGGGGAATTGAGTTCTGGAGGATTCTCTGGCTGGGGAAATCAGTTTTTGAGAAAGCTTTTCCTGATGAGGATCCTGAAGTCTGACTCTGTTTAGGGAATTAAGTTCCGACTGAGGAATGCGGATTCCAAATCTGCTCGGGATTTCCTTTGAAAGGGTATCAAGATATCTAACCGTACCTTCAACTTACTAGTAATTATCTTTCTTGATTCATAAGGAAATGATTATGTTCAAATGCATATGCTTATTTAACAAAACATTGGACGTTTCTCAAATAAAACATAAGTGCAAAAGAAAAGAGAAAAGGAAACGACGCAAATTTCTGGAAAAGTATTTGTATTAACTTTCTATGAGTATATTTGTACAAAGGAGACAATCATCATAGTAAGAGGACGTCGTCATAAATATTGAAAAATTTATACAAAAGAAAGATGGCTATGTGAAATAATTCCATGGGATTCCATTCTGCTACAGCCTTCACAACTTTGAATATCTGTTCATTCAATGCTTCGTCTGCCGATGGCTGGATTGATCAGAAACTTGGAACTGGTTGATGAAGATATTGTCCTTAAAGTGATCCGACGAGACATAGTCATACGCTTTAATTCCATAACATTTGCCTGAATCGCCCTTTCGGGTTTTCGATCCACTGGGAAACCCCTTTTTGCCCAAGCCGCCCTTTCGGGTTTTCAACTTGCCGGGTGTACAAATTTTTTTTTTGTTTTTATCCCTAACTTTTGCCTGAACCGCCCTTTCGGGTTTTCGGTTCACCGGGATGCCCATTTTTTGCCCAAGCCGCCCTTTCGGGTTTTCGACTTGTCGGGTTATTTTATGCGTAGTATCTTTTGACTATGTCTACGTTCGCTGGGTGTGGCAAATCGCCGCCGTCCATGGTGGTCAGAATCATTGCACCACCAGAAAATATGCTCTTGATCACAAATGGTCCTTCGTATGTAGGAGTCCATTTGCCCCTGGGATCACTCTGCGGCAAGATAATCCGCTTGATTACGAGATCTTCGACTTGATACACTTGACGTCTGACTTTCTTATTGAAGGCCTTGATCATCCGCTTTTGATACGTCTGACCATGGCATACAGCAGCGAGTCGCTTCTCGTCGATCAAATTGAGTTGATCAAGTCGGGTTTGAATCCAATCATCTTCATTCAAACCTGCATCCTTCATAATCCTTAGAGAAGGAATCTGAACTTCCATAGGCAGGACAACTTTCATGCCATATACCAAAGAAAATGGGGTTGCCCCGGTTGAAGTACGCGCCGTCGTACGGTATCCATGTAGAGCAAACGGTAATATCTCATGCCAGTCTTTGTAAGTGACTGTCATTTTCTGAATGATCTTCTTAATGTTTTTGTTCGCAGCTTCAACAGCACCGTTCATCTTCGGCCGATAGGGAGATGAATTGTAATGATAAATCTTGAACTGTTCGCACAATGCGGTGATCATTGTGTTATTCAGATTTGTACCGTTGTCTGTGATGATCCTGTCTGGAACACCATACCGGCATATGAGATTTTGCTTGATGAAGCGGGCGACCACATTTTTAGTAACAGAGGCGAAGGAAGCTGCTTCAACCCATTTGGTGAAATAGTCAATGGCGACCAGGATGAAACGATGTCCGTTGGACGCCATGGGCTTGATCTCTCCAATCATGTCAATGCCCCACATTGCAAATGGCCATGGAGCTGTCAAAACGTTTAGAGGAACCGGAGGGATATGGACCTTGTCAGCATAGACTTGACATTTGTGGCAAGTACGGGAATGTTGGTGGCAGTCAGCTTCCATGGTAGACCAGTAATAGCCTGCCCTTAGGATCTTCTTAGCCATTGTATGCCCGCTCAGGTGAGTGCCAAATGTGCCGCTGTGTATCTTGGTCATGATTAACTCTGCTTCAACCTTGTCTACGCATCGGAGTAAAACACAATCATGGCTTCGTTTGTAAAGGATGTCGTTGCTCAGGAAGAATTTGGCAGCAATTTTCCTTAAGAACTTCTTGTCATTTACGGAAGCTCCTTCGGGATAATCTCTAGTCTGGAGATACCTTTTGATTTCATGGAACCAGGGTTGTTCCACTACTTCTTCGGTATTAATCTCGTGACAATGTGCGGGTTCATCCATTCGCTTGATGGTGATTTGGGGAGCCTCGTTATCCCAGTTGAGTTTAAACATGGAAGACATTGTAGCTAGAGCATCTGCTAGCTGATTCTCTTCTCGCGGGAAATGCTCGAAGGTAATTTGCTCGAAATGAGGCAACAATGTCAAGACATGTTCTTTGTATGGGATAAGATTAGGATGCTTGGTATCCCACTCTCCTTTGATTTGACTGATAACCAAAGCCGAGTCCCCAAATACGATCAAAGATTTGATCCCCAAGTCTATAGCAGCCTTGAGACCAAAGATGCAAGCTTCATATTCAGCCATGTTGTTTATGCAGCTGAAGCAAAGTCGGGCCGTGAAAGGTGTGTGACAACCTTCCGGGGAAATGAGTACCGCACCGATACTGTTTCCAAGTGCATTTGAAGCACCATCAAAGTACAGGGTCCATCGGGATCCCTTTTCGGGTCCGTCATACGGTCCGTTACCTTCAATGTTGTCCAAATTCATGATGTCCTCGTCTGGGAAGTCAAATCTCATGGGTTGATAATCTTCGATAGCTTGATGAGCCAGATGGTCAGCTAGTACACTCCCTTTTATAGCTTTTTGAGTGGTGTACTGGATGTCATACTCAGTTAGGATAATTTGCCATCTAGCTATTCTTCCAGATAAAGCAGGCTTCTCGAAGATATACTTGATAGGATCCATTTTGGAAATCAACAAGGTAGTATGAGTCAACATATACTGCCTTAGTCGGCGAGCAGCCCATACTAAAGCGCATCAAGTTTTCTCGAGCAGTGAGTAGCGAGTCTCACAGTCGGTAAACTTTTTGCTAAGGTAATAAATAGCATGCTCTTTTCGACCAGACTCGTCATGCTGGCCCAAAACACACCCCATTGAGTTATCCAAAACGGTCAGATACATGATCAATGGTCTTCCTTCGACGGGTGGCATTAGAATAGGAGGTTCTAGCAAATACTCCTTGATCTTGTCAAAAGCAGCTTGGCAATCGTCGTTCCATTCGACTACCTGATCTTTCTTTAATAGTTTGAAAATTGGCTCACAGGTAGAAGTCAGATGAGAGATGAATCTGGCAATATAGTTCAAGCGCCCCAAGAACCCTCTAACCTCCTTTTCAGTACGAGGAGCAGGCATCTCTTGTATTGCTTTCACTTTTGCTGGATCAACTTCAATGCCTTTGTTGCTTACAATGAATCCTAGAAGTTTACCAGACCTAACTCCAAAAGTACACTTACTTGGATTCAGCCTGAGCTTGTATTCTTTCAACCTGGAAAACAGCTTCTCTAGATGTTCAAGGTGTTCTTGCTCTGTTTGTGACCGAGCTATCATATCGTCTACGTAAACTTTGATTTCATGATGTATCATATCATGAAATAAAGCTACCATGGCGCGTTGATAAGTTTCCCCTGCGTTCTTCAGTCCGAACGACATCACCTTGTAACAGAAAGTACCCCATTGTGTGACAAAGGTTGTTTTCTCCATGTCCTCGGGGGCCATTTTGATTTGATTGTAACCCGAGAATCCATCCATGAAGGAAAACACTTTATGCTGAGCTGTATTGTCGATCAAAATGTCAATGTGTGGTAGCGGAAAATCATCTTTGGGGCTGGCCCTATTCAAATCCCGGTAGTCCATACACATCCTGACTTTGCCATCTTTTTTAGGTACTGGCACGATGTTAGCGATCCATTGAGGATAGGACGTAACAGCCAGAAAGCCAACGTCGAATTGCTTCATCACTTCTGCTTTGATCTTTTCAGACATATCAGGCCTCATTCGGAGGACTTTTTGTTTGATCGGTGGACAATCCTCTCTTGTGGGGAGGCGGTGAACCATGATGTCTGTGTCTAAACCCGGCATGTCTTCATAAGACCAAGCGAAGATTTCAACGTACTCATTTAACAACTGTATCAGGTGTTCCTTGACACTTGGTTCCAGATTGGCACCCACTTGTACCTCCTTCCGGTCTTCCTCGGTTCCTAAGTTGACAATTTCCAACAACTCTTCGTGAGGTAAGATGGCCCTTTCCTCTTGCTGTAGAAGTCTGGCTAGTTCTCCTGGTACTTCACAACCTTCGTCATCTTCATACTCGGCTTGATTGACCAGATCTTCAGAGTTATTGAAGGATATAGCATAATAGTCGCCCATGGAATCCAGAGAGGATGGGTACCTGCATTTGTGAGTGTGGGTGTGTGTAAGGGATAGCCATCCTTAAACAAAAAATGCAAAAGGAAAGAAAATGAACACATCAGTTTATCACATGAAAAACGTCCAATGAATCATTAAACATGGCATATGGATATGAAAATAATCAAAACCCTTACAAATGGACCTACATGCCCCGGGCAAGGCATAAGGTAAAAAAGTAGTGTACGGATTATTCGAAAGTAATTATTACAGACCACAGGAAATGTTTGACAGATAAATTACTGATTAATAAAAGTGATGGGGACAAAGTCCTTTGCCTCCCAGTTGCATAGTCCTCCTTTGATAGTTGGGTAGATCCACTCTTCAATGTTATCCTCTTCGTCTTCACCCTCCAAAGCGTTGATTCCGTAAGGAGAAATCTTGATTGGTCCCCTTTCAATCTTTGAACGGCGCATAGCTTTCTGGCCCGCGGCAGTGAATCCTAAACCAAACTTGTCTGCTTTATGTGGAATATCGGGCAACTGCCCCCATGTTAAATTCTTCCCTTCCTTCATTGCGGCCTTCGCGTCTTTTAGAGATGCCATCCTGTCCATCTACTTTGGTACTTCAGCTACCAATTTTGCTACTGTTATTTCAGGAGGGACTTCTTCGAAATGCTGGAATGGTGTCTCAATGAACTCACCCTCTACTTCTACATACCGAAATGAGTTCAGGTGGCTGATCATGTATTCCTCTTCACCATGGACGGTTATGATCTTTCCCTTGACAGGATACTTCAACATTTGATGTAAGGAAGAGGTGACTGCCCCAGCATTGTGTATCCATGGTCTCCCCAATAAGCAAGAGTATGACGGACGGATGTCCATCACGTAGAAAGTCGAGGGGAACACCTCTGTGCCAACCTTGATGGGAATGTCCACTTCCCCATGCACCATTCTCTTGGACCCGTCAAAAGCCCTTACAATGATATTGCTTGGCCTTAACTCCAAGCCTTCACAATCTAAACGGTCGAGAGCCTTCTTGGGCAGCACATTCAAAGAAGAACCAGTGTCGACTAGAACATGGGCCAGAGTAGTCCCTTGGCATTCCACTGACACATGTAATGCGTCGTTGTGCTTTCTCCCTTTTGGGGTCAGGTCGGCATCAGAGAAACCTAAGCCATTGTCTGCAGTAAGACTAGCTACGCAGTCTTGGAATTGGTCGGCAGAGGTTTCCTGGGGTACATGGGCGGTTTTCAAGAATTTTATCAGTGCCTTGGCGTGCGCTTCTGAGCAAAGTAGCAATGCTAACATGGAGATCTTCGAGGGGGTTTGCCCCAGTTGTTCTACCACGTCGTAATCACTCTTTTTAATTATCTTCAGGATCTCTTCTATCTCTTTCTTGGAGGTTTCCGGGATGACCAAGGGTTGAGCCCTCGTCCTGACGAGCTCAACTTGGGTTCCCATACCTTTATCAGCAGAGGTAGGAGGGACAATATTAGGAACAACAACATCTTCAATCAATGGAGTTTTGGCGGAGAGTTTTATGGGTGCAGGAATAACTTTGGCAGCAGATGAGGGTCCAAAGATTGCTTTTGGAGGAGCAATCTCTGGAGAAAAAATTCTCCCACTTCGGGTGATCTTACTCGTGCCCGCAATGTTTCCAATACTGGCTTCTTCTTCATCCGAGCTTCCTTCTGTTATTTCTACTTGTTTAATACCATGGTAGTATACGTCGCCTCCGTAATTCCATGGTATTGACTTTTCAGATGTGTAGGGGACAGACCCTGGCATTGTTATCTTCAGAGGAACAGACTTTGTAACCGGTGTAATCTTAACAGGCTTTCTGACGGCCTTGGAAAGATTGGCGTGAATGGTGATAATTGAGACTTCTTCAATGTGAGTTGGAATAGCAGAAACTTTTTAGAACAAAATTTGTCGATTGTCCATTAGGCCTTGGATGCCTTTCTTCAGTAACGGACAGTCAAACGACAGAGAGTAACAACAATAGCAATCTTCTTTGCATCCCGGGAAAATCCCGGCCCTTAACAGATTCAACTTGATGGTTAACAACGGAGTCATCAGATCATTGACATCAACAACATACAAATCCTCTTCAATAGAATTGACATTCCGACCGTGCTTCGGCATCGGAGCCGATATCACGTTCGACTTCTCTGGAGCGTCGAACTCCACCTCTTTCGCCTCTATCAGGTCTTGAATTTTATGCTTGAGTGCCCAACAATCATTGGTGTCGTGTCCGACACTGTCAGAATGGTAGGCGCATTTAGCATTAGGATGGTAATGCAGAGAGGACGTATTCACATTTTTTGGTGCCTCCTTGATGGTGGCAAGATTCAACTTTAACAGATGGGGAAGCACTTGCGCTGGCGTCATATTAATGCGGGTGAACTGCCATTGTGGCCGTTCCACCCGTTGCTGATTTAGTCTGGACTGGTTATAGAGAGGCTGCTCACTTGATGGATTTTGGATCATTACGGCCCCCACAGTCGGCCGGCGCTCAGTCTTCCCTGCTCTTCTTTGGGAGTACACAACAGCCGTTTCCTTCTTGAAAGGCTTCTTCTCAACACTTGCAGCGGCACCCTTCTGAATCTTCCCTGACTTGATGCCAGCTTTTATTCTCTCGCCTGTTAAGATCAAATCTGTAAACCCCGCGGAAGAGTTACCGATCAGATGGTTGAAGAATGGACCTGACAGGGTCCCTAGAAACATGTCAACAAGGTCACGGTCGGTTAAAGGCGGCTGCACCCTGCCAGCCAAGTCCCTCCACTTTTGTGCATATTCTTTGAATCCTTCGCCCGTTCCCAGTGACATACCCTGAAGTTGGGTACGCGTGGGAGCAAGGTCAGAATTGTACTGATATTGTTTGTAAAAAGCGGTGGCCAAGTCTTCCCAGTTTCGGACACTGGTTCCATCTAGCTGATAGAACCACTCCAGTTGAGCCCCAGAAAGGCTATCTTGAAAAAAATGAATCCAAAGGTTCTTGTCCGAAGTGTAAGGTTGGATTTTCCTTACATAGGACCTGAGATGCATTTTTGGACAGGACAGCCCGTCATACCTCACAAACACCGGCACTTTGAACTTTGGGGGAATCACAATCCCAGCAACCAAACCCAAGTCTTCGAAGTCTAAACCCGGAACTCTCTGCAGCTCCATAGCTGCCAACCTGTCTTCTAAACCTTTGTACTTATCATCAGCGGGCGGGTATTGTTGATCAGAGTAGTCTTCATCCTCCTTAGCCTCCTCCTCTTCCATATCAGACTCGGAAGGTACTGCAGCCGCATTCCCTTTACTGGTTCCCTCCTCAGAAGTAGGGGGAAATTCAAGCACTCTTCGGGCTTCTCCTTCAAACCTTCTCCCTAAAGTAGCCACCCCGACTCTCTTTTTCTTCTTTTTCACTGGGTCTTTATTCCCCAGTAGGGCCTTTAGATCCTCCTGACCCTTAGCCAAGGTCATCAGGAGTTGTTGAAATTGTGCATTTTGAGCCTGTAAGTCCTTGACTGTTTGCTCGAGATCCATCTTACTATAATAAACAGCAGACAGATAAGGAAACCTGGTGTGAGACCTGCTTATGCACATGATGAATGGTATGCTTATGTATGCAATGCATTCAAGGGTTTAGAATATTCAAAATTGTTGCAAACAAAAAAGAACGCACGTCATATTAATAAGAAGAAATTTGTCAGTACATAAATGCCCCATGGGCCAAATATTACAAAACTTCTCAAGGTAAAAAGACGTTGCGCATCCTCTTTGGTGCGATGTAGGTGTTGAGGGTCTCTTCCTCATGGAGTCGGCGCGTAAGCTCTAGAACCTTCTTCTCGCTGGCTTCAAAAGTGTTCCGTTCCTCCTTGAGTTGGATCCAACTCTTCTGCATCTCCGCCCACGATGTAGGTATGTCAGGATATAGGATGGTGTAGGGAACCTCTCCTTCCTTAACGGGCTCTTTAATCACAGGGAGAACATGAAGATAAGGCATCATCAGACTCTAGGCTCGGGATCGTACCCATTTGAGGTAAGGCTCAAGAGGGATGGAGTTCTTGTGTCCCAGTGTCTTGCTATCAACCTTGTTGGGCATCCTCCAAGCTCTGATGAATCTTTGGCGAATTCCTTGCGCATCATTGTCGAAGTCAAAAACTAGGTCAGGAATCAACATGTCATGAGGTCCATCCCTCCGTGCATATCCAAATTGCCTCAAAGCTAGACAAGGGTTGTAGGTAATGCCCCCTCTGATTCCAAGTAAAGGAACATTAGGAAACTCTCCACAACGATCGATGATGATGACATTTTCTCTGGACCGAGAACACCAATGTACATCAGAGTGAGTAAGAGTCATCAACCGTTGAGACCACCTTGAGCCTTGGTCATTCTTCAAGACAGATTGTGGAAGGTGCGAAATAAACAACCTTGCAAGGAGAGGAGTACATCAGATGAGAACACCCCTCTTTCTCATTGTTCGTGTGTAAAATGAGTGAAGAATGTCCCCAAGCAATGTTGGTATTGGATTTCTGGACAAGAAGATTTTGAAGGCGTTGACATCTACCAGTTGGTCAGGATTTGGGAACAAGACCAACCCATAGATAAGGAGTGCCACAATTTCTTCAAAGGCTTGTAGGTCCAATGAATTCCAACACTCTTGTGCCTTCTCAAACAAGAATTTTGCTAAGAAACCTTTGACGCCGCTTCTAGTTTCCCAATGCCCCTTGATGTCAGATGGTTGTAGATGTAATGCTCGAGCAACATCTTCCGGCTTTGGTTCCTTTTCCGTACCGTTGAAGGGTAGTTGATTAAGGATAGGAATTCTCAGGAGTTGAGAAAACTCCTCCAAAGTGGGCACCAACTGGTAGTCGGGGAAAGTGAAACAATGGTGAAGAGGGTCAAAGAACTGGAATAGCACCTTCATCATGTCCTCTTCAATATTGGTGTTGACTAGGCTGAGCAGTCTACCATGTCTTTCACTGAAGGGTGAGCTTTCCGGAATCCTTGATGTGAGCTCCTTGAGTTGAGGAGGGATTCTCACAAGGTTGACTTGGATGGTTTTTCTTCGAAGAATTTCCATGACCTACAAAACAAGAACAAAGATGAAGATCTAAACCCTTGAAATGGTTAGTGGATGCATATGATGCTTTATGATGTTTATGATGTATGCACAAACATATGTACAAGCAAATCACACCAAACCCTAGTTTCAGGCTTGCATGGGGTTTCATAGGTAAGTACCCTCTTGAGTGTAGTTGGCTTAAAAACCTGTCCTATAAATAGCAACCGGGTTCTAAGGAGCTCAATATCATTGGATTGTTTTCATCGTTCATGGTTTTGGTTTAGCCACTTAACTAGTGACCAAAATATTCCAAGAAAACAACCCTCAATGAGTGTAGTATCGAGTATCTACCAACTTCGGACTGCACCAAAGCCGTTCATCTCACTACCCCTAATAAAAGGCCAAGATGGTCAAGTAAGGTTCTAGGTTATTAGTGCTTAGTGACATCACTCAGCGGCCCCGTACTCTCCTTGATTGAACTCAAGGGTTACCGGTACTCACAAATATGTCGCACTAATATAGCTATTGCTTCGACCGTGTCGGTATACCCCGCACAGTTTCCACAACGTATTGCTATCTATGAATGTTTCCCAAAATCCGGGTGTAGGATTGCAAACCCAAACAAGAGAGCCAAGATATAAAGCAATCAAAACAAGCAATTAGTCATGCAAGAGGGTGATCTAAGCCCTAAGGTTACTCCACTTTTATAATTCTCCCCAGCAGAGTCTCCAGTTCTGTGATACGGTGGGAGAACTGACTAGGGTTTTGCGTTTGTTTTCGCAAATGTTTCGGTTGAGCAAGAGTCGCCACCGACTTTTTATTTTATCCTAAGGAAAGGTTAAAAAGCACAGCAAAAACCTTTGAGATGTTTTCTTGGGTTCGGGGAGTAGATTATAGAAAGGGAAGGTATTAGCACCCTTTCTATCCATGGTTATCCATGGGCTCTTAGGTACTTGCTTAGATCAACTTGCCTTGATTTTCAATTGTTTGAAATGGTGCTTTGTGTGCGGTTTTGAAAATGTTTTGAAAAAGATGCCTTGTCTAGGCAACCCTTGTAACAATTCTTTACTCGAATGTTTTACAAAAGGTGTTTGTCTTTTTGAAAAGATGTTTCAAGGTTTTTTTGAAAGTTGTTTTGAAAGTGTAGTGATGTGTGGTTTGAAAAATAGGCAAGTGTTTTTGTTTTGCAAGTTGACAAGTACTTAAGAGCTATCTACCCTAAAGTTCTCAAAGATCTTTGCTATGTTTTAACCCTTTTAACAATTTTGTTCCACCATTGCATTTGGTGGACAATCTTGTGTTAAGATGTGAACGGGACGGGCGCGGGTCATCGTTTAGACCATAATTGCAATGGTGCCAAGTATCTTTGGGCAATTTTTCCTTTAAGGGACTTGATCATTTTTAGGCAACTTTCGAAAGCGTCAACGAGGGACTATGATCATTTGATTGTTTTGTTTTGGCCCAATGATACCTAACATGCAATATGGCCCATTTATTGAAGGCAACAAGTGGAGTACCCTAGGGGTGCAAGTGTGATTAGTGTTGTCCATTTTCATGCTTGTTTATCTTGAATTTAGGTCAAACTATTTTTGGTTAATTGATTTGCATACAAACCCTAATTCTAACATGGTATAATTAGAAAGCTTTAAAGTGCGAAAAATAAAGTTCCTAAGTTATTACAACACAATATATGGGAAGGGGGGTACAAATGTTCAAATGGGGATATTTTAGCAAGAAATTAAATCCTAGACTATTACAATCCAAATGGAATTATACAAATTATTTAATATACAACAAATAAATAAAAATATAATAAATATGCAAGATGCAAAAAATGTTTTGTATATATATGAAAAAAGTATTTTTATGTGTCAAATAAACAAAAATAAAATTAATTTTTTTGGTGTTTTTATGCATTTAGGGCAAAAACCCTAATTTTACAAATAAAAGTATTTATTGTATGATATATGCAATATTTATTAATTATTTACAAAAAAATAAAAAAAAGAGAAGTATATTTGTAAAAAATGTATTTTTAATGTTAAATATTAATAAAAATAAATATATATATATATATATATATATATATATATATATATATATATATATATATATATATATATATATATATATATATATATATATATATATATATATATATATATATATATATATATATATATATATATATATATTGTATTTTTTAACCTAAATATACTAATAAATATATATGTATTTGTGTTATTTACTAAATATATTAAATATATACAAAAATAAAATATTTAATATTTACAAAAAAAGTATATTTTATATAAAATGTTTTCAAGAGAGAAAATAAAATAAAAATCAGAAATAAAATATGTTTGTATTATTTTTTTAGTTATTTTAAATAATAGTATTTATGTATTATTTATGTACAAAACTAAAAGAAACAAAATAAATGTCAAAAAAATGCAAAAAAATGTGAGAAAAATAATTTTAATGTTTTTTCATGTTTAGACAAAAATATAAAAACAAAATCAAAAGGAAAAAAAATCAGAAATAATAAAGATATTTCAAAATGGGCCAGGGGGGTTCAAAAGTAAAAAGGTGGTGTAAATAAGAAAAATAAAACAAAGCCCAGCCCAAAGGACCTTCTTCAACCTCTGGCCAGAAATTTGTCAAAAAACGCGCGCCTCTTTCACTGATTCAAACATCTGGATTCCTGGACTTTTAGCACAAACTCATAACATGAAAAATGTTAAGCATCAAACCACGATTCTGGACATATAAAGAACTCATCCTAACTCTCAGAAATGAGAGAGAATTTCTTCTCCCCCAATTCCTGACCTAGTTTTTATTCAATGTTCAGACTTAAAATTCTCTAAGCACACATAACATAAATGAAAACTAATGATATGGGCATGTTCAGGGCTATGAATGTGACATAATTTCTTCACAAATATAAACCTAACTATGCCTGGATAGAGAGATAAGAGTTCATGAACTTACCTGTTCAGTTGGAAACGTGTGCAACAATGGAGATGCTTACAAGGCAAGGTAATGATTTGTATAGCTTCCTTGATGCCTCAGGATGCTATTCCAACCTTTAGTTTGCTTGGAAACCAAGGGAATCGTGTTATGGCACTTCAACTGCAAAACAGAAAAATGAAAATGGTGATGTTGGTTACGGGTGTTACAGTCTGCTTCTAATGCTTTGGAAAGTTTGTATGGATGGTAGGGAAAGTGTTTGAAGTGTTTTTGGCCAAGGTGCACGATGGAAATGAACTATGGAAGTCCAACTGCAGCTTATGCCCTGTTTTTGCAGTTTTAGGGTGATTCTGTGTTTGATGATGTTTTAAACTTGGTTGGCCTGTGTTTTAGCTTAGGTTTGATGTTTGGAATGTGTTTGACAAGTTTGCTTAAGCTGGTTTTTGCTGAGATGAGAGTTGTGTGTTGTTATGCAAGCTTTCTTCACACTTAAGCAAGAAATGTCAACCTCTTTCTCTAGGCTTGTACAGGCCCCTCAAGTATGCTGCACATTTTAGCCTTGATCAGTGTGATATCTCCATGAATCTTGTGTCCAAAGATATGCATTGTACCACTTGGATTACAAATTTGACATAAAGTGCAACTTTATCAAAATGGATATATTGCTTTTTCTAAATAAGGATTAATTCTTCATGTAATGCTTAAACACATAATGCAAGGCTTGAATACAAGGGGTTTGCATTAAATTATTGAGTGTGAATGAGATAAGGACCTGAATCTAGCTTAAGGCATGCTGAGTTCAAAATGGCACAAGTGTATGAACATGTAAATTGGCCATAAACAAAATGAGTTTTTCCCAACTTGCCAAATTCGATTCTCCCTAACCATGAGGTTGCTTGATGAGTTCTTGGACATTTTGGAAAGATTGGAATGTGTACTATAATCCATCTTTGTAATGCAAATTGAAATTCCAAGTGGAAGCATGTGAAAAATTGCCATGAAGTTGGGCAAAAATACTGCCTAAAATAGGTCAAAATCTTTCTAAGTTAAGAATGGTTTGGTACCCTTGTTCCAAAAATTGTAACTTGAGCTACAAGCTTCTTTTGAGGAAACTTTGTGAATCAAAGTTGTAGATTTTGCAATGGGCTACAACTTTCATGTTTTGACTTTTCCTTGAATCCAAATGCATCTTGATGAGAAAGTGGGACAAAGTTAGGAAAAAATTAGGGTTTTTCATAACTTAGAAAAATTCTAAGTTATGAAAAATCTTCATTTCAAACCCTAATTTGCAATTCTTGATTTCTTGATGAACAAGTTTCATGATTTGGCATGTTTTGATGAAAAATGAATCTTGACCCTTGATTTTGACCAAAAAGTCAAAGTTTGACTTTTCAGTATACAGTCAAATTTGGCTCAGTTGACTGGAAAATTCATCTGTCAATCCTGTGCATTTGGGATCTTTTGAACTTGTTGAACATGTCAAGACAATTACATGGGGTCCTTGAGTCCATATGTGAGCTTGGTTTTCCATTGGCTAGGTCAAACAGTCAAAAATTGCCTTTGTGCAGTCAAAACCCTAAAAATGACCATTTTGCCCTTTTGGTGATCTGATTAAATTTCTTGTGGAATTGTGATCCAAACTTGATCAAATGGTCCATATGAGTTCATAATGTTGATGTGGGTCAATTTTCATGAGGTTTGACTGTCAATTGACCACAGTTGACTTTTTCCCCAATACAGCTGATTTCTAGGTCAACTGTCTAATTGACTGGGCAAAGATTGGAATCAAGGCTTGAAACTTGATATGGATAAACTTGGGAGTCCAATATGAAGCATGAAAGTCATCTTAGGCATTTTAGGTCAAAACATCTTTGTGCAAACACAAACCCTAATTTGGGTCAACAGTGCTAGGAGAAGTCTTGAGCAGAGGAAACCCTAACTGGATCTTGAGCTCCAAGGGCCTTGTGATGAGAAAATGTTGAGAAAATGGGAGGGCAAATTTTGGGGTACAACAACAAGGTTCGCAAATTTTTAGCTTTTCAACCTTATCACCACATAGTTGATTTTGTTTCGAAAATTCAACCAAGCATCTTTCACTTACATGGCAAAGTCTCTTGTGCCATAGATCAACCTTTGACACAGGTTTTGTGAATACCACATCCGCTGAACCACTTACAACCTCAACCTCAAGGGTATACATTCCTTTCCTTTTGATGCCTCTCAAAACTTCCTCTGACCCCTTCATTACCCTTAGGATACTTTGATCTCCTGTGAAAGCATATCCTTTCTTATTGAATTCACCAAGAGAAATCAAATTTCTCTTCAGATCAGGTACATACGTGAAACCGGTCAATAACCTTATTGAGCCATCATGGAGCTTGAATCTCACAAATAGAATACCTACAATTTTGTAGGCTTTGTTGTTTCCCAACAACACTAATCCACCATCTTGATCATACAATTCCTTACACAAATATCTGTTTGGAGTCATGTGCCATATTACTTCTTGATGATGATGACAAATAGAATGTACATCATGTGAGTCATTTTCTTCATGTCAAAAAAGTTTAACCTGTATGAATCCTAAATAATCAATACATTTGTGTTACTGTCATCAAATTCTCTTTGATGGCCCTAAAGTATGAGCTAGATGTCAATACAAGGTTCTTATCTTTGAAACCAAATAGGTACATGGATTTTGGATCAACTATAACCCCACTATTTTTCATGGTGCTATGATCATCTTATGCTTTTTCATAGAAGGAAAATTTACTAATGTCATATGCAGTGCAAGTTATTACATTAAATTTAGGCATGTATGACATCCATTTTATTATCTCACATTAACTCCCATCATTAGAAATCATTTCATTAAAACAATTTAAGAAGCTCTTGTTATGCTCTATGAGCAACCACTTTTCACTCACCTGGTGGAATTTTTTCTTGATAAGTCTTTTGTGAGGAGATAAGTAAGGTTGAACTTCATCAAAGTTATTCAATATATACACATGTTCTTGAAGAACTACATCCTGAGCGATTGACCTAAAATTTAAACCTTAGATACAAATCTACCTTCATATCTTCCATCATGATGAGACTTGAAAATTCATATAGAGTCGGCTTTTGATAAATAGTTTGAGCAAAACTCAATAGCTTCTTCTATGATACATCTTTCAATAATTGAAGCTTCTAGACAATGATGATTCTTCATATACCCTTTAAATATCTTCACGTATCTTTCTACTGGATACATCCACCTTAAATAAACTAGGCCACAAAATCTAATCTTCCTGACTAGATAAACAATTAGGTGAACCATAATACCAAAAAATGATGGAGGGAAATACATGTATAATTGACACAAGCTAATTGCAGCCTCATGTTCCAACTTATTTCATTGTTATAGATCAATGACTTTATTACATATATCATTGAAGAATAAGCACACTCTAGTTATAGTTTCCCTTACTTTTTTGGTAAGATGCCACGAATAGCCACTAGTATAAGATATTGCACCAAGACATGACAATCATGATATTTTAATCCTATTAATTTGGGATCTTTCATTGATACAAGTTTCTTGACATTTTATGACTACCCTTGGGGAATACCATGCAAACACTCACATTTTTTTCTTTTCTAGTTAAAGTGTAACATGTTGGGAGAAATTATTTTCTTTTACCTTTTTCTTTTGGGGCTAACTCTTGTTGTATACCCATCTCTACCAAATCTATACATGCATTCTTACCATATTTTGTCTTGCCTTAAATATTGATAAATGTTCTAATCAAACTATCACACATATTTTCTCTATATGTATCACATCAAGACAATCTCTTACATCGAGGCTAGATCAATATGAAAGTTTAAAGAATACGTACATCTTTTTCCATAGATTTTTCTCTGCGGGCTTTTTTTAGTTCTTTCCAAAGACAATATTGATGTGTTGTTTTATTTGATCCATGGTTAAGGTCTTTGAAGCAAAATCAAAATCATGCTCTCCATTAAAATCCATCCACAATCTACATTATAGATGATTTGGTTTTATAAATTTTTGATGCTCGAGGTGAAAATTCTTTTTTAATTCTTTAGTTGGTTATAGCATGTATCAAATTCACATATAGGATACACTTTATATCCCTTAATATTGTAGTCATACAAATTACCGTATGTAGGAAAATCTTTGATTGTGCAAAGTGTAATACCGCCTTAAACCCCCGTGCGAATACATGACATGATAAGAGTAGATATCATGCATATCTCAAGAGGGCGTCACATTTACTTCACAAAACACAACAAACAATTACACTGGTCATGATCATAACACGCATTCAAAATCATGTTCCATACACGAACACATAATACATATCGCAACGGAAAATAATTCTTTCTCATAGTAATATTAATGATTAAAATCTCATACTAACAATCATATCATAAAATATTAGGCACTAAAGGTTACTCATCACATAATCTCAAATACATCATAAATAAAGAGAGTATAACAAACATCTCTCAAAACAAACATGATTTCAAATGTTTCTCCGTGTTACATAGACCAGTGCATGACTCACTGCCTAGATAAGAAGATAAACAAGAAATAGATCCTCCGACTAATCCTCGTGAGAAGAACCATTATCTTTAGTACCTGAGTGATGCCATATAAAATATCATTTCAACATAAGAGTGAGATTTACATCATTATAGAAATATATATAATAATAGGTAATGTATCACATACAAACATTAATTGAATTCATCACACTTCACATTTTCACGTATTCAACATAATCCACATATCCAAATATACAACATAGCTCAATGATTCATGATTCAAAGATAATTAATCACAATTACCACAAACGTAACATTCACACCAATATTCACATATTTCACACCAAAATTAATATTTCACATTGACACATGTGATACAAATGCAACTCAATATAATATGCATGTGGTACCAAATTTTTATCCTTACCAGTATCACTGGGTCCACATCTCCAAGACAAATAACCACCAAAAAAGCCCATGTCTCAAGCTTTCAAACCACATCTCCAGGTTTGAGACAAGTCACTAACTCTCACAAAAGCTAGAAAATATTGCCTCTTGACAACTCATGATGCATGTGAAATTTCAACATATATATGCAATTAAGACCATCTCCATATCTTAATCATACAAGCATATTTCACATAATTCAACACATTTGAGTTATCTTCACCAAATTGCACAACATACATACACCATGTCAATATTCACATACAATGCATACTCATAGCATTTATCAACTCAACACATCACACAACACGTCACAACAATTGTCAAACCATATTATCCTCAATCAACCATAATATAATATATATATATATATATATATATATATATATATATATATATATATATATATATATATATATATATATATATATATATATATATATATATATATATATATTATGTTTCTCATCAAAAGTAATCCAAAACCAATCCAAAACACATCGAATAAATTATTAAAATTCACGATAATCAATGATAAATCATAAGCATACAATATCACCAAAAAATTACACAAAATATAAAACTTTTGGTCCCAGGCCGCGCTAAGCGCCATCTAGCGCGCTAAGCGGCTTCACGATTATGCAGAAAAATCTACTTCGGACATCATTCTATCCTCTACGAGTTGGGTCACTAAAATCTATTCCAAACAGCCATTTCTCATCATTTTAATGTATTATAACATATATCTAATATATAGCATCAATTACCAACATCAAAAAATGATTCAAACATCAATTTCATGATTTCACATTCAATCCCTAACATGTCAAAATCTAGAAATTGAAGAACAAAATCTCTAATCATGCTTACTAGCCATTACATACTCTTATATAATATCATCATAAGAAAATCACCCACCCTTACCTTGGATATATATTCTCTAGGATTCTATCTTCTTCTTTTCTCTTTTCTTCCTTTTCTCATCTTTTCCTCTTTCTTCTTTTCTCTTGTTTCTTTCTTTCTAATTCTATTTCTCTTGTTTTACAACAATCCTTACTAACTCTTATTTTCACTAATGGGCTTAACTAATTTTCACATTAACAACCATTTCTCATCATTTTAATGTATTCACTAATGGGCTAATCACCAATGCCCAATTACTCAATAATGTTATTCTCACACTTACTAACCCAATACACACATAACACATATTAATCCAAATAATCCATATATTCACAAAATTACACAATTTAATCAATTACTATATCATATAATAATTAATAAAATAAACAACTAATAAAATAACTAATAAATAAAAATCGGGGTGTTACACGAAGCAACATGACACACATCTTATAATTTTCACCCGAATATAAATCATCAATATCTTCCTCACATCAAACTCTTAAATCTTTAATTAATGGACTTGGATAAACATATATGTCGTTTTCTGGTTGTCTTGGGCCCGAAATCATCATAGAAGACATCATATATTTGTACTTCATTCACATTCACCATCATTATCATCATCATCATCAAAGATAGATTGTAAATTATAAGAAGAAAGAGCTATAAAGTATGATTAGTACTTCAATTTCCAAATTGACTCATTCTATCAGTGGAAAGTCTGTTCCTAAGGTTTCTTGGCTCATGTAGAAAATATGAATACAACAAACTAGTTTTCTTCCATTGCAAAGAATTAGCTACATGTAAAAAAATTTCATCACATTTTCTTTCATCAGCAAGCCATCTAATATTTTTTTACATCATTTACATTAACAAACAGTCTTTTGAACCATAAAATTATTGGTAGGTACCACAACATCTCGTAAGGAGTACATTTCCTTCTTACACAATCACCATCATCATCAACACCATAGTCCTTCAACTTATAACGTGCTCCCTACACATCAAGCAATAATTCAATTTTTCACAATCTTTCCTATATAATATGCAATCATTATGACATACGTGTATTTTATATAATCCAAACTCAATGGACACAATATCTTATTGACCTCATAGTTACGATCCGATAACTTGTTATCTTCTAAGAGCATGTCTTTCAATAAATCAAACAATTTAGTGAAACTTTTATCCGTCCACTTACTTTTTTCCTTCATATTAAATAATTTTAACACCATTGACAATTATGTAATATTTATGCACCCTAGATATAACGACTCTTCCTTGTCACTACATAAAGTATCATACACACAAGCTTTCCTAAAACAATATTCTCTAATATCAAGGATCATATATTCTAGCTGATCATCAATATTTACATTAACTTCATCTCTAAGTGACGGTGTTGGTTTTTTTTCCACTTCCGCATTTCACATCCATGTCGTATAATATTGACTAGTTCCATCACAACATAGATGATTGGATATTTCTTCCTTTTCAAACTTTTTCGTATTCCCACAAAAGACACAAGGACAATAAAAGATTCTAATATTTTTAGTAAGTTTTCTTTCAAAGAATTAAAGAAATTCAACCACTTCATTCTCATACTCCACATTTCATCTTTAACTTTCATCTAACTACGATCCATAGCTACTTTATGAAAATATAAATAAAAACCTACTCAAATCATGCATTTTGAACAAAAATTTTGCTATGTTCAAAATATTACTAAGTCACATTGTAATAAATATATATATATATATATATATATATATATATATATATATATATATATATATATATATATATATATATATATATATATATATATATATATATATATATATATATATATATATATATATATATATATATATATATATATATATATATATATATATATATATACATTGCTAAGTTACATTTATAAACTACACATTTTAACAAAAAATATTCAACTTAAATTTCTATACACCAAGAGAGATGAAAATACTTTGATAAGTTAACACAACAATAACAATATTAAACCTTCAATCTCACAATAATATTAAACTTTCATTCTCACAACAACATTAAACCTTGAGTCTCAACAATAACAATAACATAAAACCTTCAATATCAATAACAATAACAATAACAATAACAATATTAAAAATTTTACTTAGCTCATTAAAAACAACAACATAAAACCTCCAATCTCAATAACAACAATACCATTAAACCATTTACTTATCTAAACAAAAATAACAACATAAAACCTGCAATTTCAATCTCAAAAATAACAACAACAATATAGAAACTTCAATCTCCATCTCAATAACATTAAACTTTTAGGGTTTAGAGTCTCAAAAGCAACAAAACAACAATATTAAACCTAAAATGTCTCAACAACAACAACATTATTGTTACATGCATGGTGTAGATGTTTTATGTACCAAAAACCTGGTGAAGAAGTCACATAAATGAGTTTCGTTTGAGTTTCATGTTTCCTTCTTGTGATTTGTGTTCGAATTCCCATCTTTGAATTTCCTTCCTCCTTTCGTATCTTCGTTCGAGTTGGAGAAGATATGATGGAGGTTCAAACCTCTTTTGTGGAAAAAAAGGTGTTTTTCATGTTTGGTTAAGTGAATAAATAGTGGTTCGAGTTTGGTTAGTGAAGAAATGATGCTTCGTTCGTTAATGAAAGATGGTGTTTCGAGGAAATGATGAATTTGTCTAGGACTCAATGGTATTCGCTAAGGCAAAACTAAAGAAACAAGATAAAGTTTTATTCTTAAGAAGGCAAAAGAGAACTACTTTTTCTCTCAGTTAGAACCTCCCAACCGAGGGAAATCCTATTTATTTTTGTTAAAATTATATAAAAAATTAAGGTGCTATTTAATTTAAGTAATTCACTTTTTTCCTTGGTTGAACCTCTCAATCGAAGAGAAATCTTATTTTTTTAAAATTTATATTTAAAAAAACTAGGTGCTAGTTTTTTTATTAATTTAAAATAAATAAAAAAGCAATACCACTTTTCCCATTAAAAAAAGATATAAAAGTGCTAGTTTTGAAAATCAAACTCATGACCATTTCCATTTTTCTCTTGATTGAATGTTCAACCAATGTAATTTGTTTTTTTATTTAAAAAAAATGTCAATTTTATTATAAATAAAACACAAATATGCTAGTTGGCGCCGGAAGTCCAATCCATGACCATTATCAATTTTCGCTCGGTTGGATACAAATCTTATGGAAAATGTAATTTATTTTTAATTTAAATATAAAAAAAAGACGTCTCTTTTATTATAAATAAAATACAAATTTTTTGGCATTGAGAAGTCGAACTAATGACTAGTGTCAATTTTCCCCTCGGTTGTGAGTTTCAACCGAGGTGAATTCATGCTATTTTTTAATTTAAAAATAAATAAAAAGGAGGATGCCTAATTTTAAATGTTTCAATGTAATCCTCTATACAACAAAGATAAAAATGTGTAAGTAAAAGTATATTTTATTGTGGTGAAATTGATGGAATGAAATGTAATGTATTCCATCACGTTCCACTCCATTTCAAATTTTTTTAATTAATCCAAAGAATGGAACATAATTTTATACCATTCCATTCTATTTCAATTCATCTATTAAAACATATCAACTTGGTATGCTTGGATTGGTGGTATGCAATAGAATTAACTAAATGAAATGATAAATAATGAAATTATATTGTTTAGATTTGTATATAATGGATGAAGTGAAATGAAACATGATGAAATTCATTTCATCCAATTTTAAGTTATATTTCATGTTAAAATGTGTACATTGTTCCAATGATGATGATGATTAAAGATAAGTGTAATCCATCGAAATCCAATTTATCCCTTTCTAATTTGTAGTTTCTCATAACCCTTACTTGATGGCTATTTATTAGAGAAACTATTAAGAAAGGAATATAACTTTTTTTCGAGTTATTCTATTTGACTACCATCAAGTCATCCCTATTTATAGACGTTATTCACATCCTTTCACAATAGTATCTTTTCTTAATAGGTGTTATTCATACTCATTCACAAGATCACCTTTTATTAATAAATGTTATTCATTCTCATTCATAATAACAAATTTTCACTTTATTTGAATAACACAACTTTACATATTATTTAAATAATACCACTTTATGTTATTTGAATAACACCCCTTTCATATTATTTGAATAACACCTCTTCATATTAATTGAATAACACTCTTTCTTGTCATTTGAATAATCCTTCTTCACATGATTCATATTATATATTTAATTATTAATATTCTTACATTCTCCCACTTGGCTCATGTGATTTAACAATACATCAATCATAATGTGCATTAACGAACCTCACATATGTTGGTTCAATCATTCATCATAATTAAGAATATAAACCAATAAATTTCATGACACACACACACAATGTCATTATTAATAACATATTATATGATATATAAGTATAAAAAACAAATCAGAAACATTAAATAAAAGAGCTTAGAGCATCACATACATCAATAAAACATCATATTCATTAGCAGTCATAATACCCATGTTTTCTACATGGCCACCAAGTACTTCGGGTGGTAAATTTTTCGTCAAAGGGTCCTCAATCATAAGATTTATCCTAATATGATAAACTGACACTCTTTTTTATAAACTTCTTTTTTATTGACAAAGTACTTAAATTAGCACCATTAGAATATTTGTCGATTCTTTGATGAGAATTGAAGATGTGAGAAACATAAGAAAGGGGGTTTGAATTGGGTTTCACCAAAATAAATTAAATCTTTTCGTTGATGAAAGACCAAGTTAACTTAGAACATAAAAATAAATGAACACGGTTATTTTTATCCTGCTTTACTGTTAACTAAGCTACTTCAGTCCACCCCTCAAGGTAATTTTCCTTCAACAAGGACTTAATTCACTATAACCAAACCGATTACAGCCAACCTACAATAAGTCAGATCAACCTTATTGGCACCCCCAATAAGTCACTCAATCCTTATTGTGAATTCACTCAAATCACAGCAAGAGCCTTCTTGAGATCAGACCTTCACTTGGTCACTGAAGGAATCAATCAATAACCGTTGAATACTTTTGGTGTATTACAATTTGCTTCTTTTAAGTATATTACACAAACGTTTCAATACAAAGAAAATCACCTAAGTGTTTTTTATAGCAAGATACGAGCAACAACTTCTTTCCTACTTACAATATTATACACAAAATATTTCTCTAAAGAGTTGTACAACGCTTTTGTGTAGTTTTGTTTGAGCTTGATTTAATCCGATAGATTTTTCGTTGTAATGTTGATTCTTACTTTTCTTCAGCTTCCAAATCTTCCTTTTATAGATGGTAAAAGAAATCTGTTGAAAGGGTAGAAAGGTCATCGGAAATCCAGTTGTTTGTTCCCAACAGTCACAATGAGAGTGATGGACAGTATAGTACGAAAGGATTGTCCTTACGCCACCCTAGAAGGTAGAGGTCATGTAGCATTTTTTGTACCTTTTGTACACCATCACACGTTAACCATTTTGAACTTCTTCTAATCTTCAGAGGCTTTAGATAATTTGAATGTTTGAACCTTATTGTAGAAGAATCACTCTTAAGTCTTAGAACCTAAGTCTTGGTGTCTTCAGAACTTGTTCCAACAGAACCTTGTGTTTAGAGTCTTCAGCACTTGGTCACAAGAACTTGTTTTTCTTCAGATCATCAGAACTTGTTCAGCAGAACCTTGTCTTAATAATCTTCAGAATTTGAAACACATAGAAGAAAAGCTTTAGAAGGCCTCCAAAGCTTAACCATAAAGTCACGATCAGAACCTCTTGTACTAACGTTCTTAAGAACCGTTGCATAAGACGAATTCCAGTATCATGACTTCAACTCTAACACGTAACCAAATGTTTTCTTCCAGTAGTGTTTATGTTCAGAACCTGATGACATCACACGCCTTGATACCAGAGTTAGAACATTACAGCAGCAACTTCACACTAGAACAAAACCATTAGAATATATAATTATTCTTTATGATACCATGTAAAGTTATCATCAAAATCTTAAGGCCAGATGTAGAAACACTTCTTGTTCTTACAAGAATACTGTTGTAGAATTATCACAATAAAACTTTAGCGGTTTGAAAATACTGTAGACAATTCCAAGTCCTAAAATAAAGTTTTATAGCCAATTAGCCTAAATATTGGTCTCAATGCATGCTACAAATCCAGGCTCCACAGTGGATGCAACAATGATAGTTTACTTCACACTTTCCATTATATTGATCCTCCAACCAAAAAATACACATAAGTAAATGTTGGCTTTCTTGTATCTACACAACTGATAAAATATGAATATGAATGTCCAATCATATAAAGGTAACCATATCTCCCATAAGTAAGCATGTGATCCTTCGTCCCTTGCAAATATCTTAATACCTTCTTTCTATTTCAATTCAAATTCAATGTTTGGATATTTTATAAGACTAAATTTGTCTCCTTTATATATTAGACGGGAGAGATGAATATTATCCATTCTAAATTTCTCTTAAAATTTATTAATATTTTTTTTTTAGATAAGTCTAACAATTCGTGATATCTATCACAAATACTTCTATTTCAATCACATAATTGACCTCATCCATATTTTTCATTTCAAAATTGTTACAGAGAAATTTTTTGGTCTCATATAATAAACCAAGATCATTAGTTGCAAGAAAAATATCAACATATAAAACTAGAAAAATAATCATACTCCCACTGGCCTTTATATATATATATATATATATATATATATATATATATATATATATATATATATATATATATATATATATATATATATATATATATATATATATATATATATATATATATATATATATATATATATATATATATATATATATATATATATATATATATAAACGATGTTTTCCTTAGATCTAAATGTTATAATATTCTGATTTAACTTGAGATGTCATTTGTGAGAAGCATTATTAACACTATATATTGACTTCTTATGTTTACACACCATGTGGCCATCTTCCTTTAAATTCTCATTTATAGAAGTAGCCTTTACATGTATTTGATGTAACTTAAGATCATAATGAATCACAAGTTCCATAATAATTTTGAGTGAATCTTTCTTGAAAATCGATAAAAAAGATTTTCTCATAGTCAATTTTAATTTTTATAAGTATAAACATTAGCAACAAGTCGGACCTTGTCATATTTGATATTACCATGAGAATCAAATTTAATCTTAAAGAACCATTTACACCCAACTTTATTCTATATTTTAGTTCAATTTACAAAATTCCATACACAATTTTGTTTCATCTATTTAAGCTCTTATTTCATAGTATCTAACCATTTATTAAAATTATTATCATTAATGGCTTTTAAAAATGAAACTAAAATCATTATCAATTCATAACTCAATTCCTGACTCTATTACATATACTATATAATCATGCAAAAATAGCATATATTCACTCTCTTTAGGATCTCCTTAATTGAAGATATTTTGAAAGTTGAGTTCCACTTAACCCTGAACGCCATAGTCAAATTCAATATTTTTTATCCAAGATAAATGGATAAGTTCTAGCATCTATTTGATGTTAAAATGATGTTATCCTTATTTGAAAATTATGAAGCTCTATTTATATTTTACCCATCTTTACCAGTCCAATATATAAACATATTTGACAAATATATAAGTTAGAATCTTATGACCCCGACAAACATTCATACAAATATAAGCACATAGTTACAAAAATAAACATAAATTAAATGAAAACACTAAGTTACAAATATAATTTTTTTACAAGCATGGAAAAATATTGACGATTACGTTGGAACCTATTAATACCATTTCTCATTTCCATATGATCTCCATCATTTTTGTTTAGTTTTGTCCAAATATTTACAATATAGGGTGCAAACTGTTAGGTTTCCTCGATATCATTTATAACTTCTATTAAGTTAAATGGCCTTGCAAGTTTATCAAACTAATGAAAAAATAATATAACCATAAAAAGTCAAAGTAGAATGATATATTACAAAAAGAGAAACATTTAAGTAGTTTTTTTCATGGCAAACTTGTTGAGTGAGAACATGGATACAAAGAAATTTAGAGGGAGGGTTGAATATGCCTATCCCTTAAACGATAATTTCATAAATATTTAGGTCTCATAAACAAAATAAGAGATTTTAAGAAATGCAGAAGCAAAACAAAACACTAAGAGAGCTTAGAAGTATCTCAATGAATTAAACTAATTGAAATATTGTAAGATATCACTAAGACTTTTATTGCTTCTAATACAAGCCAATTATAACAAAACCAAATCCACTTTAATCAAAGCGATCTAGAAACACTTTACATATATGTTCATTCAATTGACTTTATGATAATCCAATAAGATTGAGTCATCGTAAACCTAAGCTTACACATTAAATCTCTATAAGCACGGTCTAACCTAAATGATATAAACAATGAAATAATGCATAACGATTTTAATGGATGCTAGAAAATTAAAGGAGGTAAAGGAAGAAGGAAAAGATACACAAAGATATATAGTAGTTCAAAGTTCGTTCTCGCTTTTCCTACTTCACTCTTTAATGGTGTTAAAGAACCATCGGTAAATAATCATGATCTTCCAGTATATTATAATTTTAATACAACCATTTTAATTACAACGAACTATCACACAATAATCCCCTCTATTGATGCAGACACTCAAATTGCTAACAAAAATAAGATCCCTAAGATCTTGATCCAATAACCTTGCTAGACAAAACAATTCTGCTCCAAGTATTAATGTGTTGCAATTCACTTGATCCCATTGATTTCTTGTCCGAGCGATTGTCGTAGCTAAGTGTTAATTGGACAACTCCCAACATTATCTACGACCAGCCTTTCCACAATCTCACCAAATATGGACATCCTCCAACTTCTCCTTACGAGCAATATGTACTAGGCTTCGCCAAAATCTTTCATGGAATATACTAAAACTCTTTTCTTGATAGATATCAATAAAAACCAAACTGCATTTAAGAAATGATACATGCACCTATTACAAACAACAAACTTCATACA
>OX451738.1:1434611487-1434990467 GCA_948472305.1 Vicia faba
TGGCAAAACTGAGACTATATTCACCATGATGTCTAGGGTGTCATCAGACTCAGAGCCGTCTTTGTCACCAACTTCGCCTTGGTTAGGCCATACCAGCCTATTGGTCACTGGTTCCCTCTCCAAAGGCTTTCTTTGCTTTTGCTGTGGGACATTTGAACTTGACTCTGGTTTTGGTTCGTTGACAGCTTCCCTCTCAGCCTTGCACCGCCTTTGGTATCTTCTCCACTGGGATCGAGACATTGGGTTCTTTCCCTTGTAGTTACTTGATACTTGGGCCATTTTGGTGGCACCTATCTGAGTTTCTTTCTTGAGTGTCAAAGATGAACCTCTGGGCACTTCAAAGGAATGCCACCTTTCTTCGCTGGGTCTCTTTCGACCCGATGTTTTGAGCCATGTATCAGTTGGCACATTGGTTGGAGGCCTGAAAGTCAGTGGCCTCTTTTCCTGATTTGAACCCTTTTGGTAGGTTCTTCTGGGATCATGTTGAACCTCAGAACCTTCCCTTCTTTTGTTTGCTTCTCTCACACCTTCGATGTGTTCAGCAGCTTTCTTGTCAAAAATAGAGCTGCATCGAGGACACAATATTACTTCTGATTTTTTCTTCTGGCATCGTTGCAAGAATTCTGCCAGATTTTCGTTTTCCCGAGGGAAAGTCGTTCTGTTTGCTTGCTCTTGCCTAATGGCCTCCTCTGAAACTTTTGATTCAGAGATTTTGACCATGTTGACATTCATGTTGTCTTTAGTAGCAAGAGTCATCTGCTTCATTTGGGCCTCCAGGTCTTCTGTCTGGCCTTGTGCTGCAGCCAAGTAGGAAATGGGTTTAGCTCCATATTTTGAGGCTCCACTTGTCTCCAGTTTTGGGCCTTCAGCAGCTTTTTGGACTGCTTCGATTGTCTTTCTAGAAAGATTCCCAGAAAAACTGCCAAAGATTGGCATGTTGATATGATCTTTGGTGACTTCGACCATATTTATTCCTGGCCTTTTCACCTGACTCCTGGAAGCCTCGATCACATTCACCTCTGAAGGTTCAGCATAGTGGGCTTCCGCCTGCAAAGGGTTAGAATCCACAGCCATGGGGGTCTTATCAGCGAACTTCAACCTCCCTTCTTCGATAGCATTTTGCACGAGATCCCTGAAAAGAAAACATTGAGATGTTTTATGGCCCAGAAAGTTATGATATTTAAAATAGCCTCTTTTCTTTCTTTGATCAAGAGGAGGCACTTTTACCCCTGGGGGTATTATCATTTGGTCATCTTTTACAAGTAAGTCAAAAATTTCATCACATTTTGTAATATCAAAACTGTAAGTCTTTTTAGGGAACATATCATTGGCATTTTCAGAACCGGTGGGTTTTTTCCACTTGAGAGGATTAGTAGCTTGCAAGAGTATGGTGGCCCTTGTTTTAACTCAGCTAAATCGACCTCACTTTCTTCGATGGCTATAGGCTCATCGAACGTTTCTGGATCTTCATCGTCCATTTTGACATACGCTATCCTTTCTCTTTTATGAGTTTTCGTCGCCCTGGCTTTTTCAGCTTTAAGGCGTTCTACCTGTTGAACCCTATCGGCCAATTGGGCCATGTCTCTCAGGTACTGAGTGTCTAATTTCTTCCTAATGGAGTAATCTAAACCTCCTGCGGCTATTTCGACTAACTCATGTTCTGGCACTTGTGTAAAGCATCTTGCCTTGAGCAATCTAAACCTATTTAGGTATTCGTCTATAGGATCAGTGAATCTCCTCTTTACGCTGGCCAACTCTTTCAGGCTTATCTTGGTTTGTCCCATGTAGAATTGCTCATGGAATAATCTCTCCAACTGGGTCCAATGGTGGATCGAATTAGGGGGGAGAGTTGTGAACCAAGTAAACGCATTCTTTGTTAGGGAACTTGGGAAATACTTAATCCTCAGGTTCTCATTGTTTGAAATTTCTCCTGCTTCGATTAAGTATCTTGCCACATGTTCGACAGTGGATTCTGTCGTGTCCCCTGAAAACTTAGTAAACTTAGGGACTTTGCATCTAGGAGGCAAGTCCGTTTGTAACACATATTCCGACAGCGGGGATGTAAAGTTGGGCCTACGGAAGCCCGTATTCATCCCATTTTGCATCATGATTCTTTCAATCATGGATGTCAAGTTATTTTCCAAACCAACATTCTAGTATTGGATCTGCTGAACTACTTCGTCAGCGTTTTGGTTTCTATTAACCATCCTTATTTCTGGGGCTATAACTCTAGGCTCTTCGACCCCGGGTTGTTCCATTTGTACCCTAAGGTTCTCTTCGACAGGTTGTTGGACTTGGTTAATAGTGGTTTCTTCCTCTAGGAGTATACCTTGGTTTCCCCTTATCTGTGCCCTTTGGGGCTGTCGAATAGGTTGGGGTACCCCAAAAAAGTCAGCCAGACGCGACATTTGCACCGTCATTTGATGATTCAAATGGGTGGTATTCTGTATTAGAGGATTTAGCATTGTACTTAAAGTTTGTGCCAACATCTGAATCATGTCGTGGTTGCTTTCGTCCATTTGCTGCCTCAAGACTGTTGTCGAGGCATTCGTAAGGCCATGTATTACTTGAGATGTTCCTCCTAAGAGTTGGGTCCTACCCCTGTTCACCATACCAACTCCGGAGCCTTGGAGTGGCGAAGAGGCACTCACTAAAGGGTCTGAAAAAGTGGACGTAGCATTCGTCAGGCTAGACAATTCAGAGGTTGGCATGCCATAGAGGGGTTCTCGATTTAAATCGACTGTCGAAAAGCCTGGGGGAACATATGGCCTAGTTCCTTGGTTTCCCCTTGGTGGGGGAGTTCCCAAAGGCATTCTGGGGCCTGTAAATGGAGGTAATGGCCCCGTTTGAGTAACCGTTACTGCTGGCGTTGGACCAGCGGTTACCACTTCACTTACGGTTGGGATAACCGTTGTTCCCACGTTTGTCTGTGGGATTTCTCCGTTGTTTGGCGGATTCGCCATTTCTTCACTTCTTCTCCTAGTATTGGTTTCGTTGGTGTATATTCTACCACTTCTCAATAACATGCAATACTCTCGAAAAAGGATGATATTTTATATAAAACGGTTAATCGTAAGAAAATCAACACAAGGTCCCACTGGGCGTGCCAATTTGTTTACTCTGAAAAATGGTAAACAACCGCTGATCTTCCAAAAGGTTACTTATTTGGTGACTAGCAGGATCGATCAGATTGATCCTAAGACATGGTTGATTTTCTGGAGTTTGACTAATCCTAATGGTGATTAATGCCAGTAAAGTAAAGACACTTTAAGTAAATTGCATGAAGAAAAGCTTGATAGAATAAATAAAAGCGTTAAGTAAAAGGCTTCGACGGAGATAAGTAAATGAAAAGCGATAAATTGCTTGAATATAAAAGACTTGATTAATTTAAATGGTGTTTCACACATACATTCTCAATGATTCTTTCCCTCACGCTGGGTACTTGAATCTAAATGAGTGACTTGTATAAAATGATGAACACACGCGAAAACTACGTGAACACTTAGTATTTATACTAAAACAAATCCTAAGTAACCGCTGGGCAGTTACACCACTTCGAGATGACGCCACATGGCACGCTCACAACCTTCGACGCTTCTGTTCTCGACACGTTGCACTTGGTAACTGCTGGGAACCGTTTTCCCTCCAACAATTCAAATCTCAAACCGTTCGACCTTGGGCGTCAGGGACCCTTGTCGAGAAGTTCCTTTGACTTCGAAGACAACAAGATTCTATCTTAAAGGAATTTCTCTAAGTATCTTGTCATTCTGGGATGAGCCTTCGATATGATCAGTTGGTCGAAGCCTTCTTATGTAGGAAACTCTTCTGACTCAAAATTAATGGTCTATATGATAATAAACATGGGTGTCGAATTTAGGAGCTAACAGTAAGGAAACCATTTTCTGGGAAGAAAGAGGTTGTGTTGTGTACCATCAAAGAAATTAGGACAGAACTGAACGCTGTCCAGCGGTAGGGGCTGTCATGATCTCTAAGTATGAACCTACCCAACAAAGGAACAATCAACCGGGGACAGAAAGGCCGGTAAGACAGTTTACCCGAATAAACATGACTATGTCTCAAATTTTTCCAAAGTTATTGGAGACCAATATGGTAACCTTGCAGGAAGCTCCAAAGAATCCCAACACTACCTCTCCTCACTACAACCCTAAGGCTCGTTGTGCTTACCACTATGAAAGTCCAGGCCATGATACTAACAACTGTTGGGCCTTGAAAAACAAGGTGCAGGATCTGATCAAGGCAAAGGAGATTGAATTCAATCCTCCTGAGACTCCCAATGTAATAACTGCACCCATGACTAAGCACGGCTCGGAAATCAATGTTGTTGAAGTTGTCTCCACCATGGAAGATGCTGACGATGACGACGACATGGACAGCTGGATCTTCCCTACTTCCAATGGTGGAATCAGTAACTAGACTGAAAGAGACTTTGTACCAATTACTTTTGTTTAGAAGTAATTGTCTTCTGTTGTTTTTTTTGGATATGTAATAATTAAACAGTATAAACTCTATGGCCTTATGTCTTACCCGGGGCACAATGGTTTATTTGTGAGGGTTATCATGTTTAATTTCATATGGCATTAATAAAGCATTGAACGTTTATGTATACAAATTTTGCGCTCTCTGTTTTTCTTTTCTGCTTTTTACTTTGTCTATACAACTATGTTCTTACACACACCCACGTATCAAACTGCAGATCCATGTCCACTCCAGATCCCATTGATAACAGTTCTGCTATTGCCGCTTATTACTTTGAAAATCCGATCAACCAAGCTGAGGACGAAGGTGAGGAAGATTGTGAGGTACCCGAAGAACTTGCTAGACTGTTACAGCAGGAAGAAAGGGCCATATAACCCCATGAAGAGCCAGTTGAGATAGTGAATTTAGGCACATAGGAAGACAGAAAAGAGGTCAAGATATGTGTAAATCTGGGGCTTAATGTCAAATAACGGTTGATACAGATGTTGCATGATTACGTTGAGATATTTGCCTGGTCATATGAAGACATGCCAGGACTAGACACAGATATTGTGGTTCATCGTCTGTCGACTAAAGAAGATTGCCCTCCGATAAAGCAGAAGGTCTGTCGCATGCGCCTTGAAATGTCAGAGAAGATCAAAGCAGAGGTTATGAAACAATTCAACACTGGGTTCTTAGCTATCACCTCTTATCCCCAATGGGTTTCTAACATAGTCCCGGTGCCTAAGAAGGACGACAAGGTACGAATGTATGTAGACTACAGAGATTTGAACAGGGCAAGCCCCAAGGATGACTTTACGCTTCCCCACATTGACATTCTAGTTGATAACACCGCACAACACAAGGTCTTTTCCTTCATGAATGGTTTCTATGGTTACAATCAGATCAAGATGGCACCTGAAGACATGGAGAAGACGACCTTCGTCACGTAATGGGGCACTTTCTGCTACAAAGTGATGCCATTTGGGTTGAAGAACACTGAGGCAACCTATCAGCAAGCCATGGTAGCTTTATTCCATGACATGATTCACCATGAAATAGAGGTCTATGTTGATGACATGATAGCCAGGTCTCAAACTGAGGAAGATCACCTTGATCATCTGCAAAAGCTGTTTGATAGGCTGAAGACGTACAAGATGAGATTAAATCCGAACAAGTGCACCTTCGGGGTAAGGTCTGGAAAACTGCTAGGTTTCATTGTCAGTGACAAAGGTATTCAAGTAGACCCTGCAAAAGTGAACGCTGCACAAGAGATGCCGGCTCCTCGCACTGAGAAGGAGGTCAGAGGTTTCTTAGGACGCTTAAATTACATTGCCAAGTTCATTTCCCATCTAACTGCTACTTGTGAGCCAATCTTCAAGCTCTTGAAGAAAGATCAAGTGGTTAAGTGGAATGACGAATACCATACTGCCTTCGAAAGAATCAAATAATACCTTCAAGAGCCTCCAATTCTAATCCCTCCGATTGAAGGAATACCTTTGGTAATGTACTTAACAGTGTTAGATATATCAATGTGGTGTGTGTTGGGAAAGCATGACGAGTCCGGTCGAAAAGAGCATGCAATATACTACCTTAGAAAAAAGTTTACCGGCTGTGAAACAAGATACTCATTGCTCGAGAAAACTTGTTGTGATTTGGCATGGGTTGCTCGCCGACTGAGACAATATATGTTGATCCACACTACTTTGTTGATATCTAAGATGGATCCGATCAAGTACATCTTCGAGAAACCCGCACTCTCCGGAAGAATAGCAAGATGGCAAATGATTTTTACCGAATATGATATCCAATACGCAACCTAAAAAGCAATCAAGGGAAGTGTATTGGCCGATCATTTGGCTCATCAAGATCTGGATGACTACCAGTCCATGAATTTTGAGTTCCCAGATGAGAATATTATGTTAGTGACTGACTGTGAAGAACCTAGACCGGATGAAGGACCTGAGGAAGGATCCTGATGGACCATGTTTTTTAACGGAGCCTCCAATGCACTCGACAATGGCATCGGTGCTATGATCATATCGCTTGAAGGTTGTCATACTCCTTTCACCGTCAGGCTATGCTTCAACTGTACCAACAATATGGCAGAGTATGAAGCATGCATCATGGGTCTCAAAGCTGCTATTGACCTGAGAATCAAGTTCTTGAGTGTTTTCGGGGATTCAGCCTTGGTAATCAGCCAGAATAAAGGTGAGTGGGACACGAAACACCCAAATCTTATCCCTTACAAAGAACATGTGTTGACACTGCTTCCACACTTTGAAGAGGTCACCTTTGAACATTTTCCACGAGAAGAGAATCAGTTAGTGGACGCGCTAGCTACCATGTCATCTATGTTAAAGGTCAGGTGGGATAATGAGGCCCCTCAGATCACTATTGAAAGGTTGGATGAACCGGCATATTGCTACGAGATTGACACTGAAGAGGTAACAGACAAACCTTGGTTCCATGAAGTAAAAAGGTATCTTGAGGGTTAAGTGTATCCCGAGGGGGCATCTGTCAATGATAATAAGTTTTTGAGAAGGTTCGCTGCAAATTTCTTCCTCAGTAATGGAATTATCTACAAGCGCAACCATGACTCTACTTTACTTCAGTGTGTAGACAAAGGCGAAGCAGAGAGGATTATGACGGATTTACACGAAGGTACCTTCGGCACCCATCCTAGTGGACACACCATGGCTAAAAAGATCCTACGAGCAGGATACAACTGGTCCACTATGGAAGTAGACTGTTATCAGCATTCTCGAACTTGTCACAAATGCCAGATCTATGCTGATAAGGTGCATGTACCTCTGGTTCCTTTGAACGTCTTGACGGCTCCATGGCCCTTTTCAATGTGGGGTGTTGTACCCCAAAATTTTCCTTCTCATTTATCAAGATTTTTCCCACAAGACTTCTTTGACTCAAGACAAGATCAAGGTTTTCTCAGCTCAAGACATCTCATCTTGCACTGATAACCCAAAATTAGGGTTTGAGTTTGCACAAGGATTTTTGGACCACCAATGCTTCATGTGACTTTCATACATCATTTTGGACCCCTAAGATTGCTCGTGTTAAGATTCAAGCCCTGAACCGCATTTTTGGTCAATCAATTGGACAGTTGACCTAAAAATCAACTATATTGGTGAAAAAGTCAACCATGGCCAATTTACAGTCAAACTTCATAATTTTTTATCCACATCAACATTTTAGACTCACATGTACCATTTGATCAAGTTTGGATCATAGCTCCTCAAGAAATTTGATCAAATCATCAAAAGGGCAAAATGGTCAAAATTAGGGTATGAACTGAGAAAGGGCAATTTCTGATTTTTAACCTAGCCAATGACCAATTGAATTCAAGCATGACTTCAAGGATTCAATGGGATCATCTTTACCTACTTACATGGTTCAAAAGATCTCAAGTTCATTGGATTGACAGATGAAATGTGCAGTCAACTAATCAAAAGTCAACTGTACACTGAAAAGTCAAACTTTGGCTTTTTGGTCAAAATCAAGTGCCAAGGGTCATAATTCATTAAGATATGTCAAATATGAAACTTGTTCACCAAGAAACTCAAATTTTAAAATTAGGATTTTAATTTGAAAATTTTCATAACTTAGAATTTTTCTAAGTATAAACATTTTCTTATTTTTTCCCAACTTTCCACCACTTTTTCACCATAATGCATTTTGATTCAAATAAAACTTCCAACATGAAAGTTGTAGTCCTCCGTGAAATATATAACTTTGCTTCACAAACTTTTCCAAAAATATCCTTGGATCTCAAGTTATGAATTTGTGAATATAGGCCCATGACCTAAATAACTTAGTGAAATTTTGCCCTAATTTAGGCAGGTTTTGGACCCAACTTCATGGACATTTTTCACCTAGTTCCAAGATTTATCTCAAATTGCATTTCAAAGATGGATTATAGAGAATATTTCAAGCTTTCCAAAATTTCCAAGAACTCTCCAAGATCATTTTTGAGTAGGGAGAATCGAAGAAGGGAAGTTGGCATTTTCTCACTTTTGATCAAGCCATTTTCACATAGCATCAAGTTGCAAATCCAATCTATGCTGGTTATATCTTGCTTTACAGGTCTTAAGCTTTCTATACACTCCATAATTAAATGCATACTCAGAAGCTAAAGGATTTATCTTTTCTTTTGAAGCTTTACACAAGATATATTTCCATTTTTGGCCAAAAGGTTACAATGCCATTTTCATAAAGTTGAACTTTTGCAACTTTGTCAATCTTGAGCATTGAACCTGTCCCTTTGGTACAAGCAAACTCTACAGCTCTCAAGCAATGTTTACCAACTCTTATCATCCCTCAAGCCAGTTAGTACAAGCATGTAGCATTGATCTTGTCACTTTACTTTAAATGCAAGAAAAGTTGCAAAAAGGTCCAAAGCTTGCACGACTAGTAAGGGATGACTTTGTATCCCTTCTATACAAATATACAAACTTGTTACAAGGCATAGCACGCTTTGATTGAACCTGAAACACTCTCAAACTGAAAAAACTCCACAAAACTGCCAAAACACTCAGATTCTGCAAAAGCACAGCCAACTCTCATTTGGCTCGTGCGTTTTGTGCTTAATCATTTCAAACACCTTCTATACATCATACCAAAGAAATCCAAGCCACCACCCTGGTTCTGTAACCCCTGTTTCAGCATCCATCATTTTCACTTTGGAAGCTTGCAGCTTGACTTGTCTAGAGAGTTACAGCCATCCTCAAAGCAAGATAAGCATTGGAATAGCTTCAGGGAAGTTCAAGGAAGCTCAAACAATCATCAGGCCTCCATTAAAGTCCCTACATTGCCCTACTCGAATCCAGCTGAAGGAGTTATTTTTTCAAACTCTATCTCTCTGAATAGGCAACCTCAAGCCACGATTTGTGAAGGAAAAATGTAGCTCTCATCATAACGAAGTTGTACATATCATTACTTTTCATTTATATTACTTGTGCTAAGAGAATTTAAAGATTGAAAACTCTGAAAATGTTAGGTCACGAATTAGAGATTCAAAAATTATCTCTGATCTTTAAGAGTTAGGTTACATAATTTATATTGTTGGAATCGTGAGCTCAAATGCCACATGTTTCATGTTATGAGTTTTTATTTTTGTGCAAGCATAAGCAAGTTGCAGGTTTGAACTGAAAAATCGCGCAGGAAGCTTGGACGAAGGACAGGGATGATGTTCTGGGCTTTTTGGCGCCTTGGGCTTTTTGCTTTTGCTATTTGCACCCCCCCTGACTTGTTATTTGCACCCCCTTGGCTGAACTTTTTATATTTTTATTTTTTTCTTCATATTTTTTATATTCAACATTTCATTTATTTTTCTTAATGATAAAAAATATTAAAAATTGATTTATTTATTTTCACTCTTTTATTTTATTTTTTTTATTATTTTCTCATATGAAAAATAATTTATTTTGATAAATAGAGTTTATTTTCTTAAATAACTTGTAAATATATTTAAAAATGCTTAATATTTTTATTTATACATTTTATAATTAAATACCAATTTTTACACATATTTTATTTTTAATATTTACATATAATATTATTTATTATTTTCTTATACAAAAAATATACAAATAATAATATAAAACATTATTTTCTTTGAATAAAAATTAGGGTTTCATCCCTTTCAAAAAGAATTATTTATTTTTTTCCTTATTTTTAGGTTTAAGTTAAATATTCCTTTCATACAAAAACAAAACACAACATTTTTTTACATGAATCCATTGCATTGCATTTTAAATACTTCCCTTATATTTATTTAATTCGCGCAATATTCGATTTGGTTGTAATAATATATTTAGGTTTATATTTTAGCAAAATCCCCATTCAAACTTGTATCCCCCCTCCCATAATAATTGTTGTAATAGGTTAGTTTATTTTACGCAATTTATCGCTTTATATACTATGATTAGTAATTAGGGTTTGCATGACAAGAACAAAAACAAAGCAAAATAGAAAACCCTAAATGCAAGACAAAAGCATGAAAATGACACGCTTTGCACATAAGCACCCTTAGGGTTTCTCCCAATTGGTTGCCTAAAATAAAATGGCCATGTTATGCATGCGAAGTATCTTGGCAAAACAAAACAATTATAAGATCATAGTCCCTCGATGACGTTATTCAAAGGTTGCCTAAAACAAAATGATCTTAGTCCCTCAAAAATGCTAAGATACTTGGCAACATTGCTATCATGGTTATATGATGACCCACGCCCGTCCCGTTTACATCCAAAGATAGGGTTGCTTACCAAATCAATGGTAAGTTAACAATGTCAAAGGAATAAAAATGCACAAGAAAGACATTTGAGTAGGTAGATAGCTTCTAGTTACTTGTTCCATTTTAAACAATCCTTTCTATTTTCAAAAAAAAACACACACACATTTCAAAACATCTTATAAAACATTGAAAACATTTTCAAATGACAAACATCTTTGTATACGTTCTTACGAACGAGAATCATTACAAAGATTGCCTAAGCGAATGGCCTCTTTTACAAAATACTTTCAAAATCACACCAACACCATTTCAAACAAAATAAAGCAAGTGATCTAAACAAGTAACTAAGAGCCCATGGAAAACCATGGATGAAAAGGGTGCTAGCACCTTCCCTTTTCATAATCTACCCCCCAAACTCAAGAAAACATCTCAAAGGTATTTCCTGTGCTTTTTTACCTTTCCTTTTGGATAAAAGAAAAGTCGGTGGCGACTCTTGCTAACCGCAACATTTGGGAACACAAACGCAAAACCTCAAGTCAGTTCTTCCACCGCATCACATGGGGAATTGACATGATCGTAGAGGTTAGACCTACCACTTCTAATGGGCATCACTTCATCCTAGTAGCCATTGATTACTTCACGAAGTGGGTTGAGGCTGCCTCTTTTGCTTCTGTTACCAAGAATGTTTTGGCCCAGTTTCTCAAGCACAGTCTGATTTATTGATATAGTGTGCGAGAGAGAATCATCACAGACAATGGTACAAATCTCAACAATACAATGATCACCGAACTCTGTAAGCAATTCAAGATCCAACATCATAATTCTTCCCCTTACCGGCCGAAGATGAATGGCACTGTGGAAGCTGCTAACAAGAATACCAAGAAAATTATACAGAAAATGATGGTGACATACAAAGACTGGCATGAGATGTTACCATTTGCTCTTCATGGCTACCGTACCTCGGCACGCACGTCGACAGGGGAAACGCCTTATTCTCTGGTATATGGTATGGAGGTTGTCCTTCCTATTGAGGTTCAGATCCCTTCTCTGAGGATCACGAAGGATGCAGGCTTGAACAAAGACGATTAGATCCAGACTCGACTTGAACAACTAAATATGAATGATGAGAAAAGGCTTACTGCTGTTTGTCATGGTCAAATGTATCAAAAACGGATGATCAAGGCTTTCAACAAAAGGGTCAGATGTCAAGTGTATCAAGTGGGTGATCTAGTAATCAAGCACATCATACTACCACAAGGTTATCCCAGAGGAAAATGAACCTCCATATACGAAGGGCCATTTGTGATCAAGAGCATATTTTCTGGTGGAGCCTTGATTTTGACCACCATGGATGGTGATGACCTTCCTCACCCTGTTAATGCGAACATAGTGAAAAGATACTACACATAAGTAAAGACCCACTAGGTTGACTGGACTAGGAAAAAATAAGGGCATCCCGAAGAACCAAAAGGGTTCGAGCAAAAATTAGGGATAAAAAACAAAAAAAATTGTACACCCAGTAAGTCGAAAACCTGAAAAGGAGGCTTGGGTAAGAAAGGGTATCCCGGTGGACTGAAAAACCGAAAGGGCAGTCCAAGAAAAAATTAGGGATTTTAAGCGTATCACTATGTCCCATTAGATCACCTTGCGATCAGACTTCAGTATCGACTATCAAGCTCAAATGGTACCGACCAATCCAGTCAGCTTCAGACGAGCAACAAAGTGATGAGACACTCGAAGACATAGGGGCAATAGCAGATTTCAAACTCAATGGGATTATTGCACATAATTGTTTTCTTCTCTTTGTACACTATTTTTTATAGTTCTCACTTTTTACAGCGGTGTTCTCCTACTAGAACGTCAGTCTCTTTGTACAAAACGCCTGTTATAGGCAAACTTTAGAAATCAATACAGATCATTTCTTTGAAAATACAGACTGGTTATTTTTCTTTTTCTATTTTGTTTTGCAAAAACGTCCAATGACTTATTTTTGACATATGTATTTGAATATGATTACTATCCATAAATACTTGCAAAAAAACATAAAGACGGTTACTAATGACTTTAAGAAACAGGGGCAAAGTCTAAAAAAAACCAATTTACAGTCTCGACAGTTATTCCTTCCAATAGGTACAGGGCGGCAGAGATAGTTCGAGACGGAGTCACCATTGCATACGACCCCATGACATCTATGTTCCGCACAAAGCAGAAACAACCAGAGTTTTGGTCTCTTCTTCCCTAAACAGGAATCACCTTCTCCAACAAAGTTCCTTCAGAGAGCTGAAATCTGCCGTCCCCAGCCGAGTTTTTATAATCTTAAACAGTTATAAAACCTCCTCCCGGGTAGATTTTATTTCTCTAACCATGGAAGTTCATTCCCCAATAGAGTTTATTTCTCTACAATAGAAGAATCTTCCAACAAGCATCTCCCTCCATAGAGTTATTCTCAAACAGACTCAATCCTCAGGCAGAATTAATCCCCAACAGGTTATCCTCAAACAGAAAGAGGATATCCCCAACGAATCATCTCTATTCATCATCCCCAGTGGAAATGAAGGATTCAACTTCCCAATCCTCTCCAACAGTAATCCGGGATTTATTTTCCTAGACTGGGAAACATCTCAATAACATCTCATATTGCATACATCATGGCATGTGCATACACATCGCATACAATATAATCTCATTTATTTTGAGAACATCGTCACAATGCATTTCATACATCATGACATTGCATATGACTAACACTTTTTCTTTTTCAGAGAAAGACCATATCAATAAACAACGCTACTTATGTGACTGGGTAGTCTTCTCAAAAGCTACATCTGATGGAGGGCTATTTTCAGCAATTTCCTCAGAAATATGTCCTCCCAATACTTTCTCTGGTTCGTTCAGATCGACACTAAGATCTCTTTGATTTCCATTCCAATTGAAGAAACTGTAAATCCTGGATTTTGACCAAATAACAGCATAAGGTGCTGCGAAGCCTGGAATCTGACCAGATAGTAGTTCACTTCTTCAAAGATGCTGTGAAGCTTGGGTTGCGACCAGATAACGGTATAAGGTGTTGTGAAGCCTAGAATCCGACTAAATAACAATTTACCATGTCAGTTACTATGAAGCCCAGAACCCAACCGGATAATAGTCAGTCAACAATTTAAGACACTGTGAACCCTGGATTTCGACCAGATGACAGCATAAGGTGTTGCGAAGCCTGGAATTCGACCAGATAGTAGTTCACTTCTTCAAAGACACTATGAAGTTTGGATTTCGACCAGATAACAGTATAAAGCACTGCGAAGCCTGGAATCCGACCAGATAACAATTTACTATGTCAGTTACTATGAAGCCTGGATTCGACCAGATAGTAGTATACCTCAGATTCAAGAAGAAGCCTGGACCGGACCAGATAACATCTTAATTTCTTCAAATTACTGAAGCCTGGATACGACCAGATAACAGTACACCTTAGATTCAAGTTGAAGCCTGGATTCGACCAGATAACAGCTTAATTTCTTCAAATCACTGAAGCCTGGACACGACCAGATACAAGTTTAATCTCATTTCCCCAGTAAGTCATTGTGAATCCTGGAATACGACCAGATAGCAGTCAGCTTATCATCCTTAACAAGTCACTGCAAAGCCTGAATCCTGACCAGGTAGCAGTTCACTTCAATCTCTTCAGTCAAGAGATGACTCCCCAGTAGAGTAATGGACAACTGAAGATCCTAGACTCTATTCCCCTGAAAAACATTCTCCAATGGACTCCTCCTCAGACAGCAAAAGCAGGAATCCCCACAAAGAGAATTCTTATGAAGTCAACATCTATTTTGGATGGCATCTTTAAGCCCATCTCTGACGACCCTCTGACAGTCTCCTATCACCTTTTCCAAATGGAATCTGTAAGCCTATTACCGATATTATTCACCAACAGTATCACTTTAGAAGAGTGCAAATTTCAAGGCACTCTAGTGTTTAATCATCTTCCACCTTCAGATCACGAAAGGCAGGCAAGCCAATCTACATCCTCAGGTTTAAGAAGATTGAATAGGGGCAGCTGTTGTACCCCAAAATTTACCCTCTCATATTTTCCAAGGTCTTCCCCTACATGGTTGGTCACAAACCCTTGCCTAAGGAAAAGGAAAATTTGTGAGTAGTGTTTTCAAGTTTCCTTCGATTGGCATCTCTAAAATGCCCTTCGATTGGCATTTCAGCAAGCCTTTCGATTGGCCTTGCAATAGGATCCTTCGATTGGAATTCCTAAAGGTTCCTTAGATTGGAGCCTCAGAGCTTCCTTTGATTGGAGCACCAGGGTTTCCTTCGATTGGAGCATCAGAGGTTCCTTCGATTAGAGCATTAGATGTTCCTTCAATTTGGAGCATCAGAGCTTCCTTCGATTAAAACATCAAAGAAAAGGCCCTTCGATTGGCATTCCAAAAGAGTCCATTCGAAGAAGCTTCAGAAGAGCCATTCCAAGAAGTTTGCAAAGGTCCATTCGAAGAAGTCCATCAGCCCATTCGAATGAGGGCATTCGAAGGCCAGTTGCATATCATTCAAAATTCAAAAAGGGGGACAAGATCCCATGTGTTTGGCCAATGTTACAAATTCCCATTCATGGCTCTCAAACACAATCAAGGTTGTTTAAACATTTGCCTTCTTGTCCCCTCTACCCCCTGTATATAAAGAGGTCACAAGTGTTGCAAGAGGGGGGGAGAGAATGAAAAAAAGATTGGAGAGAGGCTGCCCACAAAATCCATCAAAAATTGCCAGAATTTTCCAAGAAAAGCCACCCTTCAGCAAAAGTAGCCAAGCCCAGAAGCCCCAGATCGAAGGTGCTCACCTCCAGCAAGCGCCCAAATTGAAGACACCGCCTGTTGGTAAGAAAGGGTAAATTGTCCAACTTTACATTTGTATAACACATCATTGCTTGTTGTTACCTTCGATTTTCTATCCTATACAGGATCAGAAGGCATGGGTTTGGCACCCAGGTCATGTTCTTTGTTTGCTAACATTTGCTGCAGACATAGCCTAAGAGGACCCAGAAAATGCAAGATCGAAGAACCTGGGTTTTGATACCCAGGTCCTGCATTTCGTTTCTCTAATGTACTTTGGCAAGTGTAGCATCCTAGATAGAAGGAGGCATATCCTCCCTGGATCGAAATGCATGACCTCCAGGATCAAAAGACGACCTCCTTCCCTGGATCGAAGGCTAGTCATGCTTACTCCTTAGCCCTATCGAAAGAAGGCATGTTCTTATGAATCGAGAAGGCCACATCTCTCCTGAATCGAAGACCATTATTTTCCTGGGATCGAAGCCCCCTTTCCCTACAATCGAAGGGTTCCCTATTTTTATTTTTACTTTTTGGTTCATTTCTCTATTTTCATCTTTTTTTTAATTAACTTTAAAATCAAAATCACAAAAATATTAGGCTAGTTGTTTTTTCCAATTAAATTAACTTTGTCAATTAATTAATTAATTATTTTAACATTTTTCTTAAAATTAAAATTAAATAGACTTAGGCCTTGTTTTCTTTTATACCAAAAACAACAACAAAAAAGACTTCTTTTCTTTAGGATTTTTAGACGTCTTTTCTTTTTTCAAGCGCGTTTATTTAATTCCCTATTTTACTATTATTGTATCTGCCTACAGAATGTAATAGATAAATTAGGATATTTACTGCTTTATCCCCTTTATCCTTGTATAATGTAAATCCCCTCCCCAAAGCCTTGTAATAGTGTAGGACCTCTATTTTCTGCATTTTACTGCTTTTCATATTAACTGCTAGTAATTAGCTTTGTATAACAAAGACTAAAATCAAACGCTAGCAAACTTAATAAAAAGACAAAAATAATTGAAACACAACACAATTGCACACAAGCACCTCTAAGATACGCCCACTTTGGTTTCCTTCAATAAAACAGTCATTGGGCAGGAATGCTTTAGCAAAGACCCGTAAAAACAAAAGATCATAGTCCCTCGATGACCCTACAGTTGCCTTCTCGATAAATGATCTAGTCCCTAAAACAGAATTGCTAAAGCATCTCCATAAATTTCCTTTGTGACTGTAAATTTCCCTTTCAATGTCCCTCAAACATCCAACGACAAGGCAACCTACTCACTAATAGTAGGATAACGTTGTCTAAAGGAAAAGAGGAAAAGAATGACCCTTTTCGAGCTCAAAAAGTAGATAGCTATTAGAAGTTTGCTCAAACTATTTTTGCACTTACACACCAAAACTACTTTTCAAAAACAATTTCAAAACATTTGGTATACTTTCTCTACTATCCCGAGAAACATTACAAAGTTCGCGGTACTAAGGCGTTTTTCTGAACATTTTCAAACACAAACCACAAAAGCATTTTGAAAAATGAGAAACCTCTAAGAGCCCATGGAAAACCACGGATGGAAAGAGTGCTAACACCTTCCCTTTCCATAATCTACCTCTCTTACTCATAAACATCTCAAAAAGGTCTTTTCTGTTCTTTTTATCCTTTCCTTTGTTGGATAAAAGAAAAGACGGTGGCGACTCTTGCTTACCATACATTTGCAAACAAAAAAACGCAAAAAACTAGTATATAAATAGTCGGTTCTGCCACCACAACACAACCAGCAAGATTACCAGAAGCATAAGAGTTTTCTCTCCCGAGATCTCTCGAAAAACTGTTGCTACTCCTGTGATCATTACTGCTGCTGCTCCTGCTAGTACTCCTATTACTACTTCGGTGGTTATTCCTACTACTTCTCCTGTCAGTATTCCCATGGATACTCCTGCTGTTAGCCCTACTATTATCCCTGCTACCAGGTCGGCCAAGACTCAGGGCAAAGAGGTATTGGTTGAGCCTGTCCGGATGAAGGCACGTCCAGAAGACATTCCTGAGGCTTCTAAAAAGGAGATGAAAGAGATATTGAAAATAATCAAGAAACGTGATTACAATTTCGTAGAGCAATTGGGGTAGACCCCTTCAAAAATCTCAATGCTGGCACTACTGCTGTGCTCTGAAGACCATGCCAAGGCTTTAGTTAAATTCCTGAAGTCTTCCCACATGCCTCAAGAGACCTCCGCTGATCAATTCAAGAATTGTGTGGCTAGTTTGACAGCTGACAATGGCTTGGGATTCTCTGATGCAGACCTAACTCCCAAGGAAAGGAAACACAATGATGCCCTACATGTCTCCATTGAGTGCAGGGGCACTACATTAGCTCATGTTCTGGTAGATACAGGTTCATCATAGAATGTCTTAAGATTGTGGTAGATACAGGTTCTCCATTGGATTGCGAAGGGCTCACACTAAATCCCAGTAACATTGTGGTGAGTGTAGCGGTAGAAATGTTTAAGACTAAGCCATTAGATTTAGTAGACTTATATAGATCAAAATAAAAATCGCCACCGCGCTTTATTGTTTCCAAAGGAATGGGAAAAGAGCTAGTAACCCAGAAAGAGTGGGAAAGATTCTAGGTAAGGGGGTTGGTTATGCAAAGGGAAGGTATTAGCACCCTAAACATTTACGGTACTTTGCAGGAACCTCTTTGTAAAATCTGTATATTTTTGCTATAAAATGTGTTGTACAGAAATAGATGGTGGAGGTGAGAAGAGAAGTATTTTTTATGATTTTTGCACCCGCCGCGATTGTGAACCTTTAGTGCCTACGTACCACCTCTCGTGCAATAGGGGATCAGGGTACACGTAGTTCACCTTTAAAAAAATTTAAAATACAAGTGTGTTGGTTAATTTTATGAGATAAGACATCATCATCATTGTCCGTGTGGAAAACATACTCACTACCCACAATCATGAGAAAGGAGAATTTGCATCATCTCAAAGTGGAGGATATGGCTTCGATTTTAAAATCAACAATGCCTCACTCAACACCCAAGTGGAAAATATCTTACTTCGCTACATATTGTAGAAGTATAGTTGTTTGCAGCACTACAAGGATTGACAAGAGTCCAATCTTTTGAGAAAAGTTTTTAAAGTAAAAAAAAGGCAAAGTGGCAAAATGGTTTGAAATGAGATTGATTGACTTTTAGTCTTCTCACAAAAAATGTCAAGGTATTATTTAAGTTGATTGAAGTTTATTTATGAAAAGGTTTTGAAAATGCATGGACCTAGGTCCAGGTTTATTATGAAAGTGGTTCAAGTTTAAAAACAAGAAGAGTTTTCAAAAGGAGAGAGAAGATTTTTGAAATTAAAGAAGATACGAGGAAAAGGAGATACTATCCTAAAGCATAAGGTAAAAGATAGGGATAAGAACCATCTAACCAACAAGAAGCCAATACTTGACATTATGAGTCAAGATAGAATTCTCATTCTTTGGATTGAAACCAAGCAAGCAAAAATACTAGACCTCTTGAGAGAATCAAACTTCAAGTGTATTAAGTCTTCACAAAAATTGGGCAGAGTAACGACTGTATACGGGTGAATTCCAGATTACAAACAAAGTATGTAATCACAATAACCTGCATACAAAACAAACAAACAACCCAATGTCTTGAGGTAAACCTCAAGAACTCAAGACAAAATTCAAATTAAGGTCACAAGGTCTCCAACATAGGCCAAGGTTTCTAATCTTATGTCCAAGAAGTCCAATACTCCATAATGCCAAGGATAGTAACCAAATAGTCCAAGTATCATTAAAGTGTTTTATGGATCATGTTGATTATTAAGTATCTTAAAAAAGAAAAGAAAAACTCAAGTGAGCAAAATAAAAATGACATAAAAGTAAATGCTCAAGTGAGCAAAGATGAAAATAGCATGAAATGTAAATGCTAAAAGTAAATGATACATAAAGCATAAAAATAAAAGCATAAAGTAAAGTCAATTGTTAGAAATTAGTGGTTAGTTGGATGACCATCTTGAAACTTACATTTGGAACTCATTAGAGGATTGGTAGAACCAAAGCCTCCACACAACAAGTCGCATTTGCTTTTTGTCAAGTATATCATCCATTTTAGAATCCTCAAAAGTAACATTTAATGATCAACGATGTTTAAGTGATCCGCGTTGACCAAAAGTGATGTAGATCCATTAGAGGATTGATAGAACCAAATCCTCCACACAATGAACCTCAAGGTTATTGGATCAAAATGATCAAATTAACATACTTGGGCTTGCAAACATAGGTTTGGGACACGAATGATCATTTATTCGAATCGGGACAAAATTTAGCGCTATGTTAAGCAATCGTAAGTGGACTTGTGTAGAAGTCACACCTATTTTGAGGTCGGTAAATAGCAATCTATGCACCATTTGTTTTGAGACATGATATAGAGATCATGCTCCAATAACACTTAGTGCAATAAGAAAAGGTTGAGATGAAGAAGGGTGGGAAAGAATATATAAACCACATTTGAATTAAAATTTAATGAAACTATTATTAAAATCATTCATCCATTTTTATGGAGTTAGACTCAACACCATGGATTCAATGATGTTAATAAAGTTCATGATCAAAAATTCAACCCAAGATCTTCCAGAAAATAATCGCAAAATAATATTACATTTAATATATACATTAAAAAGGGTTTTAAAATGTTTTAAAATAGAAATAAGAGAGAAAAATATCAAATATGTTCAAATTAATCAAGAAAGATTAAGTAAGACCATAGAAAAATCAGAAATAAACTCAAATCTTTTTATAAAATTTTCGATAATTTTTTTAAGTCAGAAACTATTTTTAAAATTAAAAGAAATGATTAAAATAAACCAAAAATGATAAACAAAAATAACAAAGTCAGAAATAAAAAATAAATGAGGTCAACGATATTTGTCACAATATCATTAAATCATTCAATATTTTTTTTAGAATTTAAAAATGCATAAAAGTATTTTTAAACATTTAAAACAATTCAAATAAATTGAAAATTTATAAAAAAAAATATCAAAGCAAAAAATAAAAATCAAAAAGAGAAAAATCAAAAATATTTTTCATAATTTTTTCTGATTTTTTGGACTTAAAATGAATTTTCTATGATTTTTTGAAGTTTAAAACAATTTAAATATAAAAATCAAAAAATAAAATAAAGTCAAAAAATAAAATGTGGACCAATGGATGAGAGTCAAAACGTGTTAGTAAGTTAATCCAATGGATCAGATGCGTTGTGCATATCATGGTCATTAGTGAATAACACACATGATCATTAATTAAATCAGATATTCAAAAATTTCAAATGGCGTTGTTTCATTGGTTGAAGGATGACACGTTGGTCATCTTCAACCTCCAGCCAGTCTCAAATTGAGCTTGCTCAATGTGTAAAATTAGAGCACGATACCGGTACCATTCGCTTCGTCTCATCAAGACGAAGACAACCACACCTTCACGAAAAATTTATATAAATTGTAGCTCAAGCAATTTGGAAATAATGTTTTGAAAAGGAATTTGAAAATTCATGGCCAAAATGTGTTTCCAGTTAAAAGAGAGTGTTGCGACTAGAACCAGGGCTATGAGAGCTTCACAATGATATCAAAGTTTGGAAGAATTGATGGAGAAATCTACCTATTGAAGTTCAGTTGCAGAGCTCTGTAAATGGACTTGGTCAGATCAATTTAGAAGGTTTTAAGGCTCAATTCTTCTTCTGTTAGCTTCAGGGAAGATCAAGGAAGGTGAATTGATAGAAAAAATGGATTGAAAAAGGCTTAAACAATGATTTAGAAGTTTCAAAAAAGTGAGTTATGGAGCGAGTTTGGCATGGTGATTTTGGCTATTCAAGCTTGAGAAAATGAATTGGATAGCTCATGTCTTTATAGGAGAAGCAAATGGGATCAAAAGGAAGGGTGAATGATGCAATTTGGAGGGAATTTGTGTGGGTCTGCATCATGAAGAAAGTGTGACTTCTCTTTTGTAAAAACTCATCCAAAACGCGTGTTTTAATTCACTAGTCCACTTGGGAAAGTTGGCTAATCATGTTTAGACCATAAATGCGTGCTAATTTGTGGGTTAGAAGTTGTAACATGAAATTTAAATTCTGACTTGCGATGAAACTTCAATTCCAAGTTACCACTTTTGAAACAATGGTATTCTCAGCTCAAGGGGTCTTAAGGCATGGTTCTTGATGTTTTAGAAATATGAGATTACAAGCTTTGTAATGGGAAAAGAATGGAATCAAATGGATGTTTGAGCTGAAAGTTGCAATGAGTCAAAGTTGGGAAAAAGAGGTTGACTTTCCATACTTAGAAATATTTCAAGTTTTTCTTCAAAAGTGACCTATAATGTTTTGCATCCAAACATGGACTTCCTCTCAGAATTTGCTATTGACCAAAAAATATGGCATGAAATAGACCTCTTGATTGACAGTTTGAAACTTGAACCATTCAAAATCTCCAAAAATTGAGAGAGTTATGAATTGTTGAAGTTGGAAAAAAATCATGAAATGACCTATAATCTTTTGTATCCTTAGGGCATCTTCCATCCATTTTCTCACTTTGCATATAAAAGAAGGAATAAATTTCACCTCCTCAAGATCATTGTTCAAAATTAGTGGGCCCAAGGTGATAAAAATTGATCAAGTTATGATCATTTGAAGTCACACATGGGAAGTTGGGGGGTTTATCTGGAGGACTTGTAATCTTTCTTCATCATCAAGTTTCTTCCACATGAAAACTTCTTGAAACTTTTGAAGTGATTTGTTAATAACCCTCTGAAGAGAAGTATGTTTTTGGAATCACTCAAAAATACCAAAAGATGAGCAAGATATACTTCTTTGAAGTTCAAAACCCTAGCTCCTAAATCAAGAAAATGCTTTGAGGAACTTTGACAATTTTAAACAACCTTCTTGTACCAAAACTTTTGCTTTATAGATAGAAGTTGTTGAGGATGATAATGAGAACTCATAGAAACCAAAACCACTTCCATATCTTGAGAATTGACAGAAATATGCACTTGTGACTATTGGGAATAAGGCCTTGCCCACCATGACAACTTCTTCAATCAACCCCTTATACTTTTGAATCAATCTTGATAACTTTGAAATATGGTGAACCAAAATAAACCTTTCCATGCCATTTATTCCAAAATAACTTCAATGGTGAGGTTTGAATTTCTCAAGCTTTATTGACTAGGGCAGGAAATAAACTCATGAACCCATGGATCAACTTGATAAGCCACATTGCATTTACCTACATTACTAACAAGTAAGACAAACCAACATTGCATTTTATTAATTAAAAGGAAAGTCAAAACAAAACATGCATGATCACAAAATAAAAACAAGTCAAGGTGCTTGGTGATTCCTCAAAGAGCAAACCTAAAGGTAGGGAGGAGAACTAAAAGCCCTAATGTGATCTTGCTGTGATTGAATCAATATGGTATGATGAAGGGGTCTTAGGGGAAAAAATTGGGGGTACAACAGCTGCCCTTATTTAAGTTTCTTCTATCCGAAGATACGAAGGTTAAAAATCTTTGTGTCGACGTGATCGAAGATACTTAAATATAAAACAAACCTTTTTTTTGGCCCTAAGATGCCATGCAATGCTTATGAGTATGAATGCATATGAATAACTTCAAGGGGACGCAAAACATCACTAGGGATGTAGCAAAGGAAATAAGGATCAAAAGAGAAACCCGACCAGGAAAATAAATCACTAGTGAATCAAAAAAACCCGACTCTATCGGTGTAACACCCAAATAAGAGATAAGGTAGCATCAACTCAGATAAAGAGGAGATAGTACAGGATAAAAGTGATTGACAACCAACTGTGAACTACCAAACTCAATAGTCGTAGGTAGAAGATCAAAAGGATACACAAACTTTTACTGAATGCGAAACTACCAACGTTCACTGAAGGTAGAAATAGAAAAGAATAACAACACCGACATTCACTGACGGTGAGCTACCAACATTCATTGAAGGTAGAGAGACAAACATCGACGTTCATTGATGATGAACTACCAATTTTCACTGAAGGTAGTAAAAAGATAACAATCACCAACGTTCACTGATGGTGAACTACCAACTTTCACTGAAGGTAGAGAGAAAATAAATATCATAACACCAACGTTCACTGACGGTGAACTACCAACATTCACTGAAGGAAGAAAAAAGATAACAATCATCAACGTTCACTGATGGTGAACTACCAACTTTCACTGAAGGTAGAGAGAAAAGAAATATCATAACACCAACGTTCACTGAAGGTAGCAAAAAGATAACAATCACCAACATTCACTGATGGTGAACTACCAACTTTCACTGAAGGTAGAGAGAAAAGAAATATCATAGCACCGACGTTCATTGACGGTGGACTACCAACGTTCACTGAAGGTAGAAAAAAGATAACAATCACCAACGTTCACTGATGGTGAACTACCAACTTTCACTGAAGGTAGAGAGAAAAGAAATATCATAGCACCGACGTTCACTGACGGTGAACTACCAACGTTCACTGAAGGTAGGAAAAAGATAATAATCACCAACGTTCATTGATGGTGAACTAACAACTTTCACTGAAGGTTGAGAGAAAAGAAATATCATAGCATCGACGTTCACTGATGGTGAACTACCAACGTTTACTAAAGGTAGCAAAAAGATAACAATGACCAACATTCACTGATGGTGAACTACCAACTTTCACTGAAGATAGAGAGAAAAGAAATATCATAGCACCGACGCTGACTGATGATGAACTACCAACGTTCACTGAAGGTAGAAAAAAGAATAACAAGTTTCTCCAAAATTTTGGCGTTTCACCTAGAACGGGTCTCAACTTCTTCATTAACCAAGGCATTCTGCCTGGAAAGGGTAATATATAAGCTGTCTCAAATAAAGAGACTACCACTTGTTGTTATAGGAAGGATTGTAAAAATGACTTTCTGGGGAAAGCAATATGGCTTCCTGGGGAAAGAAATATGACTTCCTGGGGAAGGCAATATGGCTTCCTGGGGAAAGAAATATGACTTCCTGGGGAATGAAATACAGCTTCCAGGGGAAATGCCAACATATTCCTGCTGAGGAGATAAAAGTTTTCTCGTGCCAAAATAAATGCACATTCTCAAACCAATGCTCGAAGCTCACAGAAATCCAAAGTAATAATATTGTTGGGAAACAAAGATTCAAACCAGAAATAAACTGGAGTGAAACAGTCAACCAAAATACATCCTTTGAGAAATAAACTCAACAGGGAAACCCATTCTACCCAGACAAAGAGCTGTACAGGAAGGCTAAAGAAAAAATCTTCCACGAGGGATAACTCAGTGGGAAAATTGAAAGAATATACACTCTCTGCTTAAGGCCGACACTCTATTGGAGAGAGGAAACACAACTCTGCAAAATAGGGTAATATGTCAATAAAATATTAACGAATGTGAATGAGCGAAGATTTGCTAAATTTAACTATGCATGATGTATGTATTAATGTATGAGTGTTATCATGTATATGCTGACAAAACAGACATATAACACTGGGAGTAACCAGGAAAAACCATCTCGGGCATAATCAACACTCGGCTAAATCACATCCAAGATGAACATTCCATAAGAAAATAAGCACCAAATGAGGAAACAGAATCCTATTTCGCGGCTTAACTTCACGGGGAAGGAACATAATCCAGAAGTAAACAAATCATAGAGACAAAATAGTGCAGATACAGGGATATAACATCCTTCTCCAGGCTTCACCGGGGAATAACACTCAGACTTCAATGGGGAAACAAATGTTTTCACGGTCCGCACTTCTACTAGGGATTGCAATACTGATTTCAAATAAGGCAGATGGAAACCATATCAACATCAACTGAGGATTTTGAGCTTACTTCATCGGGGGAACATTATACAGACTTCACTAGAGGAGATAACGCCTCATTATCGAGACATTAACTAGGGACCTCGTGTTGACTTTATTGGGGAGGCCAACACCACATCGAAGAGGGGAAACCAAGATACGTTCTTCAATATTGAGAGTAAGTATTGCACCAACTTCTCTGGGGCAAAAGTATGAAACCTCATGGGACTAACAACTTGGGGAGTTAAGAAGTCAAACATAATAGCAAGAAATCAAAATTATAGGGATATTAAATCAAACCCAGCACTTGGCGGGTGAAAACCCAAAAATCTGACAAATGCCTCAACACTTCTTAAATAGAACATTGCCCTTGCCTGATTATCGGGCAATCAAACAAAATGCAAGTACAACCAAAAGGGATATGATTCATAAATGAGTCAAATCTCAGCATGCACAAGGAGAAAATACTTCTATCAGATAGTGAAGCCTTCACTAGGGAATCTTGGATTGAGTCTTCATATCATGCAAACCTATTCCAACAAAAATACCCTGGGATAGCTTTCCTGGGGAATCTAAAAGTCAACATTATAGAAAAAGGTCAAACTCATGGGGATTTTAAATCAAACCCAGCACTTGGCGGGTGAAAACCCAAAGGGTTGACAACTGTCTCAACACTTCTTAGAAAATATACTATCATGGTATAGATGCCTGGGAAATAAATAGCAACAATAATGCCAATACTACAGAAAGAGCAACATTTTGCAAATAGTTCCATCTCAGCATACCAAGGGAAAAAGACCTTTCGTCATATGAGGGAAGACTTCGTTGGGGAATCTGGGATAGAGGCCTCAGACCATGCAAACCCTAAAATCAAAAAAATGAACCAAGACTTGACTGGGGACATTGGGATCACAAACCCAATACTACACCTTATGCCAATTGGTATCATCTTCAATATACAAAAATCACACGCATACCAGCGAAAACGACCTGAGAAAATCTTTCTGGGGGAAACAAAACTTTCCAAAATTACTGGAATTCTTCCATTCCTGGGATCACCATTTTTGTTTTCCTCTTGAATCACAAAATCTAAAGTAAAAGTAAGTTGTAAATTCTTTTTGAAAAATAATTTTGTTATTTAATCTTTTTGCTTTGAAAATTATTATCAATAATAAATGGAGTCTTTGTAAGCTGAATAAAAATAAGAAATACAATGAATTGGGTAAAAGCTCAAATTTTATTGATAGAATGGTAGTCTGCGAATGGCGAGACTCCACGGATGATTACAAAGTTCAGAAAATGGTAATATATAATGGAAAAGATACATTGAGATACAATGACCACTATCCCCTCTAACAATTTTTAAATTCTGAGCAGCAGCTTCCGTTGAAGTATGGTGAGGATCCAAGAAGATTGTTTCTTCAATGATCAAGTCTTGTGTTATGTAGTTACTTTCCAAGAAAGTCCCTAACTTTTGCCTAAGCTGCCCTTGTGGGTTTTCAACTTAGCGGGAAATTTTATTCTGTTTATGTCTCTAATTTTTCCTAGACCGCCCTTTCGGGTTTTCGACATACCGAGACGCTCCTTTTTGCCTATCCGCCCTTTCGGGTTTTCAACTTAGCAAGCTGTTCTTTTATTTCTTTAGGCGGAGTATTTCTTTACTGCATCAGCATTCATGGGACGTGAGAACTCCTCGCCATCCATAGTTTCAAGAATTAATGCACCGCCAGGGAACGCTTTCTTGACAACATATGGGCCTTCAAAATTGGGAGTCCACTTGCCCCTAGAATCAGCATTAAAAGACATGATCTTCCTGAGCGCGAGGTCGCCTTCTCTGAATTCACGAGGTTTGACCTTCTTATCAAAAGCTTTTTTCATTCTCTTCTAATATAACTGCCCATGATATGAAGTCGTCATTCTCTTCTCTTCGATCAAATTCAATTGGTCAAACCTGTTCTGGACCCATTCATCCTCTGACAACTTGGTTTCCATTATCACACACAAAGATGGAATCTCAACCTCGATTGAGAGCACCGCTTCTATTCCATACACAAGGGAGAACAGGGTTGCTCCTATTGAAGTACAGACAGATGTCTGATATCCATGTAAAGCAAAAGGGAGAATTTCATGCCAATCTTTATAAGTAACAACCATCTTCTGGATGATCTTCTTGATATTCTTATTAGCAGCTTCAACAGCCCCATTCATCTTCGGCCTGTACGGAAATGAATTATGATGGACAATCTTGAATTATTCACAAAGTTCTGTCATTATCTTGTTGTTCAGATTCGAGTCATTGTCGGTGATGATTCTACTCGGCACACCATACTGACATATAAGATTATTCTCAATGAAGTGCACTACCACCTGCTTAGTAACATTAGCATATGAAGCAGCTTCCACCCACTTGGTTAAGTAATCAATTGCTACCAAGATAAAACGGTGTCCATTTGAAGCTTGGGTTCTATCATTCCAATCATGTCAATACCCCACATAGAGAAAGGCCACGGGGAAGAAATAACATTTAGAATTGTCGGAGGCACATGAATCTTGTCCGAATAAATTTGGCATTTACGGCACTTCTTTGCAAATCTATAACAGTCAGATTCCATTGTCAGCCAATAGTAACCTGCCCTTAGCATTTTTTTAGCCATCGAATGTCAATTGGCATCAGTGCCAAATGAACCTTCATGAATCTCATGCATCAACATGTTTGCTTCGTGTCTATCGATGCATCTAAGCAAGACCATGTCATAATTTCTCTTGTACAACACATTTTCACTGAGGAAGAAGCTGCCTGCCAATCTTCTCAATGTCTTTCTATCTTTATTCGAAGCACCAATCGGGTATTCCTGAGTCTGGAGAAAATGCTTGATATCGTAATACCAAGGTTTCTCATATGCTACCTCTTATGTTGTAAACACATGATCGGGCGTATCCAGTCGCCAAACTATAATTCAAGGTATATCATTCCAATTATTCACTTGATACATAGAAGCCAGAGTTTCCAGAGCATCTGCCATTTGATTTTCGTCTCTGGGGATGTGATGGAATTCAACTTTATTAAAGAAGGGTAACAATCTTCTAGCATAATCTTTGTAAGGGATCAAGCCGGGGTGACGAGTATCCCACTCTCCTTTAATCTGATTTATTACCAAAGATGAATCGCCATACACATCTAGAATTTTAATTCTGAGATCAATAGCTTCCTCGAGACCCATGATGCAAGCCTCATATTCTGCCATATTATTAGTATAATCAAATGTCAACCTCGCAGTAAAAGGAATGTGTGATCCATGTGGAGTGACAATCACAGAACCAATTCCTTTACCATAATCATTCACAGCTCCATCAAATGTCATGCTCCAGTGAGATTCAGGATCAGGACCTTCCTCAGGAAATGGTTCATCATAATCTTTCACTTTCAGAAACATCACATCCTTATCAGGGAAATCATACATCACATACTGATAATCATCAACTGGTTGGTGAGCAAGATAATCTGCCAACACGCTGCTTTTAATAGCTTTTTGAGTGCGGTATTCGATGTCATATTCAAATAACAGCATCTGTCAGCGGGCAATTCTCCCAGTAAGAACATGTTTTTCAAAAATGTACTTGATTGGATCCATTTTGGAGATCAACCAAGTAGTGTGATTGAACATATATTGTCGCAAATGTTTTGCCACCCAGGCCAAAGCACAACATGTCTTTTCCAGCATGGAATATCGCGACTCACAATCAGTAAACTTTTTACTGAGATGATAAATGGTATACTCTTTCTTCCCTGTTTCATCTTGTTGTCCTAGAATACAGCCCATGGAATTATCTAACGCTGTCAGATACATAATCAATGGTCTTCCTTCAACAGGAGGGAGCAAGATAGGAGGTTCAAGCAGATATTATTTAATACTTTCAAATGCCCTTTGGCAGTCATCTGTCCACAGACAACCTTGATCTTTCGTTAACAACTTAAAGATCGGTTCACACGTTGCATTCATGTGGGAAATGAATCTGGAAATATAATTCAAATGCCTGAGGAACCCTCTGACTTGCTTTTCAGTTCTCGTTGCTGGAATTTCTTGAATTGCTTTGACTTTATCAGGGTCAACTTCAATCCCTCTCTGGCTAACAATGAAACCCAACAATTTCCCTGACCGAACACCGAAGGTACATTTATTTGGATTCAAGCGGAGATAATACTTCCTCAAACGCTGAAATAACTTCAACAAATCTTCTACATGTCCTTCTTCAGTATGGGATTTAGCAATCATATCATAAACATATACCTCAGTTTCCTTGTGTATCAGATCATGGAATAGGGATGTCATAGCCCTCTAGTACGTTGCACCAGCGTTCTTCAACACGAAGGGCATCACTCTGTAACAGACTGTTCCCCAAGGTGTGATAAACGTTGTTTTATTCCATGTCCTCAGGAGCCATCGTTATTTTATTATACCCAGAAAATTCATCCATGAACGAGAAAACTTTGAATTTTCATGTGCTATCCACTAACATATTAATGTGTGGCAATGGAAAATCATCTTTTGTACTAGCTTTATTTAGATCTCTGTAATCTACGCACATGCGAAATTTTCCGTCTTTCTTCGGTACTGGGACAATATTGGAAATCCACTGAGGGTACACTGATGTCACAAGAAAATCGGCATTAATCTGCTTTAGAACTTCTTCTTTAATCTTCACTTCCATATCTTGGTGAGTTCGTCGCAACTTATGTTTGATTGGCGGGCACTCTGGCTTCAGCGGTAAATGGTGCTCTACAATATCTGTATCTAGACCAGGCATATCTTGGTAAGACCAAGCAAAAATATCCACATACTCTTTCAACATCTCAATCAACATGCTCTTCACATCAGGATGCAGTAATGCTCCAATCTTGATTTCCTTCGGATCTTCTTTTGAACCCAAATTGATTACTTCAAATGGCTCTTTATATGGCTGAATGGAATTCTCCTCGCGCTCAAGCAACCGTGAGACCTCTTCTGGAATCTCATCATAGTCTTCTTCTTCGGCCTCATACACAGGACATTCAAAGTTGGGAGAGGGTGCAGGATCATTATATTCAACGAGTTTTTTAATTAATCTGCACATATGATTTATGATTGCTTTTAGAAACTGACACATATAACAAGTGATCATGCAGATTAAATTTCAGTTATTATTTATTTTGAAAGGTTTTTTCTGATTACCATTTTCCAAGAAAAAGTCAAAAAATAAAAACACAATTTGGGAAACAAAGACAACTTTTATTATTGATTTTAAAAATCAAAGCAAACAGATAAGCCCATACAATATCAATACTTTCACCTTGGGCAGAGTGAAAGTTTTTTTTTCAAAAAGATTAACAAAAAACAAATTACTTTGAAACATGTATGCAAGAGGGAACATCAATGGTTATCTAGTTCTGAACCCTAACTCCATGCGTCACATGATTTGGCACTTCTGGCTCTGCTTCATCTTCCGTAATGGAATTAATCTCGGAAACAGTTGGATGAAGATAACCCCCGCTACGAAAGATGTCTTGATACTTGCCTGCAGTAGACTTCGGCTTCATGCTCTTACCTTTATCATTCTTCACAGAGAACCCCAAGCCAGCTCGATTCTTGTTTATAGGTGGATCAACAATCTGTCCCCATACTTCACTATGGCCATTATGCACAATCTACTGAGCATACTTAAACGAAGCCATAGAATTCTCATTTCCTCATATATTATCAATGGATAAAGCTTAGAACTGGGTTCCAACAGCAGATTCATTCGCCTCCACAATGCTGAAAGAGGACAAATGAGATATAAATAATGCATGTTCTCCATTTATAATAACCACTTTTCCTTCACGCACAAACTTCAACTTCTAGTGTAAAGTCGAAGTGACAGCCCCTGCCTCATGTATCCACGGCTGTCCCAACAAGCAGCTGTAAGTTGGTACAATATCCATGACATGGAAAGTAATCTGAAACAAATGTGGGCCTATTTGAATAGGCAAGTCCACTTCACCAATAACAGATTTCCTTGATCCATCAAACGCTTTCACAATAATTCCACTTGGGCGCATGGGCGTCCCTTGATATTTCAACTTCATAAGTGTGCCCCTTGGTATAACGTTCAATGTGGATCCATTATCAATCAGCACATTGGATAATGAATCATTCTTGTAGTTCATAGAGATGTGGAGGGCTAGATTATGATTCCTTCCTTCATCGGGCAGTTCATCATCGCAGAAATTCAGGTTATTACATGATGTAATGTTCCCTACCACACTGCTAAATTAGTAAACAGGCATATCACTTTCCACGAAAGCTTGGTCCAATACTCTCATCAAAGATTCTCTGTAAGCAGAGGAGTTCATAAATAAAGCCAAGATAGATATTTTTGAAGGAGTCTGCAGTAGCTGATCTACAATTATGTTGTCGCTTATCTTGATTATCTTCAAAATATCATCCACCTCCTTTTCTAGTGTAACTCCACTAGATTCACCCACTGCCTTCTTGGGTTAAACATTTTCAACAATTTTCTTTCCAGTACTAACATCTCCACGAATGACTGGTGCAAATACACGACCGCTGCGGGTCACTCTGCTAATCTCAGCAATATTTCCAACATTAAGCATTGGCTGGATGTGAACTTCCACACCATCCTCTAAAATTGTAGCATTATATTTGTAGGGTACAACCTTGTCTGACTTGTAGGGGACAGGACCCGGTAAGCTAATCACCAATGGAGTTATAGCTAGCTTGCCATAATATTCAACTTCAAAAGGGGTGGGTGCACCAAAACAAGGCACAATAACATTTACTCCCTCTTCAACACATTCAGTCATTACAGAGTCATCTCTGGAAAACATATCTTCATCTGAGGAGAAGAACTCATCCGCAGAGGCATACTCATCATTTGACTCTTTTTCAGCCAAACAAACCTCAATCTTATTAACATCATGGTAATCATCCCTTTTGCCTATAACCTTGATAGTTCCATTATCCAATAACAACTGAACACCTTTCCTTACAATTAAACATCCTCGGGAGTCCTGGCAGCAAATTCGGCAAGATCCATATTGATGTTCTACCTGACCAGCCATATGGCAGAAAGTAGCATGCAATTGTACAAGATCCTTATTCATATATTCCACATCAAAGATTCTGAACTCTCCAAGACATCCAAAAACCATGTTTACTTCCTCTTCATACTCTTCCCTAGGCCTGATTATGTGGATGAGGCCCTCATCCATCATATCTTGCAAATCAACCTTTATCTTGTCACAACCCTGTATATCTGTACTGTAAATAGCACAACTAGCATGGTCATGCGTATAATAGCTAAATTCACAGAGGTCTACATGCATTTTTACCAAATCTCCTCTAACCAAATTAATATCGAAAATCTAGAAGTCGCCTGGATAACCAGCCACCATGTTCACAGCATTTGCTCCTCCATGCTTTGGCAAAGGATTATCTTTCACATTAGGGCCAACATCTTTGAAGGATTAGATACCAGACTTCACCAATTTTTGTACTTCAGTTTTCAAAGGATATCAGTTCTCAACATTCTTCCCTGGTGCTCCCTGATGAAAAGCACATGTTTGGTCTATCTTGTAATACCAAGGCAATGGTGAGGGTATAGCGGGAGGTGGTCTGGTCTGAACCAACTTCTTTTGAATTAACACCGAGAGTAATTCTTCATAGCTCATAGGGATAGGGTTATAACTCTCCTTTTTCTGATTATACCCTTGATTCCCCTGATGGGATGGTCTCTGATAAGCAACGGTGGTTGGAGCTACACCAACAACTGGAGTTACTAAGGCGACTTGTTGATGACGCTGATAATTTCTTCTGGGAGGATTAACCTTCCTTTCTTTCATAACATCATTTGTATCTCCTTCCTTCTTTTTGGCAAACCCATAGGATGGCTTCTTCGTACTTCCAGAACTTTCACTTTTTGTTAAACGACCCTCTCTTACAGCCTCTTCCAAACGGATACCCATGCCTACCATTTCAGTAAAGTCACTTGGCACACTCGCTAACATCCTCTCATAGTAGAAAGCACCCATAGTCTTCAGGAAAATCTTTGTCATCTCCTTTTCTTCCATGGGATGAATCACTTGGGCGGCTACCTCACACCATCTCTATGCATATTCTTTGAATGATTCCATGTCCTTCTGGACCATGGCCCTGAGTTGATCACGGTCAGGCACCATGTCCATGTTGTATTTGTATTGTATGATAAATGCTTCTCCTAAGTTGTTGAAAGTATAGATATTGACATTGTCCAAACTCATATACCACTTCAACGCAACACCAGTTAAACTATCCTGAAAAAAGTGAGTCAGCAGACGTTGATCATCAGTGTGGGTAGACATTATTCTTATATACATCACAAGATGAGCACGAGGACAAGTGTTTCCCTTGTACTTCTCGAATTCTGGGACTTTAAACTTCACACGTATCTTGACATTCGGGACCAAGCATAAATCATTCACATTCTGCCCGAACAATTCCTTTCCCCTGAGGGCCTTCATCTCCCTCTGCATATTGTCAAACTGATCTTTAAAATCATCTATTCAATCATAGAGACCCAAGCCTTCACTTGGTGGAGGAAAAGGACGATACATATCATCATTAGCAAATAGGACCATATTCACCGAAGGAGGTGCAGCAGGAGTAGCATGCACCACAGGAGGTGTGGGAGTAACAGTAGTCTTAACAACTGGAGTAACTTGAGGACCAAGATTGAAACCTTCAGGCACAACGTTCTTTGGAATTCCCCATGGATAACCTTGAGGCATGTGATTCTGAACAACAGCTGGAGTAGCAGACCTAGGAACAGTCAGAGCTTCAGTAGTAACCCTTGTCTATTGAGGTTGAACACTCGGTGGCTGATTCTGAGCAGCCATCAGAGATTCCATCAGAGCAGTGAGATTGGCCATGCCAACCTTCAGAGCAGAAACTTCCTCGTGCAGCTCGCGATTCTCTTGTTCTAAGTTTTCCATCTTCCTTCTGAAATTAGCTCGAGTATTATAGTGGTGAGACAGCTTGTTGAACGAAGTAAAGAAGCTTGGTAAGACACCTGGATATGCATAATAAATGCAAGAAATATGTGCAATATGATGCATGATATGCAAAGCACAAGATTTATTTTATTAATATTTCAAGGGACTTAAAGATTTATAGACACATTACAAATATCAAAGTAATAACACATTTGAAATACTGAAAAACTTTATTATAATAACTTCAAAATGGATTACAAGTTTCAATAATCCCAAGTACAAGATGAAAATAAAGTCTAAAACCCTAAGAAGTAAAGCTGGTGGAGATCACTCTATACGTTGGCGCTTCCCTGTAAGCCTGTAAATCTGAGCCTTCAACCACTAGTTTTCTTCCGCATATCTGGTGTCAACCTCCTTCCAATCACCTAAATCATGAAGTGAGCAACTAGCATCTGACTGAGGCTTAGAGGAAAATAAATCCCCTTTCCTCTCCATGGTCTCTACAACCCGACTCTCAAGAATCTCAATCAAGTCGTCTTTCTCCTTCAAGTCTGCTCTATAGGAAATCTCTAAAGTTTGGCACTGATTCTTCCAAGCATCCTTTTCCTGCTACATCCTGACTAAAGCAAGTTGTAGCTCTTCCACATCATCCAATAAGGGTAGAGTGGTATTGTGATACGGTGGCAGAACCGACTGTTTATATACTGGTTTGCATTTTTTTGTTTGCAAATGTCGCGGTAAGCAAGAGTCGCCACCGACTTTTCTTTTATCCAACAAAGGAAAGGGTGGAAAGAACAGAAAAAGACCTTTTTCGAGATTTTTTTTGTAAGGGGGGTAGATTATGGAAAGAGAAGGTGTTAGCACCCTTTCCATACATGGTTTTCCACGGGCTCTTAGAGGTTTGCTCATTTTTCAAAATGCTTTTGTGCTTTGTGTTTGAAAATGTTTAGAAAATGCCTTAGTACGGCGAACTTTGTAATGTTTCTCGGAATAGTAGAGAACGTATACAAAGTGTTTTTGAAATGTCTTTTGAAAAGTAGTTTTGTGTGTAAGTGCAAAAAAGTATTTTTTGAGCAAACTTCTAACAGCTCTCAACTTTTATACTCGAAAAGGTTGTTCTTTTCCTCTTTTCCTTTAGACAGTGTTATCCTACTATTAGTGAGTAGGTAGCCTTGTCGTTAGATGTTTTGAGGGACAATCGAAGGGACGTTACAGTCACGAAGGCAATTATGGAGATACTTTAGCAATTCTGTTTTAGGGACTAGATCATTTACCGAGAAGGCAACTGTATGATCATCGAGGGACTATGATCTTTTGTTTTTATGGGTCTTTGCTAAAGCATTCCTGCCCCATGACTGCTTTATTGAAGGAAACCAAAGTGGGCGTACCTTAGAGGTTCTTGTGTGAAGTTATGTTATGTTTCAGTTATTTTTGTCTTTTTATTAAGTTTGCTAGCATTTGATTTTAGTCGTTGTCATACATGTCTAGTTACATGCAGTTAATATGAAAAGCAGTAAAAAGAAAATGCAGAAAATAGAGGTCTTACGCTATTACAAGGCTTCGGGGAGGGGATTTACATTATACAAGGATAATGGGGAATAAAGCAGTAAATGTCCTAATTTTATCTATTACATTCGGTAGGCAGATACAATAGTAATAAAAAAATATACGGAATTAAATAAACGCGCATGAAATAGAAAAGACGTCTAAAAATCCTAAAGAAAAGAAGTCTTTTTTTGTTGTTTTTGGTATAAAAGAAAACAAGGCCTAAGTCTATTTAATTTTACTTTTAAGAAAAATGTTAAAATAATTAATTAATTTATTTACAAAAATTAATTTAGTTGGAAAAACGACTAGCCTAATATTTTTGGGATTTTGATTTTAATGTAAGAATAAAAAGAAGTCAACGAAAACAAAAATAAAATTCAAGGGACACCCTTCGATCCAGGGAGAAAAGGGGGTCTTCGATCCCAGGGAGAGATGTTGGTCTTTCGACCCAGGGGAGGAAGATGTCTTCTTCGATCCAGGGGGAGAAGTCGCCTTCTTCTATCCAGGGGGAGAAGTCGTCTTCTTCGATCCAGGGGGGAGAAGTCGTCTTCTTCGATCCAGGAGGGAAAGTTATTCTCGATTCTAGACCTGCAAGACAAATATTAGTAAGAAAATGACCTGGGTGTTGAACCCAGGTCCTTCGATCTTGCGTGTATTGGTTTCATTTAGGCCAGATCTGCATCAAATGTTAATAAACGAAGAACATGACCTGGGGCCAAACCCAAGCCCTTGGATTCTGTCTAGCATGGCAAATCGAATGGGACAGCAAATATGGAGGTGTTATTCAAATGCAAAGTTTTGACAATTTACCCGCTCTTACCAGCAGATTGAATCTTTGATTTGGGTACTGGCTGGATGTGAGCACTTTCGATCTGATGGCTTCTGGGCGTGGGCACCTTGGATCTGAAGGGTTGCTTTGGCTTGGAAAATCCTTACAACCTTTGATGGATGGTGTGGGCAGTCTGTGATACGGTGGGAGAACTGACTATGTTTTGCGTTTGTTTTCGCAAATGTTTCGGTTGAGCAAGAGTCGCCACCGACTTTTTATTTTATCCTAAGGAAAGGTTTAAAAAGCACAGCAAAAACCTTTGAGATATTTTCTTGGGTTCGGGGAGTAGATTATAGAAAGGGAAGGTATTAGCACCCTTTCTATCCATGGTTATCCATGGGCTCTTAGGTACTTGCTTAGATCAACTTGCCTTGGTTTTCAATTGTTTGAAATGGTGCTTTGTGTGTGGTTTTGAAAATGTTTTGAAAAAGATGCCTTGTTTAGGCTACCCTCGTAACAATTCTTTACTCGAATGTTTTACAAAAGGTGTTTGTCTTTTTGAAAAGATGTTTCAAGGTTTTTTTTTGAAGGTTTTGTTTTGAAAGTGTGATTTGAAAAATAGGCAAGTGTTTTTGTTTTGCAAGTTGACAAGTACTTAAGAGCTATCTACCCTAAAGTTCTCAAAGATTATTGCTATGTTTTAACCCTTTTAACAATTTTGTTCCACCATTGTATTTGGTGGACAATCTTGTGTTAGGATGTGAAAGGGACGGGCGCGGGTCATCGTTTAGACCATAATTGCAATGGTGCCAAGTATCTTTGGGCAATTTTCTTTAAGGGACTTGATCATTTTTAGGCAACTTTCGAAAGCGTCATCGAGGGACTATGATCATTTGATTGTTTGTTTTGTTTTTGCCCAAAGAGACCTAACATGCAATATGGCCCATTTATTGAAGGCAACAAGTGGAATACCCTAGGGGTGCAAGTGTGATTAGTGTTGTCCATTTTCATGCTAGTTTATCTTGAAATTAGGTCAAACTATTTTGTTGTTTTTATTTGCATACAAACCCTAATTCTATCATGGTATATTTAGAAAGCAATAAAGTGCGAAAAATAAAGTCCTAAACTATTACAACACAATATGTGGGAAGGGGGGTACAAATGTTCAAATGGGGAGTATTTGACAAGGAATTTAAACCTAGCTATTACATCAATTTGGAATTATTTACAATATATTTAATTACACAAATTAACTAGAAATAAGATAAATATGCAAGATACAAAAGATGTTTTTATATGTATGAAAAAAGTATTTTTATGTATAAAGGAAACAAAAATAAAATATTAAATTTTTTGGAGTTTTTATGTATTTTAGGGCAAAACCCTAACTTTATTAAATAAAATGTATTAGTTATTTAATATGTACAATATTATTTGTTATATACAAAAATAAAATGAAATGGAGTATATTTATAAAGAAAAAGTATTTTTAATGTCAAATATTAACAAAAAAAATAAAATGTGTATATTTTGTATTTTTTCCTAAACATGCTAATAAATAAGTATGTATTATTATTATTTACTAAATATATATTATATGTACAAAAATAATATTATTTAATATTTTAAAAAAAAAGTATGTTTTCGTAAGATATTTTCAAAAGATAAAATAAAATGAAAATCAGAAGATAAAATGCATTGGTATTAATTTTAGTATTTTTTAAATAAAAGATATTATGTATCATTTATGTACAAAACTAAATAAAGCCAAATAAATATCAAAAAAATGCAAAAAATATGGGGAAAAATAATTTTAATATTTTTTCATGTTTAAATAAAAATATAGAAACAAAATCAAAAGGAAAAAATTAAAAATGATAAATGAAACTCAAAATGGGCCAGGGGGTGCATGTGTAAAACAGTGGTATGAAAAGGAAACACATTTCAGGCCCAGCCCACCAAGTCCTTCTTCAACCTCTGGCCAGAAACAATGTCAGAAACGCGCGCTTTGTTCACTGATTCAAACATCCTGATTCCTGGCTTTTTAATGAAAACTCACAACATCAAAAATGTTCAGCATCAAACAACGAATCCATACATACCAAAAACTTGATCTAACTCTCAAAAATGAGAGAGAATTTCATCATTCCCAAATCTTAACCTAATTTTTTATCAATATTCAGACCTTAAATTCTCACAGCATATGCAAAATAAATGAAAAGTAAAGGTATGTACAGTTTCAGGGGCATGAGTAGAACACTTCTTATTCACAAACTTAGAGCTAATGATGTCTACATTGAGAGATAGAAGTTCAAGAATATACCTGTTCAGTTGGAATCGTGTGCAACAATGGAGGTACTTTCAGGGCAATGTGATGACTTGTACAGCTTGCTTGAAGTTCAGGGATGCTTCTCCAATGCTTGGTGTGATTTGAATCTTGCTGAATCACTCCATGGAAGTCAACCTGCAAGAGAGAAAAATGAAAATGGCCAAATGTGCTATGGCTGTTACAGTCTGTATCTAAGGTTGGGGATAGCTTGTATGGATGTTAATGAATGTGTTTGAGGTGGTTTGGATGAAAACGTACGAGGGAAAGGAACTGTGGAAGTCAATATGCAGAAGATACCCTGTTTTGCCACAAAACTGTGTTTTGATGGATGAGGGAGTTTTTAGGGATGCCTTGGTCGTGTTTCAGGTCACTTGAGGAGTATGGAATGTGTTCACAATGTTTGCTTAGGCTTGTCTCTGCAGAAATGAAAGTTGGTTCTAGTTATGGCAAGTTACTTCTAACTTAAGCAAGAAAATGCAAGTTGGTTTTACAAGCTTGTGCAGGCCCCTCTAATGTGCTGCAACTATCCCTCTTGATCAGTGTGACATGCTCCTGAACTTGTACCCAAAGATATGGCCTTGTACCTCTTGATTCACAAACTTGACATAAAGCCATACTTTACAAAAATGGATAAAGTGCTTTTTCTAATTAAGGCTTAATTCTTCATGTAATGCTTAAACTCATAAAACAAAGCCTTGGCACAATGAGTTTGCATTAAATTTATGAGTGTAAATGAGACTTAAGGCCTGTAATCAAGGAAAGTAAGCTGAGTTCAAAATTGCACAAATGTATGAACATGTAACTTGGCCAAATCAAAAGTGAGTTTTTCCCATATTGCAAAATTCGATTCTCTCTAACCATGAGGTTGTTTGATGAGTCCTTGGACATTTTGGAAAGCTTGGAATGTGTACTACAATCCATCTTTGAAGTGCAAATTGAAATGCCAAGTGGAAGTATGTGAAAATTGATCTTGAAGTTAGGCAAAAATCCTGCCTAAAATAGGTCAAATTTTCTCTAAGTTAAGAATGGTTTGGTACCCTTGTTCCAAAAATTGTAACTTGAGATACAAGCTTCTTTTGAGGAAACTTTGTGAATCAAAGTTGTAGATTTTGCAATAGGCTACAACTTTCATGTTTTGACTTTTGCTTGAATCCAAATTAATCTTGATGAGAAAGTGGGACAAAGTTAGGAAAAAATTATGGTTTTTCATAACTTAGAAAAATTCTAAGTAATGAAAAATCTTCATTTCAAATCCTAATTTGCAATTCTTGATTTCTTGATGAACAAGTTTCATGATTTGGCATGTTTTGATGAAAAATGAATCTTGACCCTTGATTTTGACCAAAAAGTCAAAGTTTGACTTTTCAGTATACAGTCAAAAATTGATCAATTGACTGGAAAATTCAACTGTCAATCTTGTGCATTTGGGATCTTTTGAACTTGTTGAACATGTCAAGATAATTCCATGGGGTCCTTGAGTCCATATGTGAGCTTGGTTTGCCATTGGCTAGGTCAAACAGTCACAAATTACCTCTGTGCAGTCAAAACCCTAAAAATGACCATTTTGCCCTTTTGGTGATCTGATCAAATTTCTTGGGGAATTGTGATCCAAACTTGATCAAATGGTCCATGTGAGTTCATAATGTTGATGTGGGTCAATTTTCATGAGATTTGTCTGTCAATTGGCCACAGTTGACTTTTTCCCCAATATAGTTGATTTTTAGGTCAACTGTCCAATTGACTAGGCAAAAATTGGAATCAAGGCTTGAAACTTGATGTGGATAAACTTGGGAGTCCAATATGAAGCATGAAAGTCATCTTAGGAATTTTTGGTCAAAACATCTTTGTGCAAACACAAACCCTAATTTGGGTCAACAGTGCAAGGAGAAGTCTTGAGCAGATGAAACCCTAACTGGATCTTGAGCTCCAAGAGCTTTGTGATGAGAAATGTTAAGAAAAATGGGAGGGAAAATTTTGGGGTACAACAGTTGCCCCTGTTCAATCTTCTTGAATCTGAATTGTTAGATTGGCAAGTTTTCCTTTCGCGACTCGAGGGTAAAAGGAGATTGGACACTAGAGTGCCCTTAAATTTGCACTCGTCAAAGCAATGGATGCGGGAATGGGATTAGAGATGCCATTTGGAGATGGGCTTAGAGATGCCATCGGGAGGAGTGACAGAAACTTGTCGGGGATGGGCTTAAAGATGCCATCTGGAATGAGTATCGGAAAGGTGTCCATGTTTTGGACCATCTCTGAACTGGGGTCTGAATAACCAATAGATTGACATCCGTATCTGGAGGTATTCGTAAACTGTTTTCAGAGGTTGAGAAGAGTCTGAGCAAGCGATAGATTAACATCCGTTGTTGGGAAGAATCTGTAAACTGTTTTCAGAAGTCTGGAGAAGAATCTGAACAAGCGATAGGTTAACATCCGTTACTTGGAGAACCCGTGAACTGTTTTCAGAAATCTTGAAGTTGAATAAGCAATAGAGCAGCATCCGTTGTTGGGAAGCGTCCATAAACTGTTTTCAAAAGTTGCGTATGAACAAGTGATAGATTAACATTCGTTGTTGGGAAGAATCCATAAACTTGTTTTCAGAAGTCTTGAGAAGAATCTGAACAAGTGATAGGTTAACATCCGTTACTTGGAGAACCCGTGAACTGTTTTCAGAAATCTTGAAGTTGAATAAGCAATAGAGCAGCATCTGTTGTTGGGAAGCGTCCGTAAACTGTTTTCAAAAGTTGCATCTGAACAAGTGATAGATTAACATCTGTTGTTGGGAAGAATCCATAAACTGTTTTCAGAAGTCTTGAGAAGAATCTGAACAAGTGATAGGTTAACATCCGTTACTTGGAGAACCCGTGAACTGTTTTCAGAAATCTTGAAGTTGAATAAGCAATAGAGCAGCATCCGTTGTTGGGAAGCGTCCGTAAACTGTTTTCAAAAGTGTCTCGGAAGATAGTGATTTTTGTCTGTCGACTGGTCTTACCTGAAAAGGTAAAGAGTTAGTTGTGTGCAATGTCATGATGCATGATACAATGTATGTTATATGATATGAATGTAAATGAATGCGCATGTAAGCTGAAGAGCTGTCTTGCGAAGGATAGATGAATCCGAGATAGATGAAGATAAAAGCATCTTGACTGCTGCCGGGAAGAATAATTCCTGGTTGTTGCTGGGGAAGAGAATTCCTGATGACTTCTACTGGGGAGTTCCAACCTAAAAGACTCATGCTGGGGAGGTAAGACTGAGAATCTTCAGTTTGGTGGGAAGTATCTCTATGGGAAGAAGGTTCACTAGTCTGGTTCCGCTGGGGATGGATAGTTTAAAGTTTTTAGCTTGGCTGGGGATACTGACACTTAAACTCTGAAGGGAATTGAGTTCTGGAGGATTCTCTGGCTGGGGATAACAAAGATAAACTCCTCTGGGGATTGTATTGATAAGTTATGTTGGGGAACTTTGATGAACTCCGCTGGGGATAGGAAGAAATTTGCCGAGTGCGATCTTCCGTGGCAATAAGCTGAGGATAAACCAGTAATAAGCCCTTGTGAGGAATAACTCTGAATAGAGCTCGGGAGAGACGTCCGTACTCTGCAGGGGATAAGCTTCCAGAATCTATTGGGGATAAGCTTCAAGACTTGCTGGGGATATGGATTCCAAATCTCCTAGGGGGTTTCCTTTGAAAGGGTATCAAGATATCCAATTGCACCTTCAACCTACCGGTAATCCTCTTTCTTTATTCATAAGGAAATGATTATGTTCAAATGCATATGCCTATTTAACAAAACATTGGACGTTTCTCAAAATAAAACAATTAGTGCAAGAGAAAACGAAAAAGGAAATGACACAAATTTCTGGGAAGAGTATTTGTATTAACTTTCTCCGAGTATATTTGTACAAAGGAGACAATCATCCTAGTAAGAGGATTTTGTCGTAAATATTGAAAGATTTATACAAAATAAAGATGGCTATGTGAAATAATTCCATGGGATTCCATTCCGCTATAGCCTTCACAACTCTGAATATCTGTCCATCCAATGCTTTGTTTGTCGATGACTGGATTGATCAGAAGCCTGGAACTGGTTGATGAAGCGATTGTCTTTGAAGTGATCCAACGAGACATAGTCATACGCTTTAATTCCCTAACTTTTGCCTGAATCTCCCTTTCGGGTTTTCGATCCACCGGGAAACCCCTTTTTGCCCAAGCCGCCCTTTCGGGTTTTCAACTTGCCGGGTGTACAGATTTTTTTGTTTTTATCCCTAATTTTTGCCTGAACCGCCCTTTCGGGTTTTCGGTTCACCGGGGTGCCCATTTTTGCCCAAGCCGCCCTTTCGGGTTTTCGACTTGTCGGGTTATTTTATGCGTAGTATCTTTTGACTATGTCTGCGTTCGCAGGGTGCGGCAAATTGTCGCCGTCCATGGTGGTCAGAATCATCGCACCACAGAAAATATGCTCTTGATCACAAATGGTCCTTCATATGTAGGAGTCCATTTGCCCCTGGGGTCACTTTGCGGCAAGATAATCCGCTTGATTACGAGATCTCCGACTTGATACACTTGACGTCTGACTTTCTTACTGAAGGCCTTGATCATCCGTTTTTGATACGTCTGACCATGGCATATAGCAGCGAGTCGCTTCTCGTCGATCAGATTGAGTTGATCAAGTCGGGTCTGCATCCAATCATCTTCATTCAAACCTGTGTCCTTCATAATCCTTAGAGAAGGAATCTGAACCTCCATAGGCAGGACAACTTCCATGCCATATACCAAAGAAAATGGAGTTGCCCCGGTTGAAGTACGTACCGTCGTACGGTATCCATGCAGAGCAAACGGTAACATTTCATGCCAGTCTTTGTAAGTGACTGTCATTTTCTGAATGATCTTCTTAATGTTCTTGTTCGCAGCTTCAACAGCACCGTTCATCTTCGGCCGATAGGGAGATGAATTGTGATGATAAATCTTGAACTGTTCGCATAATGCGGTGATCATCGTGTTATTCAGATTCATACCGTTGTCTGTGATGATCCTGTCTGGAACACCATACCGGCATATGAGATTTTGCTTGATGAAGCGGGCAACCACATTTTTAGTAACAGAGGCGAAGGAAGCTGCTTCGACCCATTTGGTGAAATAGTCAATGGCAACTAGGATGAAGCGATGTCCGTTGGAAGCCGTGGGCTTGATCTCTCCAATCATGTCAATGCCCCACATTGCAAATGGCCAAGGAGCAGTCAGAACTTTGAGAGGAACCGGAGGGATATGAACTTTGTCAGCGTAGACTTGACATTTGTGGCAAGTACGGGAATGTTGATGGCAGTCAGCTTCCATGGTAGACCAGTAATAGCCTGCCCTTAGGATCTTCTTAGCCATTGTATGCCCGCTCAAGTGAGTGCCAAATGTGCCGCTGTGTATCTCAGTCATGATCAACTCTGCTTCAGCTTTGTCTACGCATCGGAGTAATACACAATCATGGCTTCGTTTGTAAAGGATGTCGTTGCTCAGGAAGAATTTGGCAGCAAATTTCCTTAAGAACTTCTTGTCATTTACGGAAGCTCCTTCGGGATAATCTCTAGTCTCGAGATACCTTTTGATTTCATGGAACCAGGGCTGCTCCACTACTTCTTCGGTATTAATCTCGTGACAATGTGCAGGTTCATCCATTCGCTCGATGGTGATTTGGGGAGCCTCATTATCCCAGTTGAATTTAAACATGGAGGACATTGTAGCTAGAGCATCTGCTAGCTGATTCTCTTCTCGCGGGAAATGCTCGAAGGTAATTTGCTCGAAATGAGGCAACAATGTCAAGACATGTTCTTTGTATGGGATAAGATTAGGATGCTTGGTATCCCACTCTCCTTTGATTTGATTGATAACCAAAGCCGAGTCCCCAAATACGACCAAAGATTTGATCCCCAGGTCTATAGCAGCCTTGAGACAAAAGATGCAAGCTTCATATTCAGCCATGTTGTTTGTGCAGCTGAAGCAAAGTCGGGCCGTGACAGGTGTGTGACAACCTTCCGGGGAAATGAGTACCGCACCGATACCGTTTCCAAGTGCATTTGAAGCACCATCAAAGTACAGGGTCCATCGGGATCCCTTTTCGGGTCCGTCATACGGTCCGTTACCTTCAATGTTGTCCAAATTCATGATGTCCTCGTCTGGGAAGTTAAATCTCATGGGTTGGTAATCTTCGATAGCTTGATGAGCCAGATGGTCAGCTAGTACACTCCCTTTTATTGCTTTTTGAGTGGTGTACTGGATGTCATACTCAGTTAGGATCATTTGCCATCTAGCTATTCTACCAGATAAAGCGGGCTTTTCGAAGATATACTTGATAGGATCCATTTTGGAAATCAATAAGGTAGTATGAGTCAACATATACTGCCTTAGTCGGCGAGCAGCCCATACCAAAGCGCAGCAATTTTTCTCGAGCAGTGAGTAGCGAGTCTCACAGTCGGTAAACTTTTTGCTAAGATAATAAATAGCATGCTCTTTTCGACCAGACTCGTCATGCTGGCCCAAAACACACCCCATTGAGTTATCCAAGACGGTCAGATACATGATCAATGGTCTTCCTTCGACGGGTGGCATCAGAATAGGAGGTTCTAGCAAATACTCCTTGATTTTATCAAAAGCAGCTTGGCAATCGTCGTTCCATTCGACTACCTGATCCTTCTTTAAGAGTTTGAAAATTGGCTCACAGGTAGAAGTCAGATGAGAGATGAATCTGGCAATATAGTTCAAGCGCCCCAAGAACCCTCTAACCTCCTTTTCAGTACGGGGAGCAGGCATCTCTTGTATTGCTTTCACTTTTGCTGGATCGACTTCAATGCCTTTGTTGCTTACAATGAATCCTAGAAGTTTGCCAGACCTAACTCCAAAAGTGCACTTACTTGGATTCAGTCTGAGTTTATATTCTTTCAACCTGGCAAACAGCTTTTCTAGATGTTCAAGGTGCTCCTCCTCTGTTTGCGACCGAGCTATCATATCGTCTACGTAAACCTCAATCTCATGATGTATCATATCATGAAACAAAGCTACCATGGCGCGTTGATAAGTTGCCCCGGCGTTCTTCAACCCGAAAGGCATCACCTTGTAACAGAAAGTGCCCCATTGTGTGACAAAAGTTGTTTTCTCCATATCCTCGGGGGCCATTTTGATTTGATTGTAGCCCGAGAATCCATCCATGAAGGAAAACACTTTGTGCTGAGCTGTATTGTCGATCAAAATGTCAATGTGTGGAAGTGGAAAATCATCTTTGGGGCTGGCCCTATTCAAATCCCGGTAGTCCACACACATCCTGACTTTGCCATCTTTTTTAGGTACTTGCACGATGTTAGCGACCCATTGAGGATAAGACGTAACAGCCAGAAAGCCAGCGTCGAATTGCTTCATCACTTCTACTTTGATCTTTTCGGACATGTCAAGCCTCATTCGGCGTACTTTTTGCTTGATCGGTGGACAATCCTCTCTTGTGGGGAGACGGTGAACCACGATGTCTGTGTCTAAACCCGGCATGTCTCCATAAGACCAAGCGAAGATTTCAACATACTCATTCAACAACTGTATCAGGCGTTCCTTGACACTTGGTTCCAGATTCGCACCCACTTGTACCTCCTTCCGGTCTTCCTCGGTTCCCAAGTTGACAGTCTCCAATGACTCTTCGTGTGGTAAGATGGCCCTTTCCTCTTGCTGCAGAAGTCTGGCTAGTTCCCCTGGTACTTCACAACCTTCGTCATCTTCATACTCGGCTTGATTGACCAGATCTTCAGAGTTATTGAAGGATATAGCAGAATAGTCACCCATGGAATCTGGAGTGGATGGGTACCTGCATTTGTGAGTGTGGGTGTGTGTAAGGGATAGCCATCCTTAAACAAAAATGCAAAAGGAAAGAAAATGAACACAAGCAGTTTATCAAATGAAAAACGTCCAATGAATCATTAAACATGGCATATGGATATGAAAAATAATCAAAACCCTTACAAATGGACCTACATGCCCCGGGCAAGGCATGAGGTAAAAAGATAGTGTACGGATTGTTCGAAAATAAATATTACAGACCAAATAGGAAATGTTTGACAAATAAATTACTGATGAATAAAAGTGATGGGGACAAAGTCTTTTTCCTCCCAGTTGCACAATCCTCCTTTGACAGTTGGGTAAATCCACTCTTCGATGCTGCTCTCTTTGTCTTCGTCCTCCAAAGAGTTGATTCCGTAGGGAGAAATTTTGACTGGCGCTCTTTCAATCTTCGAACGGCGCATAGCTTTCTGGCCCGCGGTAGTGAACCCTAATCCAAATTTGTCTGTTTTATGTGGAATATCAGGCAACTGCCCCCATGCTGAATTCTTCCCCTCCTTTATTGCGGCTCTTGCGTCCTCCAGAGATGCCATCCTGGCCATCTGCCTCGGTGTTTCAGCTGCCAACTTTGCTACTGCTATTTCAGGAAGGACTTCTTCAAAATGCTGGAAAGGTGTCTCAATGAACTCACCCTCTACCTCCACATACTGGAAGGAGTTCAAGTGGCTGATCATGTACTCCTCTTCGCCATGAACGGTTATAATCTTTCCCTTGACAGGATACTTCAACATCTGATGTAAGGAGGAGGTGACTGCCCCAGCATGGTGTATCCAAGGCCTACCCAACAAGCAAGAGTAAGACGGACGGATGTCCATCACATAGAAAGTAGACTTAAACACCTCAGTGCCCACCTTGATGGGAATATCAACCTCCCCATGGACCATTCTCTTCGAACCATCGAAAGCTCTGACAACAATGTCACTCGGCTTCAGCTCTAATCCTTCACAATCTAGTCGGTCCAAGGCCTTCTTAGGCAGTACATTCAGTGACGAACCAGTATCGACCAAGACATGTGCGAGAGTAGTTCCTTGGCACTCGACTGAAATGTGCAAAGCATCATTGTGGTTTCTACCTTTAGGAGTTAGGTCGGCATCAGAGAAACCTAATCCATTGTACGCAGTAAGGCTAGCCACGCAATTTTGGAATTGATCTGCAGAGGTTTCCTGGGGCACATGGGCTGCCTTCAGGAATTTTATCAGAGCTTTAGCGTGCGCTTCCGAGCAAAGTAGTAGTGCCAACATGGAGATCTTGGAGGGGGTTTGCCCCAGTTGTTCTACCACATCGTAATCACTCCTTTTGATTATCTTCAAGATCTCATCCATTTCCTTCTTGGAGGTTTCCGGGATGACCAAGGGTTGAGCCCTCGTCCTGACGAGCTCATCTTGGATTCCCTTACCTTTATCAACAGCGGTAGGAGGGACAATACTAGGAACAACAACATCTTTGATCAATGGGGTTCTAGCAGAGAGTTTTATTGGTGCAGGGATAACCTTGTCAGTAGATGAGGGTCCAAAGATTGCTCTTGGAGGGGCAATCTCTGGAGAAAATATTCTCCCGCTCCGGGTGATTTTGCTCGTGCCTGCAATGTTTCCAATGCTGGCTTCTTCATCATCTGAACTTTCTTCAGTTACTTCGATTTGTTTAATACCATGGTAGTAGACGTCGCCGCCATAGTTCCATGGTATTGACTTCTCGGAAACATAGGGGACAGGCCCTGGCATTGTTATCTTCAAAGGAACATATTTCGTAGCTGGTGTAATCTTAACAGGCTTTCTGACGGCCTTGGAAAGATTGGCGTGAATGGTTATGATTGAGACATCTTCAGTATGAGTTGGAATGGCAGAAACTTTTTCAAACAAAATTTGTCGACTATCCATTAGGCCTTGGATGCCTTTCTTCAGTAACGGACAATCAAACGGCAGAGAGTAACAACAATAGCAATCTTCTTTGCATCCCGGGAAGATCCCGGCCCTTAACAGATTCAACTTGATGGTTAACAATGGAGTTATCAGATCATTGACATCAGCAACATACAAATCTTCTTCAATGGCATTGACATTTCGGCCGTGCTTCGGCATTGGAGCAGATATCACATTAGGCTTCTCCGGAGCGTCGAACTCCACTTCCTTCGCCTCTATCAGGTCTTGGATTTTATGCTTGAGTGCCCAACAATCATTGGTGTCATGTCCGACACTGTCAGAATGGTAGGCGCATTTAGCATTAGGATGGTAATGCGGTGAGGACGTATTCACATTCTTTGGTGCTTCATTGATGGTGGCAAGATTCAACTTTAACAGATGGGGAAGCACTTGCGCTAGCGTCATATTAATGCGGGTGAACTGTCGTTGTGGCCGTTCCACCCGTTGCTGATTTGGTCTGGACTGGTTATAGCGAGGCTGCTTACTTGAAGGGTTTTGAATCATTACGGCCCCCACGGTCGGCCGACGCTCAGTCTTCCCTGCTCTTCTCTGAGAATATACCACAGTTGTTTCCTTCTTGAAAGTTTTCTTCTCAACACTTGCACAACACCCTTCTGAATCTTTCCTGACTTGATGCCAGCTTCTATTCTTTCGCCTGTTAAGATCAAATCGGTAAACCCCGCGGAAGAGTTACCAATCAGATGATTGAAAAATGGCCTAGATAGGGTCCCTAGAAACATATCAACAAGTTCACGGTCGGTTAAAGGAGGCTGCACCCTTCCAGCCAAATCCCTCCATTTTTGCGCGTATTCTTTGAACCCTTCGCCTGTTCCCAGAGACATACCCTGAAGTTGGGTACGTGTGGGAGCAAGGTCAGAATTATACTGATATTGTTTGTAAAAAGCGGTGGCCAAGTCTTCCCAGTTTCGGACGCTGGTTCCCTCTAGCTGATAAAACCACTCCAATTGGGCCCCAGAAAGGTTGTCTTGAAAGAAATGAATCCAAAGATTCTTATCTGCCGTATATGGTTGGATCTTCCTCACGTAGGACCTGAGATGCATTTTTGGACAGGACAGCCCGTCATACCTCACAAACACTGGCACTTTGAACTTTGGGGGAATCACAATCCCAGCAACCAAACCCAAGTCTTCGAAGTCCAAACCTGGTACTCTCTGTAGCTCCATGGCGGCCAACCTGTCTTCTAAACCTTTGTATTTATCATCAGCCGGAGGGTATTGTTGATCAGAGTAGTCTTCATCCTCTTCGACCTCCTCTTCTTCCACATCGGACTCGGAAGGTACCGCAGCCCCACCTCCTTTACTGGTTCCTTCATCAGACGTAGGAGGAAATTCAAGCACCCTCCGGGCTTCTCCTTCAAATCTTCTCCCTAAAGTAGCCACCCCGATTCTCTTTTTCTTCTTTTTCACTGGGTCTTTATTCCCTATCAAGGTCTTGAGATCCTCCTGACCCTTAGCCAAGGTCATCAGGAGTTGCTGGAACTGTGCATTTTGAGCTTGCAGGTCTTTTACTGTTTGCTCGAGATCCATCCTACTGAAATAAACAGCAGAAAGATAAGGAAACCTGTTGAAGAGACCTGTTTATGCTCATGATGAATGGTATGCTTATGTATGCAATGCATTCAAGGATTTAGAACGTTCAAAATTGTTGCAGACAAAAAAGAACGCACGTCATATTAATAAGAAGAAGTTTGTTAGTACATAAATGCCCCATGGGCCAGATATTACAAAATAACTTCTCAAGGTAAAAAGACGTTGCGCATCCTCTTTGGTGCGATGTAGGTGTTGAGGGCCTCTTGCTCATGGAGTCGGCGGGTGAGCTCTAGAACCTTCTTCTCACTGGCGTAGAAGCTGGCTTCAAAAGTGTCCCTTTCTTCCTTGAGTTGGATCCAACTCTTCTGCATCTCCTCCCACGATGTAGGCATGTCAGGATGTAGGATGGTGTAGGGAACCTCTCCTTCCGTAACAGGCTCTTTAATCACAGGGAGAACATGAGGATAAGGCATCATCAGACTCTGGGCTCGGGCTCGTACCCACTTGAGATAAGGCTCAAGAGGGATGGAGTTCTTGTGTCCCAGTGTCTTGCTGTCAACCTTGTTGGGCATCCCCCAAGCTCTGATGAATCTTTGGCGAAGTCCTTGCGCATCGTTGTCGAAGTCAAAAACTAGGTCAGGAATCAACATGTTGTGAGGGCCATCTCTTCGTTCATATCCAAATTGCCTCAAAGCTAGGCAAGGGTTATAGGTGATACCTCCTCTGATTCCAAGTAAAGGAACATTAGGAAACTCTCCACAACGATCGACGATGATGACATTTTCTCTGGACCGAGAACACCAATGTACATCTGAGTGAGTAAGAGTCATCAACCGTTGGGACCACCTTGAGCCTTGGTCATTCTTCAAGACAGATTGTGGAAGGTGCGAAATAAACCACCTTGCAAGGAGAGGAGTACAACACATGAGAACACCCCTCTTTCTCATTGTTCGAGTGTAAAATGAGTGAAGAATGTCCCCAAGCAATGTTGGTATTGGATTTCTGGATATGAAGATTTTGACGGCGTTGACATCTACCAATTGGTCAGAATTTGGGAACAAGACCAACCCATAGATAAGGAGTGCCACAATCTCTTCAAAGGCTTGTAGGTCCAATGAATTCCAACATTCTTGTGCCTTCTCAAACAAGAATTTTTCTAAGAAACCTTTGACGCCGCTTCTAGTTTCCCAATGCCCCTTGATGTCAGAAGGCTGTAGATGTAATGCTCGAGCAACATCTTCAGGCTTTGGTTCCTTTTCCGTACCGTTGAAGGGTAGTTGATTGAGGATAGGAATTCTCAGGAGTTGAGAAAATTCCTCCAAAGTGGGAACCAACTGGTAGTCAGGGAAAGTGAAACAGTGGTGAAGAGGGTCAAAAAACTGGAATAGCACTTCCATCATGTCTTCTTCAATGTTGGTGTGGACTAAGCTGAGCAGCCTACCATGTCTTTCAATGAAGGATGAGCTTTCCGGAATTCTTGAGGTGAGCTCCTTGAGTTGAGGAGAGATTCTCACAAGGTTAACTTGGATGGTTTTTCTGCGAGGAATTTCCATGACCTACAAAACAAGAACAAAGATGAAGATATAAACCCTTGAAATGGTTAGTGAATGCATATGATGCTTTATGATGTTTATGATGTATGCACAAACATATGTACAAGCAAATCACACCAAACCCTAGTTTCAGGCTTGCATGGGGTTTCATAGGTAAGTACCCTCTTGAGTGTAGTTGGCTTAAAAACCTGTCCTATAAATAGTAACCGGGTTCTAAGGAACTCAATATCATTGGATTGTTTTCAATGTTCATTGTTTTGGTTTAGCCACTTAACTAGCGACCAAAATATTCCAAGAAAACAACCCTCAATGAGTGTAGTATCGAGTATCTACCAACTTCGAACTGCACCAAAGTTGGTCATCTCACTACCCCTAATAAAAGGCCAAGATGGTCAAGTAAGGTTCTAGGTCATTAGTGCTTAGTGACATCACTCAGCGGCCCCGTACTCTCCTTGATTGAACTCAAGGGTTACCGGTACTCACAAATATGTCGCACTAATATAGCTATTGCTTCGACCGTGTCGGTATACCCCGCACAGTTTCCACAATGTATTGCTATCTATGAATGTTTCCCAAAATCCGGGTGTAGGATTGTAAACCCAAACAAGAGAGCCAAGATTAAAGCAATCAAACAAACAATTAATCATGTAAGAGGGTGATCTAAGCCCTAAGGTTACTCCACTTTTAAAATTCTCCCCAGCAGAGTCGCCAGTTCTGTGATACGGTGGGAGAACTGACTATGGTTTTGCGTTTGTTTTTGCAAATGTTTCGGTTGAGCAAGAGTCGCCACCGACTTTTTATTTTATCCTAAGGAAATGTTTAAAAAGCACAGCAAAAACCTTTGAGATATTTTCTTGGGTTCGGGGAGTAGATTATAGAAAGGGAAGGTATTAGCACCCTTTCTATCCATGGTTATCCATGGGCTCTTAGGTACTTGCTTAGATCAACTTGCCTTGGTTTTCAATTGTTTGAAATGGTGCTTTGTGTGTGGTTTTGAAAATGTTTTGAAAAAGATGCCTTGTTTAGGCTACCCTCGTAACAATTCTTTACTCGAATGTTTTACAAAAGGTGTTTGTCTTTTTGAAAAGATGTTTCAAGGTTTTTTTTTGAAGGTTTTGTTTTGAAAGTGTGATTTGAAAAATAGGCAAGTGTTTTTGTTTTGCAAGTTGACAAGTACTTAAGAGCTATCTACCCTAAAGTTCTCAAAGATTATTGCTATGTTTTAACCCTTTTAAAAATTTTGTTCCACCATTGTATTTGGTGGACAATCTTGTGTTAGGGTGTGAAAGGGACGGGCGCGGGTCATTGTTTAGACCATAATTGCAATGGTGCCAAGTATCTTTGGGCAATTTTCTTTAAGGGACTTGATCATTTTTAGGCAACTTTCGAAAGCGTCATCGAGGGACTATGATCATTTGATTGTTTGTTTTGTTTTTGCCCAAAGAGACCTAACATGCAATATGGCCCATTTATTGAAGGCAACAAGTGGAATACCCTAGGGGTGCAAGTGTGATTAGTGTTGTCCATTTTCATGCTAGTTTATCTTGAAATTAGGTCAAACTATTTTGTTGTTTTTATTTGCATACAAACCCTAATTCTATCATGGTATATTTAGAAAGCAATAAAGTGCGAAAAATAAAGTCCTAAACTATTACAACACAATATGTGGGAAGGGGGTACAAATGTTCAAATGGGGAGTATTTGACAAGGAATTTAAACCTAATTATTACATCAATTTGGAATTATTTACAATATATTTAATTACACAAATTAACTAGAAATAAGATAAATATGCAAGATGCAAAAGATGTTTTTATATGTATGAAAAAAGTATTTTTATGTATAAAGGAAACAAAAATAAAATATTAAATTTTTTGGAGTTTTTATGTATTTTAGGGCAAAACCCTAATTTTATTAAATAAAATGTATTAGTTATTTAATATGTACAATATTATTTGTTATATACAAAAATAAAATGAAATGGAGTATATTTATAAAGAAAAAGTATTTTTAATGTCAAATATTAATAAAAAAAATAAAATGTGTATATTTTGTATTTTTTCCTAAACATGCTAATAAATAAGTATGTATTATTATTATTTACTAAATATATATTATATGTACAAAAATAATATTATTTAATATTTAAAAAAAAAGTATGTTTTCGTAAGATATTTTCAAAAGATAAAATAAAATGAAAATCAGAAGATAAAATGCATTGGTATTAATTTTAGTATTTTTTAAATAAAAGATATTATGTATCATTTATGTACAAAACTAAATAAAGCCAAATAAATATCAAAAAAATGCAAGAAATATGGGGAAAATAATTTTAATATTTTTTCATGTTTAAATAAAAATATAGAAACAAAATCAAAAGGAAAAAATTAAAAATGATAAATGAAACTCAAAATGGGCCAGGGGGTGCATGTGTAAAACAGTGGTGTGAAAAGGAAACACATTTCAGGCCCAGCCCACCAAGTCCTTCTTCAACCTCTGGCCAGAAACAATGTCAGAAACGCGCGCTTTGTTCACTAATTCAAACATCCTGATTCCTGGCTTTTTAATGAAAACTCACAACATCAAAAATGTTCAGCATCAAACAACGAATCCATACATACCAAAAACTTGATCTAACTCTCAAAAATGAGAGAGAATTTCATCATTCCCAAATCTTAACCTAATTTTTTATCAATATTCAGACCTTAAATTCTCACAGCATATGCAAAATAAATGAAAAGTAAAGGTATGTACAGTTTCAGGGGCATGAGTAGAACACTTCTTATTCATAAACTTAGAGCTAATGATGTCTACATTGAGAGATAGAAGTTCAAGAATATACCTGTTCAGTTGGAATCGTGTGCAACAATGGAGGTACTTTCAGGGCAATGTGATGACTTGTACAGCTTGCTTGAAGTTCAGGGATGCTTCTCCAATGCTTGGTGTGCTTTGAATCTTGCTGAATCACTCCATGGAAGTCAACCTGCAAGAGAGAAAAATGAAAATGGCCAACTGTTCTATGGATGTTACAGTCTGTATCTAAGGTTGGGGATAGCTTGTATGGATGTTAATGAATGTGTTTGAGGTGGTTTGGATGAAAACGCACGAGGGAAAGGAACTGTGGAAGTCAATATGCAGAAGATACCCTGTTTTGCCACAAAACTGTGTTTTGATGGATGAGGGAGTTTTTAGGGATGGCTTGGTCGTGTTTCAGGTCACTTGAGGAGTATGGAATGTGTTCACAATGTTTGCTTAGGCTTGTCTCTGCAGAAATGAAAGTTGGTTCTAGTTATGGCAAGTTACTTCTAACTTAAGCAAGAAAATGCAAGTTGGTTTTACAAGCTTGTGCAGGCCCCTCTAATGTGCTGCAACTATCCCTCTTGATCAGTGTGACATGCTCCTGAACTTGTGCCCAAAGATATGGCCTTGTACCTCTTGATTCACAAACTTGACATAAAGCCATACTTTACAAAATTGGATAAAGTGCTTTTTCTAATTAAGGCTTAATTCTTCATGTAATGCTTAAACTCATAAAACAAAGCCTTGGCACAATGAGTTTGCATTAAATTTATGAGTGTAAATGAGACTTAAGGCCTGTAATCAAGGAAAGTAAGCTGAGTTCAAAATTGCACAAATGTATGAACATGTAACTTAGCCAAATCAAAAGTGAGTTTTTCCCATATTGCAAAATTCGATTCTCTCTAACCATGAGGTTGTTTGATGAGTTCTTGGACATTTTGGAAAGCTTGGAATGTGTACTACAATCCATCTTTGAAGTGCAAATTGAAATGCCAAGTGGAAGTATGTGAAAAATGATCTTGAAGTTAGGCAAAAATTTTGCCTAAAATAGGTCAAATTTTCTCTAAGTTAAGAATGGTTTGGTACCCTTGTTCCAAAAACTGTAACTTGAGATACAAGCTTCTTTTGAGGAAACTTTGTGAATCAAAGTTGTAGATTTTGCAATAGGCTACAACTTTCATGTTTTGACTTTTTCTTGAATCCAAATGAATCTTGATGAGAAAGTGGGACAAAGTTAGGAAAAAATTAGGGTTTTTCATAACTTAGAAAAATTCTAAGTTATGAAAAATCTTCATTTCAAACCCTAATTTGAAATTCTTGATTTCTTGATGAACAAGTTTCATGATTTGGCATGTTTTGATGAAAAATGAATCTTGACCCTTGATTTTGACCAAAAAGTCAAAGTTTGACTTTTCAGTATACAGTCAAAAATTGATCAATTGACTGGAAAATTCAACTGTCAATCTTGTGCATTTTGGATCTTTTGAACTTGTTGAACATGTCAAGATAATTCCATGGGGTACTTGAGTCCATATGTGAGCTTGGTTTGCCATTGACTAGGTCAAACAGTCAAAAATTACCTCTGTGCAGACAAAACCCTAAAAATGATCATTTTGCCCTTTTGGTGATCTGATCAAATTTCTTGGGGAATTGTGATCCAAACTTGATCAAATGGTCCATGTGAGTTCATAATGTTGATGTGGGTCAATTTTCATGAGATTTGACTGTCAATTGGCCACAGTTGACTTTTTCCCCAATACAGTTGATTTTTAGGTCAACTGTCCAATTGACTGGGCAAAAATTGGAATCAAGGCTTGAAACTTGATGTGGATAAACTTGGGAGTCCAATATGAAGCATGAAAGTCATCTTAGACATTTTTGGTCAAAACATCTTTGTGCAAACACAAACCCTAATTTGGGTCAACAGTGCAAGGAGAAGTCTTGAGCAGATGAAACCCTAACTGGATCTTGAGCTCCAAGAGCTTTGTGATGAGAAATGTTGAGAAAAATGGGAGGGCAAATTTTGGGGTACAACACAGTGTCTCTCCAACTTTTTCGTTCTCCTCCTTCTTTTGCAACACTTGTGATCTCTTTATATAGAGGGGGTAGAGGGGACAAGAAGGCAAATATTTAAATAGCCTTGATTGTGTTTGAAAGCCATGAATAGGAATTTGTAACATTGGGAAAACACATGGGATATTGTCCCTTTTTGAATTTTTAATGATATGTACCTGGCCTTCGAATGTCCTCCTTCGAATGGTCTGATGGCCTCCTTCGAATAGACCTTTGCAAACTTCTTCAAATGGCTCTTCTGGAGCTCCTTTGAATGGCTCTTTGCATGTTCTTCGAATGGACCTTTTGGAATGTCAATCGAAGGGAGCTCTGATGTTCCAAATTGAAGGAAGATTTGATGCTCCAATCGAAGGAATCTCTTATGCTCCAAATTGAAGGAAGCTCTGATGCTTCAATCGAAGGAAGCTCTGTTGCTCCAATCGAAGGATCCTTTGATGTTCCAATCGAAGGAACCTCTGATGCTCCAAATCAAAGGAAGCTATGATTCTCCAATCGAAGGAAGCTCTGATTCTCCAATCGAAGGAAGCTTTGATGCTTCAATCGAAGGAACCTTTAGGAATGTCAATCGAAGGATCCTGTTGCAAGGCCAATCGAAAGGCTTTGCTGAAATGCCAATCGAAGGGCATTTTGGAGATGCCAATCGAAGGAAACTTGAAAACACTACTCACATATTTTACTTTTCCTTAGGCAAGGGTTTGTGACCAACCATGTAGGGGAAGACCTTGGAAAACATGAGAGGGAAAATTTTAGGGTACAACAGCTTCCCCTGTTCAATCTTCTTAAACCTGAATATATAGATTGGCTTGTCTGCCTTTCGTGATCTGAAGGTGGAAGATGATTGAACACTAGAGTGCCCAAAACTTTTCACTTGCCTGAAGTGATACTGTTGGTGAATAATATCGGGAATGGGCTTATAGATGCCATTTGTAAAATGTGACAGGAGACCGTCGGAGATGGGCTTAAAGATGCCATCCACAGAACATGACGGAGAGTCGTCAGAGATGGGCTTAAAGATGTCATCCAGAAGTCTGTTGATTTCATGAGAATTCTCTTTGTGGGGGTTCCTGCTCCTGCTGTCCGAGGAGAAGTCTGTTGGGGAATATTTTTCAGGGGAATAGAGTCTAGGAGCTTCGGTTGTCCATTACTTTACTGGGGAGTCATCTCTTGACTGAAGAGATTGAAGTGAACTATTATCTGGTTAGGATCTAGGCTTTGCAGTGACTTGCTGAGGATGATAAGGCTGACTACTATCTAATCGTATTCTAGGCTTCACAATTACTTACTGGGGAAATGAGATTAAACTGTTATCTGGTCGTGTCCAGGCTTTAGTGATTTGAAGAAATTAAGTTGTTATCTGGTCGGATCCAGGCTTCAACTTGAATATGAGGTGTATTGTTATATGGTCGTATCCAGGCTTCGGTGATTTGAAGAAATTAAGCTATTATCTCGTCGGGTCCAGGCTTCAACTTGAATCTGAGGTATACTATTATTCGGTCGAATCCAGACTTCATAGTAACTGACAAAGTAAATTGCTATCTGGTCAGATTCCAGGCTTCACAGTGCTTTATACTGTTATCTGGTCAAAATCCAGGCTTCACATTGTCTTATACTGTTATCTGGTCGAAATCCAGGCTTCACAGTGTCTTTGAAGAAATGAACTACTATCTGGTCGGATTTCAGGCTTCGCGGTACCTTATATTGTTATCTGGTTGAAATCCAGGCTTCACAGTGTCTTAAATTGTTGATTGACTATTATTCGGTCGGGTTCCAGGATTCATAGTAATTGACAGGGTAAACTGTTATCTGGTCGGATTCCAGGCTTTACAGTGTATGAAAAAGTTAGTTGTTATCTGGTCGAAACCCAGGCTTCACAGTGTCTTTGAAGAAGTGAACTATTATTTGGTCGAATTCCAGGCTTCGCAGCACCTTATGCTGTTATCTGGTTGAAATCCAGGCTTCATAGTTTCTTCAATTGGAATGGAAATCAGAGAGATCTTAGTGTCGATCTGACTGAATCAGAGAAGGTCTTGGGAGGACATCTTTCTGAGGAAATTACTGAAATAGCCCTTCATCAGACACAACTTTTGAGAAGACTACCAAGTTACATAAGTAGCGATGTTTGTTAATTTGATCTTTCCCTGAAAAAGGTAACTAATTATTCATATGCAATATCATGATGTATGAAATGCATCGTGATGATGTTCTCAAAATAAATGAGGTTATGTTGTATACGATGTATATGCATATGCCATGATGTATGAATATGGGATGTGTGATACGGTGGGAAGAACTGACTGTTTTTTGGAATGCTGGTTTGCGTTTTGCGTTTGTATTCGCAAAATGTCGCGGTAAGCAAGAGTCGCCACCGACTTTTATTTTAGCCAACAAGGAAAGGAAAAAAGCACAGAAAATTCCTTTTTCAGATATTTCTCGGGTTCGGGGGGTAGATTATAGAAAGGGAAGGTATTAGAACCCTTTCTATCAGTGGTTATCCACGGGCTCTTAGGTACTTGCTCAATTGTTTTCAAAATGGTTTTCTTTGTGCTTGTGGGTTTGAAAAAGTTTTTGTTTGAAAACTTCGATTTAAATCTTGCTTCTGTCCTCAAGAGTGTATGAAGTGTTTTTGAAAACTTTGTTCGAAAAGTGTAAGTGTAAAAAAAAATTTGTTCTTTGAAAGAGCAAGTACTTAAGGACCATCTACCTACTCGAAAAAGGAATCGTTCTATGCTATCTTCCTTTAGACAATGATATCCCACTATTAATGAGTAGGTAGCATCATCGTTGGAGTTTTAAGGGTCAATTCGAATGCGGGACTTACGGTCACCAAAGCAATGGTAGGACGCCTTAGTGGTAACCCTAATGTCTTAGATCATTTGTTTGAGGCAACAATATCCGAGGCAACCGTTTCGAGGCAACTATGATCTTTGGACAAGAGGGCGACCTCTAAAGTGACCTATACTCAATGACCGTGTACGAAGACAACCAAATGGGGTGTACCCTAAGAGTGCGCATGTGCGAGTGTGTCGTTTTTCAGTTAATTTTATCTTTGTACATGTTAATGGTGATCTAAGTTGATTTTAGGTTAAAACATTCAGTCTTGTCATGCCACCCCTATTATCAAACATCTAACAGATTATAAGTTACGGAAATTAAATTGCAGAAATTTAACTAACTATTACAAGGCGTCGGGTATTTACATCGCCAAAGACAAACCCTTTAAAAATAAATAAAGCGATAAAAAATAAATAAAGGTCCTATTAAGTTATTACAATCCGGAATCAGATACATAAATGGATAAAATAAATAAATCGCGTGCAGGAAATTAAATTGAGCGCAAGTTCTAGGGTTTTGACCCTTTTTGTTAAAGAAAAGATTTTTTTGTTTTTTGTTATTTGAATTAAGAAAGAAATCAACCTAAGTTAATTACTAAATCAAATTAATTAATTAATTAATTAATTAAATTATTTTTGGGTTTTTGGTATTTAAAGAAAGAAAATAAAATTAATTAATGTTAGCAAAAAAAACCTAATTAAATTTAATTGAATTTTAATTATTTACAAAAATGTGAAAGTTATTCTAATTAAAATTCTAAATCAATTAATTAATGTTTATTAACAAAAATAAAAGTTAGAATTTAATTTGATAAAGAAGATATTTTGGTGATTTTATTTTATAAAAAGAAGAGTTTTAATTGGTTAGAAATTAAACAAAATGATAAAGAACAATTAATAAACAAAATAAATAAAATAAGAAGAGAGGGAGGTTTGGGCCTGAAAAGGGTTTCTGAATAGCAAGCTGAAGGCCCAATTGTGTTGGCCTTGTTTGACCTTTTTTTGATTCCATGCGCGCGTGCTGACTTGGTCTATGGTGGACCATCAGTTTCTGGCCACCAGATTTGGCCTATGGCCATCTGGCCATCAGATGCTTGAGGATTTATGGTGGGCTTCGCGCTTGGATCTGCACACAATCACCTGAAGAAGAAAAATAAATGGAAATTGGGGGGACCTGGGATTTGAACCCAGGTCCTGAAAGTGATTGGATGCACGCTTGCCACTAGGTTGTTTGGTTTTTATTGTTAGTAATATACGAATGAAATATAATATATTAAAACAAGTCTATATCCAGAAAAAACAAAAAATCACGCGCGCGATTTGAATGGTGCAATGGGTAGGCGCCACGTCTCCTTCTTCTTTGTTGAACTGTGGCTAAAACATCCAGATCTATACCAACGGACAACAGTCTGTAGCTATAAGCCAGGTCATCACCAAAACTTGCTACAAGCCATAAAAATGCCTTTCAAGGGTATGGTCATACTCGTTTCAACCTCCCGGTTCTAACCATGCCCTTCTTGACGGCCAATTTTCCCTAAAACGAAAACACCCAAAACTATCCACGAAACCCTAACTATGGTACTTTGCAGTATGAGTCAGATAAACAAAATCAAGTAATGCTAAAAGCTTTGAAATGTCATGAGGATCACAATTATATTAATGATTTGTCCAAATGATGCAGGAATATGGAGTTATGATTTCGAATACAGAGCGAGATAACGTGATACTTACAGCGTGCTAGGTGGTCTGAGAATGTTTGTTCTTGATCCAGGTAGACTGAGTGAACACCCAGGAATCGTTTGAGACCGGTCTAAGCTTCTGAAATTTCCTCTTGCTATGGTTTCGAATTCAAGCTTTTTGGTGAATTTTTCAAACTTTGTTCTGCCTCTTCTTGCAGACTCCAACCTATATTTTCGTGCCTTTGCCTTCCTTATGTAATGTATATTGGATTAGGGTAAGAAACTTGGTACAAATCTCTCCATATCAATGCTCATGAATTGGATTTGATTCCACCATTACAACCTTCCAAATTTTTCCTAAATCATATCTTCTTGTAACCAATGCACTTGATGCAAATTTGATTCACATAATAGCTGTATTCAAAGCCTAAAGCAACCAAAAAATCATGAGTTATAAATACTTTTGATTTTATATGATTTTATTTGATTTAAAGTGAATAAATTCAATTAAAAATCAAATTAAATAATAAAAATAAGATATGGGCTCATGGCTAAAGCTAGGACACGTGGACAATGATGCAAGCTCAAATCAAGTGGAAAAGAATGGGCCTATTTGACAAAATTTGAAGTTTTAGGGATAGTTGACTTTTGGCAATTTTGCAAAAAAGTCCAACTTCAACAATGCCTAACTTCTTCAATTTTGAACTTTTGGAAGTGTTCCATGACTTTTTAGAAATATTAGGATGTCCTCTAACCAACCGTTTTGGTCTCATATCATTTTGATATTCCATGCTCAAGTTATAAGCTTTGGCAAAAAAGGTGTTTTTGTTGACTTTCAAAAATGACCTATAATGTCCAAATTTATAACTTCTTGTGAGTGCATTTTCTGATCTTGGAGTATGAATATGGACTGTAGGGAATTGCATCCTCTTCAAAATGATCTTTGGATGATTCATTTCTCATAAAGTATGAGAAAATTATGCTTGGTCAAAGTTGAGTTGACTTTTCCTGCAAAACCCTAATTTAGCAACTTTTGGGTCTTGATGAATTTTGAGAAATACTTGATGAATCATGATCAACCCATGATCAAATGATGAAATAACCTTTAAAATGAGAATGTTGACAAAAAAATCTTGAGGTTTGAATGTTTGTAGGTCACTGTTGACTTTTGCCCTAGCATAGTCGATTTTTGGACCCTTTGAGCAATTGACTGAGCAAACTTCCTCTGCAAGGCTTGAAACTTGACATGGATGATCTTGAGAAAATATTAGGACATTGGAGAGAACTTGAGGTCATTTGGATTCAAGGATCTTGATGCAACACAAAACCCTAATTTGGGGTTGACTGCCTTAGGAGATAGCTTGATTGTCCAACTCTTGAGCAATCTTGAGCCACTTGGAGATTTTTCTTGCAATGTTTGGAGAAATATGAGAGGGCAAATTTTGGGGTACAACAGATGCCCTTGCTCAATCTTCTTAAACCTGAGGATGTAGATTGGCTTTCGTGCCTTTCGTGATCCAAAGGTGGAAGATGATTGAACACTAGAGTGCCCAAAAATTTGCACTCGCATGAAGTGGTGTCAGCCTTGTGATGTCGGGAATGGGCTTACAGATGCCATTTGGAGATTGCTGGCGGGAGGATGGTCCGTAATTCAATTGGGGGGAAATTTGTCGAGATTGAGAACCTTATCTGTAATTCAACCGAGAATAATTTAGTTGAGATTTAAGAACCGGTCAGGTCTTCGACTGAGGAGAAACATCTTCATCAAGATCTAGGACTATCTGGTCTTTAACGGAGGATAATTCTGTTGAGATTTTAGAACTCGTCCATACTTCGATGGAGGAAAATTGTTGAGATTGAGAACCTTATCTGTAATTCAACCGAGGATAATTCAGTTGAGATTTAAGAACCATTCAGGTCTTCGACTGAGGGAAATATCTTCATCAAGATCTAGGACAGTCTGGTCTTCAACGGAGGATAATTCTATTGAGATTTTAGAACTGTTCAGGTCTTCGACTGAGGGAAACATCTTCATCAAGATCTAGGACTGTCTGGTCTTCAACGGAGGATAATTTTGTTGAGATTTTAGAACTCGTCCACACTTTGACGGAGGAAAATTGTCGAGATTGAGAACCTTATCTGTAATTCAACCGAGAATAATTCAGTTGAGATTTAAGAACCGGTCAGGTCTTCGACTGAGGGAAACATCTTCATCAAGATCTAGGAACTGTCTGGTCTTCAACGGAGTATAATTCTGTTGAGATTGTAGAACTCGTCCACACTTCGACGGAGGAAAATTGTCGAGATTGAGAACCTTATCTGGAATTCAACCGAGGATAATTCAGTTGAGATTTAAGAACCGTTCAGGTCTTCGACTAAGGGAAACATCTTCATCAAGATCTAGGACTGTCTGGTCTTCAATGGAGTATAATTCTGTTGAGATTGTAGAACTCGTCCACACTTCGACGGAGGAAAATTGTCGAGATTGAGAACCTTATCTGAAATTCAACCGAGGATAATTCAGTTGAGATTTAAGAATCGGTCAGGTCTTCGAATGAGGGAAACATCTTCATCAAGATCTAGGAACTGTCTGGTCTTCAACGGAGTATAATTCTGTTGAGATTTTAGAACTCGTCCACACTTCGACGGAGGAAAATTGTCGAGATTGAGAACCTTATCTGTAATTCAACCAAGGATAATTCAGTTGAGATTTAAAAACCGATCAGGTCTTCGAATGAGGGAAACATCTTCATCAAGATCTAGGAACTATCTGGTCTTTAACGAAGTATAATTCTGTTGAGATTGTAGAACTTGTCCACACTTCGACGGAGGAAAATTGTCGAGATTGAGAACCTTATCTGGAATTCAACCGAGGATAATTCAGTTGAGATTTAAGAACCGGTCAGGTCTTCGACATAGATGAGAACTTAACTGCCTCCTTCCTGAAAGGTAAAGGTCAGTCATATGCAATGCATGATATAGGTCAAGCAATGATGTTCTCAAAATAAATGAGATTGTGTTGTATGATGTGTATATGCATGTATCATGATGTATGGAAATGTAATGTTTTAGCTGGGGAAAATAAATCTCGGATGGCTACTGGAGAATAGAGTTGAATTTTTCATTTCTGCTGGACATAACGGACGACGATGGTTGCGAGAATAAAACTGCAGGAAAGGATAACTCTGTTGGGGAATAAACTGATGAGGAGATTACTTTATGGAGAAGAGATGTTCTATTGAGGATTCAACCGATAAGTTCCGCTGGAGATGAATTACCGTTGCTGGTGATACTGAATCCTGTTGGGGATTGAATTCCTGTTTGTGAAAGGAAAGAACTCCGCTGGGGATGATCTTTCAGTTGCAACTTCACTAGGGATAACCTTTTAGACTCTAATGGGGATAATCCTTTGAGCTTTGCTGGGGATAATCTTCCTTTGAACTCGGCTGGGGATATTTATTTTTATACTCCGCTGGGGACAAACTTCCAGAGTCTGCTGGGGATGATTCTTCAACTCCACTAGGGAAGCTTTTTCATACTGCGCTGGGAAAATTTTAACTCCACTGGGGATATCTTGTATTCTGTCGGGGAATATTCTTATACTCTGTTGGGGAATATTAAGACTGTCGGGGATATTAAGCCTTTTCAGTGTTGATGGTAGATAAACTCTGCTTGGGGGGAGAATATTACCGACTCATTCATTCACAGTTGCAAGTCTCAACTGGCGAGAGCTATCATTATTGTTTTTCTCTTACTCTACGGGGAGTGAAAGTTACTGGGACACGTGCTAAGGATATGACGATGGCTTGCATCGAGACTTTTTTGCCCCTGTTTCTGCGGGAGAAGGTGCCTGCGGAGGCCCTGTGGATCGAGTATTATCCCCACCTATGAGGTGCTTGGTATCTTTCAGTCAAAATGACAAGTATTCTTCTGGTAGGCCAGTGACGAGATGACGAGACATAGTCGTACGCTTTGATCCCTAATTTTTTCCTAGACTGCCCTTTCGGGTTTTCAGTCCACTGGGATACCCTTTTTTGCCCAAGCCGCCTTTTCAGGTTTTCGACTTGCCGGGTGTACAGATTTTTTCATTTTCATCCCTTATTTTTGCCCGAACCCTTTTGATTCGTCGGGAATCCCTTATTTTTGCCTAGGCCAGTCAACCTAGCGGGTATTTGATTATGTGTAGTACTTTCGGACTATGTCCACGCTCTCAGAGTGTAGGGAGTTGTCACTGTCGGCAGTGTTGTGTTGCCATACTACCAGAAAATGTTTGATCATACAAGGTTCGTTGCTGGAACTCATGTCCAATGCCCCAATTGATTCAGATGGAGATTTGCCCCTGGCTATTTGGCATTTTGTTGAATCTTGACTTAACCGCCCCAGATGATGGACAATGCTCATGTCGTACCCCTTGGTTGGAGGTATTTTTTCCACTTGAGGTGACCCTTTTTATTGAAAAGGTTTTTGTTCACTAGATATTCGTCGTGTGAATTTCTCTGCTGTTTGAACAAATAGTCATATGCAAACAATGTTATTTTAAGAATGTAAAGCTTATGTCTGTCTTGAAGTTTTTAAAAATGCATTTTTTCAGTAAGATAGGAAAATTTTGTAAAATGTGACATCAACTCAGGAATTACAGCAAGCCCTATAGGATTCAGGATACCTTTTGTAACAGTATGCTTTCGGACTAACCCATGCTTCAGCTAGGACTTTTTAAGGGTTATAACGTGGCCTGGTTCATGGTTTAAGAAACAAAGGATAAAGGCTCAAATTTTATTTGTACCCACCCGTTCTTCGTGATGTTCTTCGATCCTAAACTTAGCTAATCGTGCATTAGATCTTGTTTGAGTCTTTGCTATGATATACCAGTGATGGTTCGGATACTGACAATTTATTTTGAACAGACATTCATTTTGTTGAGAGTTTGCAAGATCTCTTCCCTTTTGGTTTTTATTATCCCTGTTTTTTGCATGAACTGTTTCTTTTTGTGATTACATTCAGTGGGATGCCCCCGTTTTTGTTAAGTCTCCTTCACAGGTTTTGACTTATTGGGCTTTTATTTTTAGAGATAATGACTGCATGTCCTTACGATTATACGGAACCAACACCGTCTTTTGTTTCGGAAGGACTTCTTTGATGCCATTCGTTGTGCACCTGGATCAACTGAGAAAACTACCCTGCCCCAGGTTATAATTAAGGGTTTTAATTTGTGAAAAAAAAACTCCAACTTCTTTGGCTCAAAGGGGTTGACTAGGGATTATCTTCCTTATAACTCCACTGTTTAGGATTTGAAACAATGCATGTACCTCGTCAGCAGGGTCTGTTCAAAAGCATATTGTAGAGATTTTGATATCATTTTCGTCATCCTCCCTCTAAAGGCTTAGAATTTTTTAATCGAGAGTTGATCATCACAAAAAGTGAAAGCAATTTGAATATAGTGAAATACGAATGGATTGATTCAAAACAGACATATGCAATGCATTGATAAAGTAATAAAGTTTGACATGAATAAATGTTTGAACAATCAAAAGAAAATTACAACTTGAAAATTATAATGAACAAAAAGTCTTCTCGTCTCAGTACTTGTCACTTCAAATGGTGAACCTTGGGGGGGTGGCAAAAGAATTCAATTTGACCGTCTTGTGTGAGTTCCAATGCTCCTTCATCAATCAGGTCTTGAATTTTGTTGCTCAACGCCCAACAGATGTTAGTATCATGCCCCGGGCTGTTGGAGTGATATGCACACCTTGCATCAGGATTGTACCTTAGGGAGGCTATGTTGGGATTCTTAGGAGGGTCCCTTAACGTCACCAAATTCAATCTCAACAGGTGTTGTAATGCCTGAGACAGAGACATGTTGAGCTTGGTAAATTGCCTCTTGGTCATATTTGGCTTCCTCTGATCAACCCGTTGTTTATGGCAAGGTTGTTGTTGGACCCGTGAGGTAGTAGCAACTTGGAGAGGTCTATTCTTCATCAAACTAAACCTTTGACTTCTCAGAAGTTAATTAATGACTTGGTCCCCGAACTTGACTGTTTTCTTCATGTTATTGTATCTGTCTTGATGAAGCTGGTTGATAATGGTTCTCAGCTCTTCTTGTTCCCGAGCTAAGCCTTGGATAAGAACCATCTGCCCCAGCATCTGGGTTTTCATGGCACTGAACTCATCTTGCAGTTGTTCTAGTTGTTCGTCCTTATTGTCTTCAGGACTTTTCTTGACCAAGTTCCCAACGAGGAGTGTTTTCAACTCTTCCTGCCCCTTGGATAGGTTTAGGAAAATTTCCCTGAACTGAGCTTCTTGAATTTGAAGATTTGGGTTGTCTAGTTGGAAAGCCATTGCTGAAATAAACAGCAAGAACATGAGAGACCTGTACTGGGAGACCTGTTATGCAATGATATATATGATATATGTATGCAATGTTTTCAAGGATCTCGCGAGGTAAACAAGAAACTTGTTAGAATTTGAATTTGCATCTTTGATTGAAGAAACTTCCTGTCATCAAGAGTCCTTCTTCAAGAGTCAAGCTCACCATATCGAGTGGGTCATAGCTCCTGACTCAAGTTATCGTGTTTTGATCTCTAGACGACCTTTGGCTAGAAGAAAATAAATCCCCTTTGCCCCTTGCTAGACATTTGATTTACCATAACCTGCATCACAAACCCTTGAGATCCTTGAAATGGTTAAGGAAATGTTAAGGCATGATGTTATGATGTGTATGGTATGCGTTTAAGCAAAAGTGTGAAGTGATGTAAGTAAACCCTACAATAAATCCAAATTATTGGATAAGGAATATAAACAAAACCTGCAAGGAACTCATGTTGTCAGATAACAAGAATGTGCAAGTAGTTCAAGTTTGAAGGCACACAAGTCACACAAACAGCCTTAAGTTTAGGCTGGCATGGAGTTTAGGTATTACCCTCTTTCAGTTTATTTGGTTAAACCTGTCCTAGAAATAGTAACCGGGTTCTAGAGGATCTCAATATCACTGACCACCCTCGATCGGTCATAATTCCAGTTTAGCAACCTTTTCTTGCGGCCAGAATCATCGCGAGAGTTTGGTCTCAATGAGTGTAGCATACTGCTACTGTTCTATGGCTAAGTTGGTCAATTTAAAGGTTCTAAGGTCAGTTGGTGCTTAATGACCCCTTACAGACCCATATTCTCCTCGTTGCGCCACAAGGGATATCGGTACATACTAAATTGCCACACCAACGTAGCTACTGCTTCAACCGTATCGGTCTACGCCGTACAGTTCCATCATAGTTTATTGCTACTTACCTAAAGGGTATCCCCCAGATCTGGGTTAGGATCTATAGTAACTCCAATTCAAACCCACAAACATAAAGCATACAAGTCAAGTAATTGAAAACATTATGAACTATTCCTAAGGTACACCCCACTTATTAAATATCCCCAGCAGAGTCGCCAGTTCTGTGATACGGTGGGAAGAACTGACTGTTTTTTGGAATGCTGGTTTGCATTTTGCGTTTGTATTCGCAAAATGTCGCGGTAAGCAAGAGTCGCCACCGACTTTTATTTTATCCAACAAGGAAAGGAAAAAAGCACAGAAAAATTCCTTTTTCGAGATATTTCTCGGGTTCGGGGGGTAGATTATAGAAAGGGAAGGTATTAGCACCCTTTCTATCTGTGGTTATCCACGGGCTCTTAAGTACTTGCTCAATTGTTTTCAAAATGTTTTTCTTTGTGCTTGTGGGTTTGAAAAAGTTTTTGTTTGAAAACTTCGATTTAACTCTTGCTTCTATCCTCAAGAGTGTATGAAGTGTTTTTGAAAACTTTGTTCGAAACGTGTAAGTGTGAAAAAGATTTTTTTTTTGAAAGAGCAAGTAGTTAAGGACCATCTACCTACTCGAAAAAGGAATCGTTCTATGCTATCTTCCTTTAGACAATGTTATCCCACAATTAATGAGTAGGTAGCATCATCGTTGGATTTTTAAGGGTCAATTTGAATGCGGGACTTGCGGTCACCAAAGCAATGGTAGGACGCCTTAGCGGTAACACTAATGTCTTAGATCATTTGTTTGAGGAAACAATATCCGAGGCAACCGTTTCGAGGCAACTATGATCTTTGGACAAGAGGGCGACCTCTAAAGTGACCTATATTCAATTACCGTGTACGAAGGCAACCAAGTGGGGTGTACCCTAAGAGTGCGCATGTGCGAGTGTGTCGTTTTTCAGTTAATTTTATCTTTGTACATGTTAATGGTGATCTAAGTTGATTTTAGGTTAAAACATTCAGTCTTGTCATGCATCCCCTATTATCAAACATCTAACAGTTTATAAGTTGCGGAAATTAAATTGCAGAAATTTAACTAACTATACAAGGCGTCGGGTATTTACATCGCCAAAGACAAACCCTTTAAAAATAAATAAAGCGATAAAAAATAAATAAAGGTCCTATTAAGCTATTACAATCCGGAATCAGATACATAAATGGATAAAATAAATAAATCGCGTGCGGGAAATTAAATTGAGCGCAAGTTCTAGGGTATTGACCCTTTTAAAGAAAATATTTTTTTGTTTTTTGTTATTTGAATTAAGAAAGAAATCAACCTAAGTTAATTACTAAATCAAATTAATTAATTAATTAATTAAATAAATTAGTTTTGGGTTTTTGGTATTTAAAGAAAGAAAATAAAATTAATTAATGTTAGCAAAAAAAACCTAATTAAATCTAATTAATTTTAATTATTTACAAAAATGTGAAAGTTATTCTAATTAAAATTCTAAATCAATTAATTAATGTTTATTAAAAAAAATAAAAGTTAGAATTTAATTTGATAAAGAAGATATTTTGGTGATTTTATTTTATAAAAAGAAGAGTTTTAATTGGTTAGAAATTAAACAAAATGATAAAGAACAATTAATAATCAAAATAAATAAAATAAGAAGAGAGAGAGGTTTGGCCTGAAAAGGGTGTCTGAATAGCAAGCTGAAGGCCCAATTGTGCTGGCCTTGTGTTGTACCCCAAAATTTGCCCTCCCATAATCTTCAAAGTTTTGACAAGCATCACCTCAAATGGTTCAAAGTTTGCTCAAAGGCTACACAGTCAACCACTCTCCACAAGAATGGCTCAAAAATCATCAAGGTGTCAAAAGTTGCTATTTTTGGACAGGTGAAAAGTCAACAGTAACTTGACCAAGGCATAACTTTTTCATGGTTCATCATAAAAATCCCATCCAATGCTCATCTTGAAGAGGAGGACATTTCCTACAACTCATCTTTACATTCCTAGTCCAAGAAATGCTCTCACAAAAAGTTATCAATTTCAACATTATAGGTCATTTTCAAAAGTCAACAAAAAGGGACTTTAAGGAAAAGACCATAACTTGAGATTGGTAAATAAAAATGACATGGGACCAAAGACATTGGTTAGAAGACTTCAAGACCTTTCCAAAATGTCCAAGAACATGTTCATTACTTCAAAATTGAGCAAGATATGCATTGGAGAAGTTGGGAAATTTTTGTGAAATGGCCAAAATCAATTATCCTTGAAACCTCATTTTTGACAAAAGGGGCCCACTTTTTTCACTTGTTTCATCTTGGCCATGCTTCCCACGTGTCCCACAAATTATTTCAAGATTTAAAATTAATTTTTCCATTTTTATTTGATTTTATTTGATTTAATTCATTTTAAATCTTTTAAAATCAAATAAAAATCAAGAAAATTAATAAAAGGGAATATTTTGTGTTGAATAACTTTGAATCACCATCATGACCATTCCAATTTCGTGCAAGGGCCTAAATGAAGCAAGAATTCAAATTTTGGCTCAAAAATGGAAAGTGCTTCAATGGAGTTTATGGAAAATCCCAAGCATGAATGCATTGTGTTATTGGCCTTAACTCTGATCAAAACACATTAAATAACATGTATGCAAGCCATCACAAACAAGATCACGACCTAAGAAGCTCCCAAACGGCCAAACTCATTTTCAAATTTTCAAGCAAAAAAGCAAATCTGAAAACCTAGTTGCAGCGCCTCTCAAGCCTCCATTCCCATCCAAACACATTCCTGGTATTCCAAGGAAACTTTTGCAATCAAAAACCAATCCAAATGTGCCCAGAATCTTATAACTCAGGCCAAATGGTTTGCATTTTTTCTTGAAATTCTATATAATCTTTCATGCGTTTTTTGACATTTTTTTGAATGGATTTGTACTCATAGGGACATCCTGAAACTTTTGGTATCATTCAATTGAACAATAGCATCCCATATCAAAAGTTGCCATTGATGGACATTAGGTTTTCAGAAGCTCGAAATTAGGCGTTTATGCATATGGTAAAATTAGGCTACTAAACTGGTACCATTGGAATCATGATATCCAAACGAACATAACCATGGCCTCGCGCTCAATTTATGTACAAATATGAGCTATTCGCTATTTTTTGCAGGTTATGTTTAGTGGGGGTTTAAAACCCCCGCTATCTGCTTATATTACAGGTACACGATGAAGAAGAAGGTGGACGTGGCTCATGATGATTGGGGCATTCAAAGTTTCAGCGCCTTTTTTTTTGTTTCATATCATTAATGTTGGTTTTGCTTTATATTATTTGCTTGCCATTACCTATACAAACGCGCACGTTGGCTCAGATGGTTGGAACAAGGCTTGGTAAACGCTGGGACCTGGGTTCGAATCCCAGGTCCCCCCAAATAATTTCTATTATTTTGTTTCACATGTTTCCATGCAGTGCACGTCCCAGGGCTCACCATGCATCCCAACGCTTAGGCTTGACAAGTGGCTTCAAGATCAATCTGAAGGCCAGAATATGCAGTCCATGATGCACCCTAGTCAGCAAGCAAGCGCATGATCAAAAAAGTCAACGAGGCCTTTGCCTCAATGGGCCTGAATTCCAGATTGCACCCTTCCTATTTGGCCCACACCCCCTTGGTTTTCATTTCTTTTCTTTTATTATTTATTTGTTTTTGTTATTTCCTTTTATTTTTAACCCTTTTATTTTATTACTAATAATTAATTTAATTAATCATTTTCATAAAAAACCCAAAAAAATATAATTAACACTTTTATTATTATTTTTATTTTGTAAATAAACCATAATTGAACTAGTTTTTAATTAGGCCATTTTAACATTTTTATAATTAAAATAGATTTAGATTTAGGTTAACCTAGAATTTTATTTCTTTTTCTATTTTATTTCATAAAAAATATAAAAAACAAAAAATATTTTCTTGTAATTAAAATAATTAATTAGTCATTAATCAGTTTTTAATTTCATTTAATTACCAAAAAGACCCAAAAAAGACAAAAAATTAATCCCCTTTTCTTTATTCGCGCGTATTTAATTTGTTCGATTATTATGTAATTGCTCCGGATATGTAATAGTAAATAGGACCCTTTACGGTTTTCATTTACTTTCCGTATTCATTTACTAAAAAAACGGGTCTTTGTAATATTTGGCGATGTATAGACCCGCGCCTTGTAATAGCGTAGGATTTACGTTTTCCGCAATTTACTTTCCGCACCCCTTTAACTGTTAAATTGTATGAAAGAATGCATGCTAATTAAAAACAAGCGTAGCTCACCATAATGCATGATCAAAGATAACATAAACTAAAAACAACACACAAATTCACACACCACTCTTTGGGTACGCCTCACTGTTGCCTTGCCTTTGAAACGTGGTCGTCGAGTACAGGACGTTTTAGTAAGTCCTTATGTCCATGACATGATCCAGTTGCCTCGAAACGGTTGCCTCGGAATTAAAAAGGATCAATGGCATAAGGGTAGCTTCTAAGGTGTCCTACTGTTGCTCTGGTGACCACACTGTCCCTAACCCTCAAATTGACCCGAACACCTCCAACGGTGGTGCTACCTACCTCTCAATGGTGGGATGGCACTACCTTAAGGACTTTTACACAGCCTAATTCCTTAGGGCAGGTAGATCTCATGGGTACTTGCTCTCTTCAAAAAACAAACAAAACAAACTTTTCACACGGACACTTTCTAAAAGATTTCAAAACAAACGCTTCACAACACTCTTGAGGACTGATACAAGAGTCGAATTGAAGTTTTCAAATAAACTTTTTCAAACCCACTCACATTTTGAAAAGCAAACAAACATTTTGAAAACATAAGAGCAAGTACCTAAGAGCCCATGGATAACCATGGATAGAAAGGGTGCTAACACCTTCCCTTTCTATAAATCTACCTCCCGAACCGAGAAACATTCTCAAAGAAGGAATTTTGCTGTGCTTTTGTCCTGTCCATGTTGGAGAAAATAAAAGACGGTGGCGACTCTTGCTTCCGTGATATTTCACGAACCAGCGTTAAACAGTCAGTTCTATTTCCACCTATCACAGAACTGGCGACTCTGCTGGGGACACTTATAAAGTGAGGTGTACCTTAGGATAGCTCAGACTTGTGTTTTCAATTGCTGTGTTTGTTTGCTTTATTATTGTGGGTTGCATCAGAGTTACATAGATCCTAACCCGGATCTGGGGATACCTTGTTAGGTAGCATAAGCTGTGAGGGACCTGTCCGGCGTAGACCGACATGGGTGAAACAGTGGCTACATTGGTGTGGGGCCTTGGTCTGTACCGATATCCCTTGTGTCGCAACGAGGAGAATATGGGTCTTCTGAGGAGTCATTAAGCACCAACCGACCTTAGAACCTTAAATGACCCAACTTTGCCAATAGAACAGTAGCAGTATGCTACGCCCATTGAGGCTAAACTCTCGTGATGGTTCTGGCCGCAAGAAAAGGTTGCGATGCTGGAGTTATGACCGATTGAGGGTAGTCAGTGATATTGGGATCTTCTAGAACCCGGTTACTTCTGATAGGACAGGTCCTAACCAACAAACTGAAAGAGGGTAATACCTAGACCTCATGCTGGCCTAAACTCTAAGGGTTGTGGTGTGACTTGTGTGCCTTATCATGTTTGCCTATGTGAATATTTGTGGTGTGATTTATCCTAACATCATGCCATCATAACATTGCATGCATCCTGCATAAAGACTGACCTGTTTCAAAGACAAGAGGGTTTCACCTTTGCTCTGTTTTGTAGGACATCATGACGCCTATGCGAAGGAACACTATCCGGTTCAATTTTGTTCACCCACCTGAGTTGCTTGAAGAGTTGGTTAGCATAATTCCAAATACTACTTCCTTCATCCAGAGGCATGGTTCTCTTCTCAGTTTAGTCACGGCAAAGTGGGACCAACAACTGATGGGTGTCCTGACCCAGTTTTATGACCCTCTGTACCAGTGCTTCACCTTTCAAGACTTCCAGCTGGTCCCTACCCTGGAAGAGTTCTCTGATTTGCTTGGCATCCCTATCTTAAATCAGACTCCCTTCACTGGTTAGGAAAAGGCTCTTAGACCTGAGGAGATTGCAGCAGCCCTCCCTTTGACCAACAAGGAAGTGATGGACAACTGGGTGACTAGAAGCGGAGTTAAGGGCTTCTTGGCTAAGTTTCTGATTGGCAAAGCTAACAGTTTCTGGAATGACTTAGACTTCAGGGCGCACGAGGACACTCTGGCTCTCTTAATCTATGGTCTAGTCTTGTTTCCTAATCCTGACAACTTCATTAATGTCACTGCCATAAGGATCTTCATGTCTCAGAACCCTGTGCCCACTCTCTTGGGTGATATCCTGCAACAACTTTATGCTCGTACTGCCCGAAGACGAGGAACTATGTGGTGTTGTACTCCTTTGTTGGTGAGGTGGTTTATTTCGCACCTCCCTAAGTTCGTGCTGAAGAACAAATAAGGAAGAGGTTGGGCTCATAGGTTAATGTCTCTCACTGATAAGGACATCATTTGGACTCTCAGAGGTTTGGATGAGGTAGCTGTTATTGATCGTTGCGGAGAGTATCCTAATGTCCCATTGATTGGCACTCAGGGCGGAATTTCTTATAATCCATGTTTAGCTCTCTGTCAGTTTGGAAGAGCAGGGCCTCATGAGATGCGGGTGCCTCACATCAGTTTTGAGTTTCAGAAAGACAGTGACGAACTGCGCCGTAGATTCATCAAAGCTTGGGACAGAATTCACAAAGCTGACCGCCAAGAGTTGGGACCGAAGACTTCCCTACCAATGGAACCCTATTACAAGTGGGTCCGCGTCCGTGCTCAGAAGTTAGGTATGCCATATGAAGCTGTCAGGCCTATCGTTCTTGAAAGTCCTGATGAGGATGGGATTCCTCCAACTGTTCTCCCTCCTCAGATACCCACTGATGTAGATACACTAAAGAGGTCTTGGGCGCAACTACAGGAAGAGCGGGATTATTATCAGGAAAAGTTCAACGAACAGGAACAGAAGATCCTGAAGCTGACCAAGCAATTGGAGAACGAGCGGACTCTGAATGACTATATTCGTACTGAGAAGAGGAGGCCGTGGGAGCATTGATGGGCTTTGGATGTTTCTTTTACAGCTTTATTTCCTTTTCAGTATTTTCATTCTTGTAACGCCTAAGGGCAGATTATTGAACAATTTAAAGTTTGAATCTAATAAAGTGTGTTCCTTTTGTTTACAAAGTTGACTCCCGATTGTCTTTGAAAACATAATTCATACGCATTTCATTCATCATATGCATCACAGGTACCCTTTTTCTACAGGTTGCTTAATCTTCTTCGCTGTTTATTTCAGCACTCAAGCATCATGAATCCTGAACTCACTACCGAGCAAGCTATCAAGGCCCTCCAGGCCCAGAATGCTCAATTTCAGGAGATGGTCATGAACTTGGCCCAGGGACAACAAGAGATGAAGGCTTTGCTTCTGAAGAAGAATAAGAAGAAGAAGAGGACTGTGTTATTCAACACTGGGCGCAGACTCGGGAACACATTGCAGAATGAAGCTGAGAGGACTACTCCATCTGTGGGGGAAGGTAGTCACCAAGGGAGAGAGGTCCCTAGTCCTGTGGTTTATGACACTGAGACAGACTTCAACGATGAACAGTACCCTCCTGCTGAGGACCGGTACAAGCAACTGGAGGACAGGTTGAATGCCATGGAGATTCAGCGTGTGCCTGGATTGGATTTCGGAGACTTGGGGTTATCTTCTGGGGTGGTAATTCCACACAAGTTCAAGGCGCCGACCTTTGTGAAGTATGACGGGGCTTCCTGTCCTAAGATGCACCTCCGCTCCTATGTAAGGAAGATCCAGCCTTACACAGCAGACAAGAACTTATGGATCCACTTCTTCCAAGAGAGTCTTTCAGGGACTCACCTTGAATGGTTCTATCAGCTGGATGGAACCAACATTCGTAACTGGGAGGATTTGGCCACTGCTTTCTACAAGCAGTATCAATATAATTCCGACCTCGCTCCTACGCGTACCCAACTCCAGGGTATGTCGCTAGGATCGGGTGAAGGTTTTAAGGAGTACGCACATAAATGGAGAGACCTGACTGGCAGGGTGCAGCCACCATTGACTGACCGGGAGCTAGTGGACATGTTCTTGGGGACCCTATCTGGACCATTCTTCAATCATCTCATCGGTAATTCCTCTGCTGGGTTTACTGACTTGATCCTGACTGGTGAGAGGATCAAAGCTGGTATAAAATCGGGGAAGATATAGAAGGTTGCCTCCTCAAATTCTAAAAAGAAGCCCTTCAAGAAGGAGGCCAGTGCTGTGTATGGTCCAAGAAAGCATAACAAACCTGAACGCCGCCAAGCTGTCAACGCGATGGTTATTTCTAAGCCTGCTGCTGCTCCTCAGCAGTACAACCAACCCAGAGCTGAGAGGCCCAAACGGCAGTATACTCGGCTCAGCATGACTCTGTCTCAGATCCTGCCGCAACTGTTGTCAACCAGTCTGGTAACTGTCAAGGAAGTTCCGAAGATGGTAAACACAGCATCTCCGAAATACAACCCCAACGCCCGTTGCGCTTATCACTCTGATAGCCCGGGACATAACACAGATGATTGTTGGGCTCTGAGGAATAAGGTTCAAGACCTTATTGATGCTAAGGAGGTACAGTTCGAGGCGCCCGAAAAGCCTAACGTGGTGACTGCTCCCATGCCTAACCATGGAGTAAATGTTATTGGGGATGAAGACGAAGTGGAAGAATCCGAGTTTGACAGCTGGATCTACCCAACGACTAACGGTGGACCTAGCAACTGGACCGCAAAAGACTTTACAACCTATTACTTTTATCACCCAGTAATGAACTTCTTTGTTTTGGATTTGTAATAAACAATAATTTGAAACTTTATGGCCCGGTGTCTTACCCGGGGCACCGTGGTTTTATTTGTGAGGGCTTTTGTTTGTCACTTTCATATATCATGAATAAAAGCATTGGACGTTTTTCACATTTCAAATCTTGCGCTCCCTTTCTTTCTTTATATATTGCAAAACATCTATATTTACACACACTCACCCATACAGGTCTCAATCCACTCTGGATCTCACTGTTAACGACTCTGCTACTGCCAGTTATGACTTCCAAAATCCGATCAACTTAGCCGAAGACGAAGGTGAAGATGATTGCGAAGTGCCTGGTGAGCTTGCAAGACTGTTACTCCAGGAAGAGAGGGCCATTCAACCACATGAAGAGCCAGTGGAAACGGTAAATCTGGGTACTGAGACAGACAGAAAGGAAGTCAAGATTGGTGCTAATCTAGAGCTCAGTGTGAAACAACGGCTAGTCCAGATGCTGCATGACTACATGGAAATCTTTGCCTGGTCTTACGAAGACATGCCTGGGTTGGATACCGACATTGTGGTTCATCACCTGCCTACCAAGGAAGACTGCCCGCCAGTAAAACAAAAGGTCCGCCGTATGCGTCCAGAGATGTCCGAGAAGATCAAAGCTGAGGTTATGAAGCAGTTTGACGCCGGTTTTCTAGCAGTGACTTCTTACCCTCAGTGGGTTGCCAACGTGGTTCCAGTGCCAAAGAAAGATGGTAAGGTCAGAATGTGTGTTGATTACAGGGATTTGAATAGGGCGATCCCCAAGGATGACTTCCCCCTACCTCACATTGATGTTCTGGTTGACAATACTGCTCAGCACAAGGTGTTCTCCTTCATGGACGGCTTTTCAGGTTATAATCAGATCAAGATGGCTCCTGAAGATATGGAAAAGACTACCTTTGTTACTCAGTGGGACACCTTCTGCTACAAGGTCATGCCTTTTGGACTGAAAAATGCTGGGGCAACCTACCAACGTTCCATGGTTGCTTTATTTCATGACATGATCCATCATGAGATAGAAGTATATGTCAACGATATGATTGCAAGGTCTCAAACTGAGGAGGAACACCTTGACCATCTACAGAAGCTGTTTGACCGTCTGAAGTTATACAAGCTAAGATTGAATCCAAACAAGTGCACCTTCGGGGTAAGATCTGGAAAGTTGCTAGGCTTCGTTGTGAGCGACAAAGGTATTCAAGTGGACCCTGCCAAGGTTAAAGCCATACAAGAGATGCCAGTTCCCAAGACAGAGAAAGAAGTCAGAGGCTTTCTAGGACGTCTGAATTACATTGCCCGATTCATCTCGCATCTAACTGCTACCTATGAACCAATCTTCAAACTACTGAAGAAATATCAAGTAGTACGTTGGAATGATGAATGTCAGGCCGCTTTCGACAAAATCAAAGAGTATCTCCGAGAACCACCCATTCTTATGCCACCGGTTGAAGGGAGACCTCTAATACTATACCTGACAGTACTTGACAACTCAATGGGGTGTGTGCTGAGGCAGCATGACGAGTCTGGCCGAAAAGAGCACGCCATTTATTACCTTAGCAAAAAGTTTACCGACTGTGAGACCCGATACTCACTGCTCGAGAAAACTTGCTGCGCTTTGGTATGGGCTGCTCGCCGGTTGAGACAGTATATGCTGACTCACACTACTTTGTTGATCTCAAAGATGGATCCAATAAAATACATATTTGAAAAGCCTGCTCTGTCTGGGAGAATAGCAAGATGGCAGATGATCTTGACAGAATACGACATCCAGTACACGACTCAGAAAGCTATCAAAGGAAGTGTATTGGCTGACCATACCAGGCAGTAGATGACTACCAGTCAATGAACTTCGAGTTTCCAGACGAGAGCATCATGATAGTAACTGATTGTGAAGTACCTGGACCGGATGAAGGACCTGAGGAAGGATCCCGATGGTCCATGCACTTTGACGGAGCCTCCAACGCTTTGGGTAACGGTATCGGCGCTGTGATCATATCCCCTCAAGGCACTCATACTCCACTTACTTCCCGGCTATGTTTCAACTGCACCAACAACATGGCGGAGTATGAGGCATGCATCATGGGACTTCAAGCTGCGATTGACTTAAGGATCAAGTTTCTGAGTGTCTTTGGAGATTCCGCTCTCGTGATCAATCAGATCAAAGGAGAGTGGGATACGAAACATCCGAATCTTATTCCTTATAAAGAGTGTGTGTTGACATTGATCCCCCATTTTACAGAGATAACTTTTGAACACTTCCCAAGAGAGGAGAATCAGTTGGCGGACGCGTTGGCTACGATGTCTTCTATGTTCAAAGTCAAGTGGGACAATGAGGCTCCCCGGATCATTATCTGGAAACTGGACGAACCTGCATATTGTTGTGATCTTGAGGCTGAGATAGTAATTGAAAAACCTTGGTATCATGAGGTGAAAAGGTACTTGGAAGCTCAAGAATATCCTGAAGGTGCGTCTGTCAACGATAAAAAGTTTCTGAGAAGGTTCGCAGCGAAGTTCTTCCTTAGCAACGGCATTCTGTACAAGCGAAACCATGATTCGACCTTACTGCATTGTGTGGATAAGACTGAAGCAGAAAGGATCATGGAAGAGCTGCATGAAGGTACCTTCGGAACACATTCCAGTGGACATACCATGGCAAAGAAAATCCTTCGGGCAGGATATTTCTGGTCCACAATGGAAGCCGACTGTTACCAACATTCTCGGACATGTCATAAATGCCAAATCTATGCTGATAAGGTGCACATTCCTCCAGTACCTTTGAATGTCTTGACAGCACCTTGGCCTTTTGCAATGTGGGGGATTGATATGATCGGCGAGATCAAACCTACGGCATCCAACGGGCATCGCTTCATCCTGGTGGCAATTGATTACTTTACAAAGTGGGTTGAAGCAGCTTCTTATGCTACTGTAACCAAGAATGTCGTGGCACGGTTCATTCGGCATAACTTGATCTGTCGATACGGCGTCCCAGAAAGGATCATTACGAACAATGGTACCAATCTCAACAACAAGATGATCACTGAGCTCTGCGAGCAATTCAAGATACAGCACCACAATTCTTCTCCTTACCGGCCGAAGATGAATGGGGCTGTAGAAGCAGCTAATAAGAATATCAAGAAGATTGTGTAGAAGATGACAGTGACCTATAAAGATTGGCACGAGATGTTACCGTTCGCTCTTCATGGGTACCGTACCTCCACAAGGACGTCAACCGGGGCAACTCCTTTTTCCTTGGTCTATGGCATGGAGGCAGTCTTGCCAATTGAAGTCCAGATACCCTCTCTCCGGATAATGAAGGATGCAGATCTGAGCGAAGATGACTGGATCCAGACACGACTTGATCAGTTAAATCTAATTGACAAAAAGAGACTCACTGCTATTTGTCATGGTCAGACGTACCAAAAACGGATGATCAGGGCATTTAACAAGAAAGTCAGACCACAAGAGTATCAAGTTGGGGACCTGGTAATCAAGCGCATCATCCTTCCTCAGAGTGATCCCAGAGGCAAATGGACCCCTACGTACGAAGGGCCATTTGTGGTTAAACATGTGTTCTCAGGAGGAGCCATGATCCTAACCACCATGGATGGTGACGACCTTCCTCACCCCGCCAATGCAGACATAGTAAAAAGATACTACGCATGATAAAAGACCCGCTAGGTTGACATACCTAGGCAAAAATTAGGGCTTCCCAGCGAACCAAAAGGGTTCGGGCAAAATGAGGGATGAAATGAAAAAAATCTGTACACCCGGCAAGTCGAAAACCTAAAAAGGCGGCTTGGGCAAAAATGGGTATCCCGGTGGACTGAAAACCCGAAAGGGCGGTCCAGGCAAAAGTTAGGGATAAAGCGTAATACTATGTCTCATTGGATTACTCTGCATCCAGAATCCGGTATCAACTATCAAGTTCAAACGGCATCGATCAATCAGCTTCATCGTCAACTGAGCAGCAAAGTGATGAGACGCTCGAAGATATAAAGGCGATAGCAGAGTTGGAACCCAGTGGGATCATTCTTTTCACATAGCTGTTTTGTTTTCCCCTTTTTCACAAAATTTTATAAACTCTGTTGTTCGGCGGCGTTCTCTTACTAGGACGTCAGCCTCTTGTACAAAAACACCTATTTTACAGGAAAATTCAAAAATCAATACAAGATTCACTTTTCAGCTAAAATTGCCAATTGTTTTTCCTTTTCTGTTTTGTTTTGTGAAGAACGTCCAAAGTTTAAATTGTGATATATGCATTTGACACTATTTGTTAACTCATAAATATTCGCATACGAAACAAAGGATTAATTACAGGTGACATCAGCAACAGGGGCAATAATGAGTTGTCTAAGCGATCTAATTACTCTGTCCACCAAAGTACCAAGGTAAGTTCAGCTGAAGAATGCAACCAAGATATCTTAATTCCCCAGAGAGTGATCCAGCAAGTCAATACATTCTCCCCAAGCAAAACTACTCTATCAGCCTTAAGGAAGTTGGATTATCCCCCGAAGATCTCAACATTCCCCAGCGCAATATACGAACATTCTTAACAAGAATCCCCGACAGTCTTGATCTAAGATTGTTCCCCGGCGGTATACGGACATTCAATGGAGCCACTTCCCTCGTACAGTTCAAAAATTCCCCAGGAGAGTCCAGTCCAAGATTCCCCCAGGAGAGTTCACTCAATCTCCCCAGTAGTAAGCTTATCCCCAGTAGATTCTGGAAGCTTATCCCCCGCAGAGCGAACGCGTCTCCCCGGTTTTATTTAAAGGTTATTTCCCCACCAGGATATAACTGGGTTATCCTCAGCCAAAAGCCACGGAAAGATCGTCCTCGGCAAAGTCTTCTCATCCCCAGCGGAGTCTATTAATTCTTCCAACAAAACACATCAATGGTATCCCCAGCGGAGTTATCATCAACATCTCAACAAAGTACCTCTCTCCCTACAGGGTATTGCTCCCCAGCAAGGTCGCTAGAGTAATTTTCCCCCACAGAGTAATCGCCAAGTTTATTCCCCAACGGAGTCATCTTCTCCTACAGGTATCCTTACAACCATCATCCCCAGCGGAAACAGCGAAGCTCTATTCCACAAAAGCCCAGGATTTAACTTCCCGGCACCCGTCAAGGATTTATTTTCCTAGACAAAAACATATTCCATAAACATCACATCTACATACATTATAGCATGCATATACGCATCATGAACATACAATCTCACTTATTCTGAGAACATCCCGCATGTCATACATCATGACATTGCATACAACTAACGTTTTGTCTTTTCAGGGCAAAAGTTAATACAAAGATGATTACCATCATTGGTCGCAACTAAAGATCCGATTCCTGTATCTTGCCAGGGTGTATCTGTTGACAACTACAGTACCAAACTCGATTCCTGTATCCTTCCAGGGCACGTCTGAAGAGTTCGAAGATCCGATTCCTGCATCTTGCCAGGGTGTATCTGTTGACGACTACATTACCAGACTCGATTCCTGTATCCTTCCAGGGCACGTCTGAAGAGTTCGAAGATCCGATTCCTATATCCTGCCAAGGTGTATCTGTTGAAGACTACATTACCAGACTCGATTCCTGTATCCTGCCAGGGCACGTCTGAAGAGTCCGAACATCCGATTCCTGTATCCTGCCAGGGTGTATCTATTGACGACTAACATTACCAGACTCGATTCTTGTATCTTGCCAGGGCACGTCTGAAGAGTCCGAAGATCCTATTCCTGTATCCTGCCAGGGTGTATCTGTTGACGACTAACATTACCAGACTCGATTCCTGTATCTTGCCAGGGCATGTCTGAAGAGTTCGAAGATCCGATTCCTGTATCCTTCCAGGGTGTATCTGTTGACGACTAACATTACCAGACTCGATTCCTGTATCTTGCCAGGGCACGTCTGAAGAGTTCGAAGATCCGATTCCTGTATCCTGCCAGGGTGTATCTGTTGACGACTACATTTCCAGACTCGATTCCTGTATCCTGCCAGGGCACGTCTGAAGAGTTCTAAGATCCGATTCCTGTATCCTGCCAGGGTGTATCTGTTGACGACTATTTTCCGGACTCGATTCCTGCATCCTGCCAGGGCACGTCTGAAAAGTTTAGAGATTCGATACTTGTATCCGGCCATGGCACATCTACATAAAGAGTTCGAAGATCAACACCTGTAACAGGCCAGGTAATTATCTTTCTTTCTCAGGTACGCAAGTTTTCGCTAAGGAATCTCTTACGCGATCGACACCTAGATGGCATCTATAAGCCCATCCTCCCATTTCAGTTCCAAATGGAATCTATAAGCCCATTCCCGACAAGGTTCTGTCACATCTCCAGATGGCATCTATAATCCCATCCTCTTATCCACCATCTCTCCAAATGGCATCTGCAAGCTTATTTCCGCTATCACGCTGCTGATACTCTACTATGTGAGTGCAAATTTCTGGGCACTCTAGTGTTCAATCATCTTCCACCTTCGGATCACGAAAGGCACACACGCCAATCTACATCCTCAGGTCTAAGAAGATTGAACAGGGGCAACTGTTGTATCCAAAAATTTGCCCTCCCATAATCTTCAAAGTTTTGACAAGCATCACCTCAAATGGTTGAAAGTTTGCTCAAAGGCTACACAGTCAACCACTCTCCTAAGCCAGTCAAACTAGGGTTTTGGTTCCTGCAAGGAAGTTGAGGTTTTCAAGGGCTCAATCAAGTCCCATATGCTCATACACATTGTCAAGTATCTACATGCCAAGTTTCAAGGCTCACAAGGTCAAGTTGCACAGTCAAAAACCCTAATTGCTCAACAGTCAACGGTAGGGGCAAAATGGTCATTTGGCAGTCAAAAGTCAAAGTTTTTGGTCAACATCTTATTTTGAAGCCACAATCATCATTTGGTCAAGTCTTGACCATGATTCCACAAGAATGGCTCAAAAATCATCAAGGTGTCAAAAGTTGATATTTTTGGACAGGTGAAAAGTCAATTGTAACTTGACCAAGGCATAACTTTTTCATGGTTCATCAGAAAAATCCCATCCAATGCTCATCTTGAAGAGGAGGACATTTCCTACAACTCATCTTCACATTCCAAGTCCAATAAATGCTCTCACAAAAAGTTATCAATTTCAACATTATAGGTCATTTTCAAAAGTCAACAAAAAGGGACTTTAAGGCAAAGACCATAACTTGAGATTGGTAAATCAAAATGACATGGGACCAAAGACATTGGTTAGAAGACTTCAAGACCTTTCTAAAATGTCCAAGAACATGTTCATAACTTCCAAATTGAGCAAGATATGCATTGGAGAAGTTGGGAAATTTTTTTGAAATGGCCAAAATCAATTATCCTTGAAACCTCATTTTTGACAAAAGGGGCCCACTTTTTTCACTTGTTTCAGCTTGGCCATGCTTCCCACGTGTCCCACAAATTATTTCAAGATTTAAAATTAATTTTTCCATTTTTATTTGATTTTATTTGATTTAATTCATTTTAAATCTTTTAAAATCAAATAAAAATCAAGAAAATTAATAAAAGGGAATATTTTGTGTTGAATAACTTTGAATCACCATCATGACCATTCCAATTTCATGCAAGGGCCTAAATGAAGCAATAATTCAAATTTTGGCTCAAAAATGGAAAGTGCTTCAATGGAGTTTATGGAAAATCCCAAGCATGAATGCATTGTGTTATTGGCCTTAACTCTGATCAAAACACATTAAATAACATGTATGCAAGCCATCACAAACAAGATCACGACCTAAGAAGCTCCCAAACGGCCAAACTCATTTTCAAATTTTCAAGCAAAAAAACAAATCTGAAAACCTAGTTGCAGCGCCTCTCAAGCCTCCATTCCCATCCAAACACATTCCTGGTATTCTAAGGAAACTTTTGCAATCAAAAACCAATCTAAACGTGCCCAGAATCTTATAACTCAGGCCAAACGGTTTGCATTTTTTCTTGAAATTCTATATAATCTTTCATGCGTTTTTTGACATTTTTTTGAATGGATTTGTACTCATAGGGACATCCTGAAACTTTTGGTATCATTCAATTGAACAATAGCATCCCATATCAAAAGTTGCCATTGATGGACATTAGGTTTTCAGAAGCTCGAAATTAGGCGTTTATGCATATGGTAAAATTAGGCTACTAAACTGGTACCATTGGAATCATGATATCCAAACGAACATAACCATGGCCTCGCGCTCAATTTATGTTCAAATATGAGCTATTCGCTATTTTTTGCAGGTTATGTTTAGTGGGGGTTTAAAACCCCCGTTATCTGCTTATATTAGAGATACACGATGAAGAAGAAGGTGGACGTGGCTCATGATGATTGGGGCATTCAAAGTTTCAGCGCCTTTTTTTTTGTTTCATATCATTAATGTTGGTTTTGCTTTATATTATTTGCTTGCCATTACCTATACAAACGCGCACGTTGGCTCAGATGGTGGGAACAAGGCTAGGTAAACGCTGGGACCTGGGTTCGAATCCCAGGTCCCCCCAAATAATTTCTATTATTTTATTTCACATGTTTCCATGCAGTGCACGTCCCAGGGCTCACCATGCATCCCAACGCTTAGGCTTGACAAGTGGCTTCAAGACCAATCTGAAGGCCAAAATATGCAGTCCATGATGCACCCTAGTCAGCAAGGAAGCGCATGATCAAAAAAGTCAACGAGGCCTTTGCCTCAATGGGCCTGAATTCCAGATTGCACCCTTCCTATTTGGCCCACACCCCCTTGGTTTTCATTTCTTTTCTTTTATTATTTATTTGTTTTTGTTATTTCCTTTTATTTGTAACCCTTTTATTTTATTACTAATAATTAATTTAATTAACCATTTTCATAAAAAACCCAAAAAAATATAATTAACACTTTTATTATTATTTTTATTTTGTAAATAAACCATAATTGAACTAGTTTTTAATTAGGCCATTTTAACATTTTTATAATTAAAATAGATTTAGATTTAGGTTAACCTAGAATTTTATTTCTTTTTCTATTTTATTTCATAAAAAATATAAAAAACAAAAAATATTTTCTTGTAATTAAAATAATTAATTAGTCATTAATCAGTTTTTAATTTCATTTAATTACCAAAAAGACCCAAAAAAGACAAAAAATTAATCCCCTTTTCTTTATTCGCGCGTATTTAATTTGTTCGATTATTATGTAATTGCTCCGGATATGTAATAGTAAATAGGACCCTTTACGGTTTTCATTTACTTTCCGTATTCATTTACTAAAAAAACGGGTCTTTGTAATATTTGGCAATGTATAGACCCACGCCTTGTAATAGCGTAGGATTTACGTTTTCCGCAATTTACTTTCCGCACCCCTTTAACTGTTAACTTGTATAAAAGAATGCATGCTAATTAAAAACAAGTGTAGCTCACCATAATGCTTGATCAAAGATAACATAAACTGAAAACAACACACAAATTCACACACCACTCTTAGGGTACGCCTCACTGTTGCCTTGCCTTCGAAACGTGGTCGTCGATTACAGGACGTTTTAGTAAGTCCTTATGTCCATGACATGATCCAGTTGCCTCGAAATGGTTGCCTCGGAATTAAAAAGGATCAATGGCATAAGGGTAGCTTCTAAGGTGTCCTACTGTTGCTCTGGTGACCACACTGTCCCTAACCCTCGAATTGACCCGAACACCTCCAACGGTGGTGCTACCTACCTCTCAATGGTGGGATGGCACTACCTTAAGGACTTTTACACAGCCTAATTCCTTAGGGTAGGTAGATCTCATGGGTACTTGCTCTCTTCAAAAAACAAACAAAACAAACTTTTCACACTGACACTTTCTAAAAGATTTCAAAACAAACGCTTCACAACACTCTTGAGGACTGATACAAGAGTCGAATTGAAGTTTTCAGTGAAACTTTTTCAAACCCACTCACATTTTGAAAAGCAAACAAACATTTTGAAAACATAAGAGCAAGTACCTAAGAGCCCATGGATAACCATGGATAGAAAGGGTGCTAACACCTTCCCTTTCTATAAATCTACCTCCCGAACCGAGAAACATTCTCAAAGAAGGAATTTTGTTGTGCTTTTGTCCTGTCCATGTTGGAGAAAATAAAATACGGTGGCGACTCTTGCTTCCGCGACATTTCGTGAACCAGCGTTAAACAGTCAGTTCTATTTCCATCGATCACACCTTGTTTGACCTTTTTTTGATTCCATACGCGCGAGCTGACTTGGTCTATGGTGGACCATCAGTTTCTGGCCACCAGATTTGGCATATGGCCATCTGGCCATCAGATGCTTGAGGTTGTATGGTGGGCTTCGTGCTTGGATCTGCACACAATCACCTGAAGAAGAAAAATAAATGGAAATTGGGGGGACCTGGGATTCTAACCAGGTCCTGAAAGTGATTGGATGCACGCTTGCCACTATGTTGTTTGGTTTTTATTGTTAGTAATATACGAATGAAATATAATATATTAAAACAAGTCTATAGCCAGAAAAGAAAAAAAATCACGCGCGTGATTTGAATGGTGCAATGGGTAGGCGCCACATCTTCATCTTCTTTGTTGAACTGTGGCTAAAACATCCAGATCTATACCAACGGACAACAGTCAGTAGCGATAAGCCAGGCCTTCTCTAAAACTTGCTACAAGCCACAAAAATGCCTTTCAAGGGTATGGTCATACTCGTTTCAACCTCCCGGTTCTAACCATGCTCTTCTTGACGGCCAATTTTCCCTGAAACGAAAACACCCAAAACTATCCACGAAACCCTAACTATGGTACTTTGCAGTATGAGTCAGATAAATGAAATCAAGTAATGCTAAAAGCTTTGAAATGTCATGAGGATCACAAATATATTAATGATTTGTCCAAATGATGCAAGAATAGGGAGTTATGATTTCGAATACAGAGCGAGATAATGTGATACTTACAGCGTGCTAGGTTGTTTGAGAATGTTTGTTCTTGATCCAGGTAGACTGAGTGAACCCCCAGGAATCGTTTGAGACCGGTCTAAGCTTCTGAAATTGCCTCTTGCTATGGTTTCGAATTCAAGCTTTTTGGTGACTTTTTCAAACTTTGTTTTGACTCTTCTTGCAGCCTCCAACCTATATTTTCGTGCCTTTGCCTTCCTTATGTAATGTGTATTGCATTAAGGTAAGAAACTTGGTATAAATCTCTCCATATCAATGCTCATGAATTGGATTTGATTCCACCATTACAACCTTCCATATTTGGCCTAAATCATATCTTCTTGTAACCAATGCACTTGATGAGAATTTGATTCACATAATAGCTGTATTCAAAGCCTAAAGCAACCAAAAAATCATGAGTTATAAATACTTTTGATTTTATATGATTTATTTGATTTAAAGTTAATAAATTCAATTAAAAATCAAATTAAATAATACAAATAAGATATGGGCTCATGGCTGAAGCTAGGACACGTGGAAAATGATGCAAGCTCAAATCAAGTGGAAAATAATGGGCCCATATGACAAAATTTGAAGTTTTAGGGATAGTTGACTTTTGGCAATTTTGCAAAAAAAGTCCAACTTCGACAATGCATAACTTCTTCAATTTTGAACTTTTGGAAGTGTTCTTGGACTTTTTAGAAAACTTGGGATGTCCTATAACCAATGCTTTTTGTCTCATATCATTATGATATTTCATGCTCAAGTTATAAGCTTTGGAAAAAAAGGTGTTTTTGTTGACTTTCAAAAATAACCTATAATGTCCAAATTTATAACTTCTTGTGAGTGCATTTTCTGATATTGGGGTATGAAGATGGATTGTAGGGAATTGCATCCTCTTCAAAATGAGGTTTGGATGGGTCATTTCTCATAAAGTATGAGAAAGTTATGCTTGGTCAAAGTTGAGTTGACTTTTCCTACAAAACCCTAATTTAGCAACTTTTGGGTCTTGATGAATTTTGAGAAATCCTTGATGAATCATGATCAACCCTTGATCAAATGATGAAATAACCTTCAAAATGAGAATTTTGACAAAAAATCTTGAGGTTTGACTGTTTGTAGGTCACAGTTGACTTTTGCCCTAGCATAGTCGATTTTTGGACCCTTTGAGCAATTGACTGAGCAAACTTCCTCTGCAAGGCTTGAAACTTGACATGGATGATCTTGAGAACATATTAGGACATTAGGGAGAACTTAAGGTAATTTGGATTCAAGGATATTGATGCAACACAAAACCCTAATTTGGGGTTGACTGCCTTAGGAGATAGCTTGAATGTCCAACTCTTGAGCAATCTTGAGCCACTTGGAGATTTTTCTTGCAATGTTTGGAGAAATATGAGAGGGCAAATTTTGGGGTACAATAGGATGTTATTGAGATGTTTCCCAGTCTAGGAAAATAAATCCCAGATTACTACTAGAGAGTAATGGGAAGCTGAATCCTTTATTTCCATTGGGGATGATGAATGCAGATGATTCGCTGGGGATTTCCTCTTTCTGTTTGAGGATATCCTGCTGGGGATTGACTCTGCTTGAGGATTGATTCTGCCTGAGGACAACTCTGCGGAGAGAGATGCTTGTTGGAAGATTCTGCCGATGAAGAGAAATAAACTCTGTTGGGATATGAACTTCCGCAGTCTGAGAAACAAACTCTACTTGGGAGGAGGTTTTATAACTGTTTGAAATTATAAAGCTCGGCGGGGGAACACAGATTTTAGCTCTCTGAAGGAACTTTGTTGGAGAAGGTGATTCATGCTTGGGGAAGAAGAGACCAAAACTTTGGTTGTTTCTGCTCTGTGGGGAACATAGATGTCACGGGGTCGTATGCCATGGTGACTCCGTCTCAAACTGTCTCTTCCCCTGTACTAGGCTGGAAAGAGTAACTGTCGGGCCTGCAAATTGGTTTTTAGACTTTTCCCCGTTTCTTGAAGTCGTCAGCAACTATCTTTCTGTTTTTTATGCAAATATTTGTGAACAGCCATCATATTCAAATGCATATGTCAAGAATAAGTCATTGGACGTTTTTGCAAAACAAAACACAAAAAGAAAAACAAACAGTCTTGTATTTTCAGAGAATGGTTTGTATTGATTTTTGAAGTTTGCCTATAACATGCATTTTGTACAAAGAGGCTGATGTTCTAGTAGGAGAACACCGCCGTAAGAAGTGAAAACTATACAAAATAGTGTACAAAGAGAAGAAAACAACTATGTTCAATAATCCCATTAGGTTTCAATTCTCATCGCTTTGCTACTTGTCTGAAGCTGACTGGATTGATCGGTACCGTCTGAGCTTGATATTCGATACTGAAGTCTGATGGCAAGGTGATCCAATGGGACATAGTGATATGCTTCAAATCCCTAATTTTTTCCTGGACCACCCTTTCGGGTTTCTAGTCCACCGGGATACCCTTTCTTGCCCAAGCCGCCTTTTCATGTTTTCGACTTGCCGGGTGTACAGATTTTTTTTGTTTTGTATCCCTAACTTTTTCCCGAACCCTTTTGGTTCGTCGGGATGCCCTTATTTTTGCCTAGGCCAGTCAACCTAGCGGGTCTTTATTCATGTGTAGTATTTTTTCATTATGTCCGCATTAACGGGGTGAGGAAGGTCGTCACCATCCATGGTGGTCAGAATCATGGCTCCACCTGAAAATATGCCTTTGATCACAAATGGCCCTTCGTACGTGGGAGTCCATTTTCCCATGGGATCACCTTGCGGTAGTATGATGCGCTTAATTACTAGATCACCCACTTGATACACTTGACGTCTGGACTTTTTGTTGAAAGCCTTGATCATCCTTTTTTGATACATTTGACCATGACAGACAGCACTAAGCCTTTTCTCATTAATCAGATTTAGTTGATCAAGTCGAGTCTGGATCTAATCGTCTTTATTCAATCCTGCATCCTTTATGATCCTCATAGAAGGGATCTGGACCTCAATAGGAAGGACAGCCTCTATACCATATACCAGAGAATAAGGCGTTGCCCCTGTCGATGTGCGTGCTGAGGTGCGGTAACCATGAAGAGCAAATGGTAACATCTCATGCCAGTCTTTGTATGTCACCACCATCTTCTGTACGATTTTCTTGATATTCTTGTTAGCAGCCTCCACAGTGCCATTCATCTTCGGCCGGTAAGGGGAAGAATTATAAAGTTGGATCTTGAATTACTTACAGAGTTCGGTGATCATTGTATTGTTGAGATTTGTAACATTGTCAGTAATGATTCTGTGATACGGTGGGAGAACTGACTTGAGGTTTTGCGTTTGTATTCGCACTTGTTCGGTTTAGCAAGAGTCGCCACCAACTTTTTATTTTATCCTAAGGAAAGGTTAAAAAGCACAGGAAAAACCTTTGAGATGTTTTCGTGGGTTCGGGGGGTAGATTATGAAAAGGGAAGGTACTAGTACCCTTTTCATCCATGGTTATCCATGGGCTCTTAGTTACTTGTTTTAGATCACTTGCCTCGCTTTTCAATTGTTTGAAATGGTGCTTTATGTGTGTGGTTTTTTGAAAATGTTTTGAAAAAGATGCCTTGTCTAGGCAACCATTGTAATGACTCTTGTTTGAGTATATGCAAAGGTGTTTGTCTTTTTGAAAAGATATTTCAATGTTTTTGAAAGTTTGTTTTGAAAGTTGTGTTTGTGAAGTGTGTTTTGAAAGCAGGCAAGTGTGTTTTGCAAGTTTGATCAAGTAACTAAGAGTTGTCTACCCCTAAATTTACTCAAAGATCTTTCTCATGTTTTAACCCTTTTAACAGTGTTGTTTCACCATTGTATTTGGTGAACAACCTTGCGTTAGGATGTTAACGGGACGGGCGCGGGTCATCGTTTAGACCATGAATGCAATAGTGTCAAGTGTCTTTGGCAATTTTCTTGAGGGACTATGATCATTTTGTTTAGGAAACTTTGAAAGCATCATCGAGGGACTATGATCATTTGATTTGTTTTTGTTTTGCCAAAGTACTTGACATGCAAACATGGCCCATTTTTGAAGGCAACAAGCGGGATTACTCTAGAGGTGCAAGTGTGAATTGTGTGTTGATTTTCATGCATTCGTCTTGTATTAGGTTATCTAGCGGTTGATTTTGAATCTTCGCATACAAACCCTAATTACTATACAGTATATAGAAAGCGATAAATTGCGGGAATTTAAAGTCTAAGCTATTACAAATAAGTATCCGGGGATGGGGGTACAAATGTTTACAAATGGGGATGAGTCTTATCAGGATAGTAGTGTCCAAATAATATTTACAACCAAATCGAATCATCATATTCTCAATGTAAAATATAGCAAAGTATAAGAATCAAAGAGAAATAAAAGTATTTGTGAAAGTGTATGTGATTATTTACAAATGAGAAAAATATGTTAACCTAATGCAATATTAAGTATTTATTATTGTTTTTGGGTTTTTTGTTAATTATATATAAACAAAAGTTTTAAAGAAAAGAAAAGAAAAATGTTTAAGAAATTCTATTTTTATGTATTTTAGTTAATGTTTTTTTATGTATAAAAAGATTTATTAAAAAGAGTTTTAAGACAAAAAATCTATTAACCTAATTAAATCTAATATTTACATATTCTTGTAAAATGTAATAAACATTAAGAAAAGTTTTTTGTACAAAAATCAATATATTGTTTTTCTTAACAAAATAAATTGTATAAAAAAGATATAATGTGATAACAAAACAAATATTATTTTAAATTAAAAAAGAGTTAAATGGGCTTTATGAGGCGTTTGGCCCAAGAAAACAAAATAACAAAACAAAAAAAGGGTAAGAAAGAAAAGAGGGGGGTAAGGCGCCAGAATTCAGTTGGGCCTAACATTTTTATGAGGCAGAGGCCCAAAACGCGCTTCACAAGTTTTTGCATAGGGTTTTCATTTGTTTGTTCAGAATAGGGTTACAGAGGCTTAGAACGGCGCCGCTTCTCCATCGTCTTCTTCGTCTTTCTCGAGCCAGCCACTGATGTTCTCCTTCCACGCCTGGCTACTGGACGCCATCTCTGCTTCCTCCTCCTCATGGTAAGTCAGGCGGTGACAACAAGGTATTATTTTCTATTTCATGTTTTAGGGTTTCAAAGATTCATCTCTTGCATGTTTTACCTCTTACACGTTTTGACTTCCTGTGTTGTCTATGTTTATGTGAGGTGTTAAAAAAGAAAAGGGAGGAGTTACTACCTTTAGGGTTTCTGCTTTGGGAGGAGGCGGATAGTGGACAGGAGGCGTCTCCGGTGGCCGGAGGCGAGGGAGTACGTGATGCTGAGCTTGCTGGCCTCCCTGGTATTTTGTATCTTGCTTATTTTTTTGATGAAGATGCTTGCTTGTTCCTCTTCTGCTTGCTTTGTTCTGATGACTTGATGATGGCAATTCTGAGATTGCTTTGATTTGTTTGATTCTGACTTTTTCTCTCTTGAACTTGGTTGGTAATTTTTTGGCTATTTTGGCCCTGTGATGAACATGGTTCTGAGGGTGTTTGGGATTTGTTTGAACAAGGCTTGAGACAGGTTTGTTGGGAAGCTTGAATGTTGTATAGTTTTTGACAGGCTGGTTGGATACAGGCTATTGTTTGCTTGCTTCTACCAGTTTTGCTTTGGCTTCAAGGCAGTTTGAAGCTTGTTCTTATTCAGGTTTCAGGGCTTGAGGTTACAGGCTCATTGGCTTGTATCTGTAACAGGTTTTTGAGGGATGCAAGGCTTGAGGTTACAGGCTTCAAGGTTTTGGTTGTTTTTTGAGATTTATGCAGGTTTTGGTGTTTAAGGTTTGAACAGTTTGACAGGTTTCAAAGGCTTGTGGTTTAAAACTGGTTTTTTGAGGCTACAGGTTTGCTGTTTGAGCTTTTTGTTCTGAGGTATTATGCATGTTGTATGGCTTTGGGCAGGTTTGGAGCAAGCTTGAGGTAGGCTGTATGTTTTTGCTTGGCTTTTGCAATGTTACAGTTTGTGGTATATCTTTTTCTATGTGGTTCTGCCTCCCTTCTTAAACTGTTCTGATACTCTTTGTTTTATATCCCTTTGTCTTAAGCCTGCAAAACTGTAAGCCTCTCTACTTCTCTCTCTCTTTCTCTCTCCACAGAAAAAAAAAGCATTTTTTATTGCTTTAAACTGTACTTATTTTCTGAAAAAGTGTTTGGCCTGGAAAATGATGATAATTTTTTAATATTGCTTGCATCTTTGGCTTTCCTCTGCATATTTCCAGTTTTTCTGCACTGCTTTTGCTAGCTTGTAGGCAGCTCTGTTGACAGCTCTTGGACAGTTTGACAGCTTCTTTGTAATTTAGTTGGCCATTTTGACTTAGTTTGGTTCGCCTTGTTTGCCAATTTGAATTTATGCAGTTTGTTTGCCCATTTTGACAATGCAATTTGGTTTGAAATTATGCAGCCTTGTATTAATTCATATGCTTGCAAACTGTATTTTCTTTCCCTCTTTGTGAACTAAGAGTCTTCTTGCGATTTGCAGAGAGGGCGAACAAACTGATTTCGGCCAACACTTTTAATGATGAGTTTCAATTATTTGTCTGCCTTTTTTAATTCATCTATGTTGACTTCTTTCTTTTGTCTTTGCAGGTAAATATCAGTTGAGCAAAGGATGCAATTAGTAGAAGATGAAGATTTCCAGAGATTTAGGATATAGTTTTAATTTACTTTTAATCATTGTAATATTATTATTGTAAACAACTGTAAATAAATTTACAGTGTTCAAATAATATTTGTAACAAACAATTAAAAATGAATAAAAATCTTTCTTTGTCAGATATCTCTTTAATTCTTCTGCATTTATTTATTTAATTACTTAAATTTCTTGAATTATAATAATTGGAAATTATCCAATAATTTTAACTTAGAAATTATAAATAATCAATAAACGTCCGGCATTCCGAATAACCAAAAACATCCATATGCCTTTCACTTCATTTGATTAAACTAAAACTGCAAATTTTCAATCAGAAGCCTCAGCTTCTATCCCAGAGGTTCAGGTTTTGATAAACAAACTGAAATCTTGAACAGGTGTCAAAGCAGTGGGACAGCCAATTAAGACATTGTGGATTCAAATTCTTCTGAAAATGCACGTGCAAACCCTAATTCTTGATTTATCGTCAAAGAAGCGTCCGCCTGATCAAACCCTGAGCCAAACTCAACCAAATCAATAGAAACCATAATAATCTTCTTGGACTGATTCAAAAGTTAATGGAAACCCTAATTTTGTTTGACTGATAAGAAAAGCCTGTTTGACCGATTCTTGAGCCAATCTGAAAAATCAGGAAAATCCCGAAGCTGTGATTTCTTGTAAAAAAGAGGAGGGAAAATTTTAGGGTACAACAGATTCTCTTTGGCACACCATATCGACAGACTAGGTTATGCTTGATAAATCACGCCACAACATTCTTGGTAACAGAAGCAAAAGAGGCAGCATCAACCCACTTCGTGAAGTAATCAATGGCTAATAGCATGAAGTGATTCCCATTGGAAGAAGTAGGCTTAATCTCTTCGATCATGTCAATGCCCCACATTGCAAAGGGCCAAGGAGTCGTCAAGACGTTAAAAGGAACCGGAGGTACATGCACTTTATCAACATAGATCTGGCATTTGTGGTAAGTTTGAGAATGCTGATAACAGTCTTCTTCCATAGTGGACCAGTAGTATCTTGCCCGTAGGATCTTTTTAGCCATGGTGTGTCCACTATAGTGGGTGCCGAAGGTACCTTCGTGTAAATCTGTCATAATCCTCTCTGCTTCGCTCTTATCTATGCACCAAAGTAAAGTAGAGTCATGGTTGCGCTTATAGAGGATTCTATTATTGAGGAAGAACTTTGCAGGGAACCTTCTCATGAACTTTTTATCATTGACAGATGCCCCCTCGGGATATTCTTGAGCCTCGAGATACCTTTTCACTTAATGGAACCAAGGTTTTTCTGCTACCTCTTCAGTGTCAATCTCGTAGTAATATGTTGGTTCATCCAACCTCTCAATAGTGATATGATGGCCCTCGTTATCCCACCTGACCTTGAACATAGATGACATGGTAGCTAGCGCGTCCGCTAACTGATTCTCTTCTCATGGTAATTGTTCAAAGGTGACCTCTTCAAAGTGTGGAAGCAATGTCATCACATGTTCTTTGTAAGGGATAAGATTCGGGTGCTTCGTATCCCACTTACCTTTGATCTGGCTGATTACCAAGGTTGAATCCCCGAAAACACTCAAGAACTTGATCCTCAGGTTAATAGCAGCTTTGAGACCCATGATGCGTGCTTTATACTCCTCCATATTGTTGGTACAGTTGAAGCATAATCTGACCGTGAAAGGAGTATGACATCCCTCGGGAGATATGATTACAGCACCGATGCCATTGCCAAGTGTGTTGGAGGCCCCATCAAAGACCATAGTCCATCAGGATCCTTCCTCAGGTCCTTCATTCGATCCAGGTTCTTCACAGTCAGTAACCAACATAATATTCTCGTCCGGGAACTCAAAATTCATGGACTGGTAGTCATCCACAGCTTGATGAGCCAAATGATCAGCTAGTACACTTCCCTTGATTGCTTTCTGGGTTGTGTATTGGATATCATATTCGGTCAAGATCATTTTCCATCTTGCTATTCTTCTGGAGAGAGCAGGCTTCTCGAAGATGTACTTGATCGGATCCATCTTAGATATCAACAAAGTCGTGTGGGTCAACATATATTGTCTCAGCCGGCGAGCAGCCCATGCCAAAGCGCAACAAGTTTTCTCGAGCAGTGAGTATCTTGTCTCACAATCGTTAAACTTTTTTCTAAGGTAGTATATTGCATGTTCTTTTCGACCGGACTCGTCATGCTTCCCCAGCACACACCCCATTGAATTATCTAACACTGTTAAGTATATTATCAAAGGTCTTCCTTCAATCAGAGGCATCAAAATTGGAGACTCTTGAAGGTATTCTTTGATTCTTTCGAAAGCAGTCTGGCATTCGTCATTCCACTTTACCACTTGATCTTTCTTCAAGAGTTTGAAGATTGGCTCACAAGTAGCAATTAAATGGGAAATGAACCTGGCAATGTAATTTAGGCGTCCTAAGAAGCCTCTGACCTCCTTCTCAGTGCGAGGAGCCGGCATCTCTTGTATAGCCTTCACTTTTGTAGGGTCTACCTGAATACCTTTGTCACTGACAATGAAACCTAGTAGTTTACCAGACCTTACCCCGAAGGTGCACTTATTCGGATTCAACCTCAGCTTGTATGTCTTTAACCTACCAAACAGATTTTGTAGATGATCAAGATGCTCTTCCTCGGTTTGGGACCTGGCTATCATGTCATCAACATAGACCTCTATTTCATGGTGAATCATGTCATGGAACAAAGCTACCATGGCTCGCTAATAGGTTGCCCCAGCATTCTTCAACCCAAACGGCATCACTTTATAGAAAAAAGTGCCCCATTGTGTGACGAAGGTTGTCTTCTCCATGTCTTCGGATGCCATCTTGATCTGATTGTAACCAGAGAAACCATCCATGAAGGAAAATACCATGTGTTGTGCAGTGTTTTCAACGAGAATATCGATGTGGGGAAGCGGAAAGTCATCCTTGGGGCTTGCCCTGTTCAAATCTCGGTAATCCACACACATTCGTACCTTGTCGTCCTTTTTAGGCATACGGACCACGTTAGCAACCCATTGGGGATAAGAAGTGACGGCTAGGAACTCAGTGTTGAACTGTTTCATAACCTCTGCTTTGATCTTCTATGACATTTCAGGGCGCATACGGCAGACCTTCTGCTTTACCTGAGGGCAATCTTCTTTAGTTGGCAGATGATGAACCACAATATATGTGTCTAGTCCTGGCATGTCTTCATAAAACCAGGAGAAGATCTCGACATAATCATGCAACATCTGTATCAACCGTTGTTTGACACAAAGCTCAAAATTTGCACCTATCTTGACCTCTTTTTTGTTCTCTTCTGTGCCCAAATTCACTGTCTTAACTGGCTCTTCATGGGGCTGTATAGCCCTTTCTTCCTGTTGTAACAGTCTGGCAAGTTCTCTGGGTACCTCACAATATTCCTCACCTTCATCCTCGGCTTGGTTGATTGGATTTTCAAAGTCATAACCGGCAATAGCATAACTGTTATCAATGGGATCCATAGTGGATATGGATCTGCAGTTTGATACGTGAGTGTGTGTAAGAGCATAGTTGTATAGACAAAGTAAAAGAAAAGAAAAACAGAGAGAGCAAAATTTGTATGCATAAACGTCTAATGCTTTATTAATGCCATATGAAATTTAATTATGATAGCCCTTACAAATAAACCATTGTGCCCCGGGTAAGACACAAGGCCATAGAGTTTATACTGTTTACATATCCAAAACAAAAAATACAATTACTTCTGAACAAAAGTAATTGGTACAAAGTCTCTTTATGTCCAGTTGCTGAGTCCACCGTTGGCAGTAGGGAAGATCCAGTTGTCCATGTCATTGTCACCATCATTGTCTTCTAAGGCGTTGACCCCATGGTTGCTGATACGGTGGCGAGGTCCTCCAGCACGAGCGCGGCGAACAGCCCTTTGAGCCCCTGAAGAGAAACCTAAGCCAAACTTGTATGGTATGTCAGGGAGCTGACCCCAGATGGTAGACCCACCTCCTTCAATAACTGCTTTTGCATCTTTGAGAGAAGCCATATTCAAGGGAGGTCTGGTGATCCTTGGCAGATTGGTGACAACTTCAGTTGCAGCCATAGTCTAAGGTACCTCTTCAAAATTCTGACACGGAGTCTCGATGAACTCGCCATCCATTTCTATGTACCTGAAGGAGTTCAGATGACTGACTGTGTATTCTTCTTCACTGTGCACCGTGACAATTTTTCCTTTTACCGGATACTTCATCATATGATGCAGAGTATATGTGACAGCTCCCGCCCCATGGATCCAAGGGCGACCCAATAAACAAGAATAGGATGGTCTGATATCCATCATGTAGAAGGTAGAGTTAAAGGTATGAGAACTAATTTTGATGGGGATGTCCACCTCCTCGTGCACCATTCTCTTCGAACCATCGAAATCCCTCACCACTATGTTGTTGGGCTTCAAGGTCAAACCTTCACAGTCTAGCCTATCCAGAGCCTTCTTGGGCAACACATTCAATGATGAACCAGTATCTACCAGGACATGGGCCAGAGTAGTGCCCCGGCTTTTGACGGAAACATGTAGCGCATCATTGTGTTTTCTCCCTCTGGGTGTCAGATCAGCATCAGAAAAACCCAAACCATTGTCATCCGTCAAACTAGCCACACAATTTTCAAATTGGTCCGCAGAGGTTTCATGTGGCACATGGGCCGTCTTAAGGAACTTCACCAAAGCCTTTGCATGGGCTTCGGCGCACAATAGTAAGGCTAGCATAGAAATCTTTGAAGGGGTCTGTCCCAGCTGCTCGACCACATTGTAGTCGCTCTTCTTGATAATCTTCAAAATTTCTTCCATTTCCTTCTTGGAAGCCTCCGGGATAGATACTGATTGTGCCTTCGTCCGGACAGGCTCAACCAATATGTCTTTGCCCCAAGCCTCGGTCGACTCGGTGATAGGGGTGTCAGCAGGGGTAAACACAGGAACTGTAGTAGTAGTATCAGCGGGAACAAAAGCAAGAATAATCACAGGACCAATAACAGCTTTCGGAGGAGAAATCTCAGAGGAGAACACTCTTCCAATTCTAGTTATTTTACTGGTTCCCACAATGTTGCCAATGTCAGGGTCAGCCCTCTCAGAAACCTGGTCTTCATCAGCCAGCCAATCCTACTTGACGCTGTGGTAGTAGACGTCACCCCCGTAGTTCCAAGGAACAGTTTTGTGTGGGGAGTATAGGATTAACCCTGGCATAGTAATTATTAGTGGAGTCACCTTCAGAACAGATGTAATCCTGATGGGTATTTTGGTGGAGACCCTGGGAGGATTGGCGGAAATGGTTATTATTGAAACATCCTTGTAAGAAGTGGTTGGAACGGGAGTCTTTTCAAACAAAATCTCTTTGTCGTCCATCAGGGGCTGGACACTTGCTTTCAATAAATGACACCCAGTCGGTAGAGATAAACAGAGGTGGCAACTTTCTCCACAGCCCGGAAATAAACCGGCCTTCAACAGGCTCCTCTTGACGGTCAGGAGAGGAGTAACAAGTTCATCAATAACAGTAACAAACACATCATCTTCAACAGTGTTAATACCACGGTCGTGCTTGGGCATAGGAGCAGTGATAACATTTGGAGTCTCAGGGGCGTCAAATTCAATTTCCTTTGCCTCGAAAAGGTCTTGCACCTTGTTTTTCAAAGCCCAGCAGTTGTTGGTATCATGGCTTAGACTTTCTGAATGGTAGGCACAATGAGCATTAGGGTTGTAGTGAGGAGAGGTAGTGTTGGGATTCTTCGGAGCTTCCCGCAAGGTTACTAGATTGGTCTTCAATAACTGTGGCAAAATTTGAGACAGCGTCATATTCATTCGGGTAAACTGTCTTACCGGCTTTTCTGTTCTCGGTTGATTATTCCTTTGTTGGGTGGATGCAGGTTTAGAGATCATGACAGCCCCTATCGTTGGACGGAGTTCAGTTATGTCCTGATTATTTTGATGGTACACAACACAAATCTCTTTCTTCCCGGCAAATTGCTTCCTTACTGTACCGGAGGACGCATTCTTTTGAATCTTCCCGCTCCTGATTCTAGCTTCCACCCGTTCTCCTGTCAAAATCAATTCAGTGAAGCCGGCTGAGGAACTTCTAATTAGATGATTAAAGAATGAACCAGTCAAGGTCCCCAGAAACATATTCACTAGTTCCCTATCAGATGGGGGAGGCTGGACTCTTCCTGCTAAGTCCCTCCACTTCTGAGCATAGTCCTTAAAGCCCCCACTCGAACCCATAGACATATTTTGGAGTTGTGTACGGGTGGGAGCAAGGTCTGCATTATACTGATACTGCTTATAGAAAGCAGCAACCAGGTCTTCCCAATTGTGAATGTTGGTTCCCTCCAGCTGGTAGAACCATTCTAGTTGAGTTCCGGACAGACTATCCTGAAAGAAGTGGACCCATAAGTCCTTGTCAGTAGCGTGAGGCTGGATCTTCCTCACATAAGATCTAAGGTGCATCTTGGGACATGAGACCCCATCATATTTAGTGAACACTGGAACTTTGAACTTTTGCGGGATGACAACCCCAGAGACCAAACCCAGCTCTTCAAAATCCAGACTCGGTACCTTCCCGACTTCCATCGCATTCAAACGATCCTCCAGCTGTTTATATTTTTCATCAGCAGGAGGATATTGCTCCTCATCATAGTCGGATTCATCATCGGATTCTTTGGGACTGGAGTCTTCCTCTCTTGTTTCCTCCTCTTGATTGTTTCCTCCCCTTGATGAAGTTATCAGTTCAGAGGCTTGTTTCACTGGTCCTCTGATCCTCCTTCCCAGATTCACTAACCCAATTAGCTTCTTTGGCTTCTTCTTCTCTTTAATAAGCAGGGCTTTCAGTTCTTCCTGCCCCTTGGTCAGAGCCACGATCATCTGTTGAAACTGGGCTTTCCGAGTCTGCAGATCCTTCAATGTTTGTTCTAGAGCCATTGCTGAAATAAACAGCGAAGAGGATGAGAAACCTGCTTTGAAACCTGCTTATGCAATTATATGTATGATATGTGTATGCAATGTTTTCAAGGATTTCTAAGACTCGAATTTGCTTAAACAAAAAGATAGCAAACGTTAATTGCATCAAGAAGTTTTATTGGTCACAATGATGCCTCTTGGGCCTACAAAGGGAATAAAGCAATAATAAAAATTCCCAAGCAAAAGAAAGACTTCAAGCTCCCCATGGACGCATCCTCTTTGGTGCAATGTAGGCATTTATGCTCCTCTCCTCATGAAGTAACCGGGTGAGTTCTAGAACCTTCTTCTCGTTGGCGTAGAATTGGGCTTCAAAAGTATCTCGTTCCTCTTTAAGTTAGATCCAGGATTTCTGTAGCTCCTCAAAATCAGTTGGCATATCAGGATGAAGAACAACGTAAAGAGTGTCTCCTTCAGCAATCAGCTCCATAATCACATGTAAGATGGCGGAGTAAGGCATCATAAGACATTGAGCACGAGCTCGCACCCATTTAGGGTAAGGCTCAAGAGGGATGGAATTCTTGTTCTCCATTGTCTTGCTATCAACTATGTTTATCATGCCCCACGCTCGAATGAACCTCTTGCGAAAACCCTGAACATCATTCTCATAGTCAAACGTGATTCCTTGGATGAGTGTGCTGTGAGGACCATCACTTCTAGCATACCCAAATTGTCACAGTGCCAAGCAAGGATTAGGTGATTCCTCCCCTAATGCCTAAAAGAGGGACATTAGAGAATTCCCCACAGTGATCAATGATGGTGATACTCTCCAAGGACCGGGAACACCAATGAATATCTGAATGTGTAAGGGATATCAACCTATGAGACCATCTCATACCCTGCTCATTTCTCAGAATAGACTGGGGTAGGTGTGAAATAAACCACCTAGCCAATAGAGGAGTACAACACAGGAGAGTCCCTCTTCTCTTTAGAGTGCAAGCACGCAAAGAGTGTAGAATATTCCCAAGTAAAGTAGGTATCGGATTATGAGACAGAAAAATATTAACCGCATTCACATCTATGAGTTGGTCCATGTTAGGGAATAGTACCATCCCATAGATGAGAAGGGCCAACACTTCTTCAAAAGCTTGTAAATCTAGGCTATCCCAAAAATAGTGGGCTTTCTCAAATAGGAACTTAGCTGGAAGTCCATGGACACTTCTTCTGGTTTCCCAATTTGCTACTACGTCATACTGTTGTAAAGACAGAGCTTGAGCAATCTATTCAGGCTTTGGGTCTCTTTCCGTACCATTGAATGGTAGCTGATCAAGGATAGGTACCCCTAATAACTGAGAAAAATCCTCCATCGTAGGCACTAACTGGTAATCAGGGAAAGTGAAGCAGTGGTGCAACGGGTCAAAGAACTGAAAGAGCACCTTTAGCATTTCTTCATCAGGGGTTGAAGTGACCAAGTTAAGAAGTCGACCATGTTTTTCAGTGAAGGGAGAGCTTTCAGGAATTCTTGACGCTAATTCCTTGAGTTAAGGATGCACTTTCACAATATTGATTTGGATAGTGTTCCTGCGAGTAGATGTCATGTCCTACAAAACAAGACAAAGATAAGCCCTAGAAAATCCTTGAAATGGTTAGTATGATATGACATGTTATGATGTCATGATTATGCTAAGAAATAACATATCAAGCAACAAGCAAATCACACCAAGACCTTAGGTTTAAGGCTCGCATGGGTTTTAAGGTGGTACCCTCTTGAAGTTGGATTGGTTCAATCTGTCCTATAAATAGCAACCGGGTTCTAAGGGATCTCAATATCACTGACCTTTCCCACAAGCTTCGTTTGATAGGCGATTGACTCGCAACCAAACAAAACCCAGGAGTCAAGTCTCAATGAGTGTAGCATCGAGTATCTGCCGACTTTGGGAATACACCAAAGACGGCTATCTCGCTACGTCCTAATGGCTAAGTTGTTCATTTAAAGGTTCTAAGGTCATTTGACGCTTCATGACACCATGCAGTGGCCCCATATTCTCCTTGATTAACTCAAGGGCTATCGATACCAACCAAAGTGTCGCATCAATATAGCCATCGCTTTAACCGTGTCAGTATACCCCGCACAGTTTCAACGATCAATTACTACTTACCTAAAAAGTTTTCCCAAATCCGAGTGTAGGATCTTATAGTAACTCCAAACAGAGCCCTCAAAATTAAAGCAATCAAAGCATACAAAGTAGTTAAATAATGAACTAACTCTAAGGTAACCCCACTTTTTTAACTTCCCCAACAGAGTCGCCAATTCTGTGATACGGTGGCAGAACCGACTGTTTATATACTAGTTTGTGTTTTTTGTTCATAAATTTCGCGGTAAGCAAGAGTCGCCACCGAATTTTCTTTTATCCAATAAAGGAAAGGGTGAAAAGAACAAAAAAAGACCTTTTTTCGAGATTTTCTGAGTAAGGGGATAGATTATAGAAAGGGAATGTGTTAGCACCCTTTCCATTCGTGGTTTTCCATGGGCTCTTAGAGGTTTGCTCATTTTTCAAAATTCTTTTGTGCTTTGTGTTTGAAAATATTTAGAAAACGCCTTAGTACGGCGAACTTTGTAATGTTTCTTTGAATAGTAGAGAACGTATACAAAGTGTTTGTGAAATGTCTTTTGAAAAGTAGTTTTTGTGTGTAAGTGCAAAAAAGTATTTTTTGAGCAAACTTCTAACAGATATCTACTTTTATACTCGAAAAGGTTTTTCTTTTCCACTTTTCCTTTAGACAGTGCTATCCTACTATTAGTGAGTAGGTAGCCTTGTCGTTGGATGTTTTGAGGGACAATCGAAGGGACGTTACAGTCACGAAGGCAATTATGGAGATGCTTTAGCAATTCTGTTTTAGGGACTAGATCATTTACCGAGAAGGCAATTGTAGGGTCATCGAGGGACTATGATCTTTTGTTTTTACGGGTCTTTGCTAAAGCATTCCTGTCCCATGACTGCTTTATTGAAGGCAACCAAAGTGGGTGTACCTTAGAGGTGCTTGTGTGTAATTGTGTTGTGTTTAAGTTATTTTTGTCTTTTTGTTAAGTTTGCTAGCGTTTGATTTTAGTCTTTGTCATACATGTCTAGTTACTAGCAGTTAATATGAAAAGCAGTAAAAAGAAAATGCAGAAAATAGAGGTCCTACGCTATTACAAGGCTTCGGGGAGGGGATTACATTATACAAGGATAATGGGGAATAAAGCAGTAAATGTCCTAATTTTATCTATTACATCCGGTAGGCAGATACAATAGTAATAAAAAAATATACGGAATTAAATAAACGCGCATGAAATAGAAAAGACGTCTAAAAATCCTAAAGAAAAGAAGTATTTTTTTTGTTGTTTTTGGTATAAAAGAAAACAATGCCTAAGTCTATTTAATTTTAATTTTAAGAAAAATGTCAAAATAATTAACTTATTTATTTACAAAAATTAATTTAGTTGGAAAAACGACTAGCCTAATATTTTTGTGAGTTTGATTTTAATGTAAGAATAAAAAGAAGTCAATGAAAACAAAATAAAATGCAAGGGACACCCTTCGATCCAGGGAGAAAATGGGGTCTTCGATCCCAGGGAAAGATGACGGTCTTTCGACCCAGGGGAGGAAGATGTCTTCTTCGATCCAGGGGGAAAAGTCGCCTTCTTCGATCCATGGGGGAGAAGTCGTCTTCTTTGATCCAAGGGAGAAGTCGTCTTCTTCGATCTAGGAGGGAAAGTTATTCTCGATTCTAGACCTGTAAGACAAATATTAGCAAGAAAATTACCTATGTGTTGAACCCAGGTCCTTCGATCCTGTGTGTATTGGTTTTATTTAGGCCAGATCTGCAGCAAATGTTAATAAACGAAGAACATGACCTGGGGCCAAACCTAAGCCCTTGGATTCTTTCTAGGATGGAAAATCAAATGGGACAGCAAATATGGAGGTGTTATACAAATGCAAAGTTTTGACAATTTACCCTCTCTTACCAGCAGATTGAATCTTCGATTTGGGTACTGGTTGGATGTGAGCAATTTCGATCTGATGGCTTCTGGGTGTGGGCACCTTCAATCTGAAGGGATACTTTGGCTTGGAAAGTCCTGACAACCTTTGATGTTTTGTGTGGGCAGCGTATCTCCAACTTTTTCGTTCTCCTCCTTCTTTTGCAACACTTGTGATCTCTTTATATAGAGGGGGTAGAGGGGACAAGAAGGCAAAGATTTAAACAGTCTTGATTGTGTTTGAAATCCATGAATAGGAATTTGTAACGTTGGCCAAACACATGGGATCTTGTCCCTTTTTGAATTTTGAATGATATGTAACTGGCCTTCGAATGGGCTGATGGCCTCCTTCGAATGGACCTTTGCAAACTTCTTCGAATGGCTCTTCTGAAGCTCCTTCTAATGGATCTTTGCATGTTCTTCGAATGGACCTTTTGGAATGTCAATAGAATGGAGCTCTGATGTTCCAAATCGAAGGAAGCTTTGATGCTCCAATCGAAGGAAGCTCTGATGCTCCAAATTGAAGGAAGCTCTGATGCTTCAATTGAAGGAAGCTCTGATGCTCCAATTGAAGGATCCTCTGATGTTCCAATCAAAGGAACCTCTGATGCTACAAATCAAAGGAAGCTCTGATTCTCCAATCGAAGGAAGCTCTGATGCTCCAATCAAAGGAAGCTCTGATGCTTTAATCGAAGGAACCTTTAGGAATGTCAATCGAAGGATCTTGCTACAAGGACAATCGAAAGGCTTTGCTGAAATGCCAATCGAAAGGCTTTTCCTTAGGCAAGGGTTTGTGACCAATCATGTAGGGGAAGACCTTTGAAAACATGAGAGGGAAAATTTTGGGGTTCAACAGGTCCTCACAAAAAAATCAGGCATAGGTGCCTCCCGGGAATACAGAATCTTCAACTGAATAGCTCTCGTTTGGACCCACTGGAGATAAGGCTCCAAATAAATAGCCCCCCTATGTCCCAAGTCTTTCCTACTCTTCCTATGAATGTGACTCCAGGCCTTCGCAATCTGCTCCCTAGCTTCCTTATGGTCTTCTCCCTCCTTCAGGAAGAAACTTCTCAAATTAATACTATTTGGTTTATCCCTCATCGGATAACCAAGTTGTCGTCATGCAAGAACAGGGTTGTAGTTAATTCCTCTATTTGTACCAAGAAGAGGTACATTGGGGAAACTACCACAATTATTGACAATCTCTACATCATGGTAAGCCTGATGATACCAATCAATATTTTAGTGAGTAAGTGCCACCTTCCTGACATCCCAGAAAGCATCAGACTGAGGCATATAAGAAATAAACCACCAGTACAACAGAGGCGTTCAACAGATAATCATCCCCCCATGATAAGAATTCCGAAGATGAATAGAGTAATAAGCATCACCCAACAATGTAGGAGCTGGGTTTCCAATCATAAAGATCCTGATAGCATTAATGTCAACAAACTTGTCCACATTAGGAAATAAAAACAACCCGTAAGCAACTAGAGCAAAGATGGCCTCAAAAGCGAATGTACTCTTCATCCTAGCAAAGTAACGAGCTTTCTCCAATAAGAACTGAGCTGATAATCCTCTAATCCCTCCTTTAGTAGTCATATGAGCTTCAACCTCAGACTTCCCCAAATGGATCAAAGCAGTAATCTCGTGTGGTTTTGGCTCACCCTCCAAACCAGTAAAAGGAACACGGTCGGTAATAGGTAAATCCAATAGATAAGAATACTCCTCCAGTGTAGGCATCAACTGATAGTCAGGGAAAGTAAAACAATCATACAGCGGATCATAGAACTGGACCAAGGTCGAGAGAATACCCTTCTTCATCTTAAGCTTCATGAGAGGAATGATGGATCCATACTTTTTCCGAAAATATGCAGAACACTCAATCTCGGGAATTAGACTGATCAACTCATCTATCTTGGGATCTTTGAAACTGTATTTTCCGTTCTTTCTTTTTCCAGAATCCATGGTCAAAAGGTACCTGAAATATTCACAAATGGTCAACTTTCAAGTCCCTTGAAATAAAATTTCTTCAAAAGATGCTTATGGGTGCATGGATGCATGATGCAACAATCACACACAAGATCACAAACATGGGGTTCATAGGTTCAACGTCACGAGCATGAGGTCGAAGGTACTACCCATAAGGTATGGACTAAAAGTTATCACCGGCCGAACAAGGTTCTAGAGGTTCCTAGAGTCTACATCCTTCCTTCGAATATTACCAACTTCCTGAGTAACTCGGTAATTAGTAGTATTATTAAGAAAAACTCGTCCGAACGTAGTATCGCGTGACAACTATTTCCGAATTACTCAGTCATAGCTTCCGCACTACACCTAAAAGGCCAAGATGGGTTAGATATTCTACGGTCCTAAGCTTCAGCAGGCTCCCAGGTCGAAAGCAGTGCGTCTTCTCGATTACTCAATAAACAACACTACAGTCAAAGAGGCCTCCACTGAGTGAGGGATCTCATGCCTCCTTTTTGGGATTACTCCCTCAAATTTAGCATGACTATATCGCATGTCCTATCTTAAAGTTTTCCCAAGTCCGGGTATAGGACTTATAAGTAATCACCAAGCACCCTGAAAACCAGGAAACTCCAGACAAACAGATATACAACATATAATATATAACAAACAATAGCACATATACATATATAAACAAAGATAGATTTAACCCACATAGAGATGGACCAGCAAGAGGTCAATCTTTCCCCAGTGAAGTCGCCATTTTTTTTCTCTAGCGGTAGACATGTTTAAGACTAAGCCATTAGATTGACTAGACTTATACATATCAAAATAAAAATTGCTACCGCGCTTTATTGTTTCCAAAGGAATGGGAAAAGAGCGAGTAACCCAAAAAGAGGGGGAAAGATTCTAGGTAAGGGGTTGGTTATTCAAAGGCAAGGTATTAGCACCCTAAACATCTACGGTACTCCACAGGAACCTCTTTGTAAAATCTGTATATTTTGGCTATAAAATATGTTGTATAGAAATAGATGGTGGAGGTGAGAAGAGAAGTATTTTTTATGATTTTTGCACCCGCCGCGGTTGCGAACCTTTAGTTCCTACGTACCACCTCTCGTGCAATAGGGGATCATGGTACACGTAGTTCACCTTTAAAAAAATTTAAAACACAAGTGTGTTGGTTAATTTTATGAGATAAGACATCATCGTCATTGTCCGTGTGGAAAACATACTTACTACCCACAATTATGAGAAAGGAGAATTTGCATCATCTCAAAGTGGAGGATATGGCTTGGATTTTAAAATCAACAATGTCTCACTCAACACCCAAGTGGAAAATATCTCACTTTGCTACATATTATAGAAGTATAGTTGTTTGCGTCACTACAAGGATTGACAAGAGTCAAATCTTTTGAGAAAAGTTTTTAAAGTAAAAAAAAAAAGCCAAAGTGGTAAAATGGTTTGAAATGAGATTGATTGACTTTTAGTGTTCTCACAAAAAATGTCAAGGTATTATTTAAGTTGATTGAAGTTTATTTATGAAAAGTTTTTGAAAATGCATGGACCTAGGTCCAAGTTTATTATGAAATTGGTTCAAGTTTAAAATGTAAGTACGAAGTGCGCCTAAGAGGGGGGTGAATTAGGTACTTTTAAAAATTCTAGTTTTTAGTGACGATGGTTCTTATTTTTCTGGTTATAAGTGAGTTTAGGAAATCTTAAAGATGCAGAAAAATAAAGAGACACGGGCGATATATCCTGGTTTCCCTCACAGTCCGAGAGTACTCCAGTCCCCTTTCAACATGAAAGAGATTTCCTTATTGTAGCAAACTTACATAAGAACTACCAACCAAAACCAAGAACAATCCTCTTGGACCAAGAACAATCCTCTTGGATTTTCACTAAGTTACCTATGAGAACAATCCTCTTAATGTAACTACACTTGTATCCAACAACTTGGAAAGACAAGATTTCAATAAAAACACTTAACCTTAATTCCAACAATCCTGGAAAATAAGTAAGTAAAATCAATTTGTGAGTTTGAGTGAGTAGAGTATATTGATCACTTAAGAGTGATTTTGACAATGTATAATCTTCTTCTTTCAATAATAATATTGTACAAAGACTCAAGATATATTTGCTCAAAGTTTTCTGTTTTAAAGTATGAAAATAAATGCAGAAAACTTATGCATGAAAATGAAGAATGTTTGAGTTTGTATTTTTAAAGTTCAGAAAAATATTATGAAAGAAGGTGTTAGATATGAATTTGAAATTGGATATTTATATGTTCATAACACCCTTTTGAAACATCAAGAAGATCTGGAAATGTATCATGAACAAATGCCAAGTTTGAGTGAAAAGATGTAATGAAAAGGCATGATCAAAAGACATGAACAAAGCTGTAATTTTTCAAATTCGTGCAGTGTGTAATTGATTGCACCTTTAGTGTAATCGATTGCACAAGGTTTTCAACAGCTATATTTTCAAAATTTTAAGAGTGCAATCGATTGCACAAACAATGTAGTCGATTGCAGGCTAAGTCAGTAGCAAAATTTAACTGAGTGCAATTTATTGCACAAACTATGTAATCGATTGCATGTTAAGACAGAATCATATGTTTTGAAAATTTTAAGTGTGCAATCGATTGCACAAACTATGTAATCGATTGCATCAAGAAACAGAAGCAAAAGATTTGGAATTTTTGAAGAGTGCAATCGATTGCACTTAGATGTAAATCAATTGCATGCATATGAAAAGAGAAAATTAATCTTTGCAAAGCTTGAGAATGATTCTTAAACTATTTCTTTTTCATTTTTGAGCATCTATATCTTAAGATCAAAGTAGATAATATTATTATACCTTTAAAGTTGTAGAGAGCTTTGATTGAAGATATTATCCTTAGATGCTTAGATGCTTGACCAAAGTCTTTGCCTTCTTTTGTAAGCCATGGTTTGTCTTCATCAAAACAAAAGCCTTATTTGAGAAGCTTGATTTCACATTCTCCCCCTTTTTGATGATGACAAACAATCTTTCTTTATGCGAAGTACTTTCCGGAAGAGCTTCTCCCCCTGATATGCAAAACTCCCCCTATGTAGGAGAGGGTTGAAATCCTTGCAATTCTTCATCTTGAATGGAGAGTACCTTGAAAAATAAGACATGGAAGATACAAGCATAAAGTACCATACATCTTTCTCCCCCTTTGACATTATCAAAAATAAGGGAAAGATGCTTCAAGCAAATAATAATCGAGCAATATTTTAAACAAATGATAGAATTAAAACATTGTTTAAGAGTTACATACATTGAACAATGAAACACTGAAACATCAAGATAATAAGATAACAGAAAAACAATATTATCCAGAACATTTTAGGGGTGATGAACGTCTGGATGATTGTAGGACCAGCCTTGGTTTGGGAAGCGTTGTTGGAGTGGTGGTTCTGAGTAATGAGGAGGAGGTGCAGCTGGGTTGTTTGGGTCATATGGTGGGATATACAGGTGAGAATAAAGATATGAGAATTGTTGGTTCACATCCGAGCGAAAATCATTTATCTGGGTTGTAGTGGAGTCATTTATTGCACTCCATTGACTGTTGATGTTGGTGTTCATAGAAGCAAACTGTTGAGCCATGTAGTCCATGAGTTCTTGGTTGCTTGGACCAGAGGGAGCAGTAGGAGGAGGAGGCATAGCTTCACCGCCTTCAGCTTCTTGGTCATCATCTTCGTTGCCAACAACATCTTCACCAATATAGGTGATCGTCTTTGTTTCGGGATTAAAGTGTACGCCCATCCTTGAATCAACATTCTTAATTGAAATTCTGTTTAAAATAGGGTCCATATCCACCTTTTCAAAACCGCGAAAATCTACACCAAAATCCTCCATAATCAATGTGACAAAATAAGCATAAGGAAGAAATTTTGATTTTTCATCCACTCTCAGCATATGCATCATCATCATTCTTGCCCAGTTGACATTAATCCCTTTCTTCCTTGCATAAATAAGCTGCATCTCGAATTCGGTAACCGTGCAATGATTTCCAGCCCTTGGGAAAAGTATATAGACCAAGAAATAATGAAATAAGCGATCGTCTATATAGAGGTTACCTGCACTCCAAGAATCTCTGGAGGGAATTACTCCGCCAAGACCACGTATCCGTTTGGCATGAAATTCAGCTTCACTTAACCGCCCAATGCTGTAAAAGAATCCCTTTTTCGTATAGCCGTCCCATATCTCGTCTTCAGGATCATATAGGACGCTTCCGGTGAAAGGAATATGCAAGATCTCACCAACAACCTGAGGAGTTAGAGAGATACGAGTGCCCAGCACATATGTGACAATTTTTTCCTTGTAGGGGGTTAGATTACTGAAAAACATTCTTACCAGATCCGGGTAGTATGGACCATACGAAGAAATCAATGGTTTCAGACCATAAGCAGCTAGATCGTTCTGAAATGAAAAACATTCTTCAGGGAAGGAGGAGAGAATACCATACTTAGGGTTGGAAACAATTTTCCTTTGGAAGTCTTTGACAAATCTGACTTCTTGTTGCTCAGTGAGAGTTGACAGCAGTGGATTGGATGATGAGTCAATCTTCTTTTTCCCTTTATCTGAAGTTGATGCCTTTCTCTTGGTTCTTGAAGCCATGAAAATGGTGTTTTAGATTTTGTGTTTTTAGGGTTTATGTGTGAGAGAGAAAAGGTTTTGGGAAAGAGAAAGCTTTTGTGATTTTGGTAGATATGAGATGAGTTATTTGAATTGAAGTTTATTTGTCTTGGGAATATGAGAGATAAATTCTGACCAATATTAATTTTCTGTCATAAAAGCAACTTTCAGTGCGTGCAATCGATTGCATTACCTTGTGCAATCGATTTGCACACAAATAGAAACAAAAATAACACAAAAATCACATAGTGCAATCGATTGCAGTAAAGGTGCAATCGATTTGCACATGAAACAGAATGGACAGAACTGAAAAAATTCTTTGTGCAATCGATTACACTCTTTGTGCAATCGATTTGCACTCACAAAAATTTTCCAAAAACAAATTTTTCTTGAAAATAAAAGTATCACATAGCATAAAAACATATATGGCAAGTATAAAAGCATATATAAGAGAAATATCAAGGGTAGAATGCACCTTATATGTCGCGTTCGTCAAGAATGCCGAGCTCTCGCCGAATTTTATAGAATGGTTCTTTTGCCAAAGGTTTGGTGAAGATATCGGCAAGTTGATTATGAGTATCTACAAAGGTTACCTCGACATCTCCTTGAAGAACATGGTCACTGAGAAAATGATGTCGAATGTATATATGTTTGGTCCTTGAATGCATGACGGGATTCTTTGTGATGTTGATTGCACTTGTGTTGTCGCATCTTAGAGGAATGCACCCTAGATCGAGTCCGTAGTCACGAAGTTTTTGTTTTAGCCACAAAATTTGAGCGCAACTACTACCCGCTGCAATATATTCAGCTTCGGTCGTGCTTAGAGCAACACATGCTTGTTTCTTGCATGCCCAAGATACTAATGCATTACCAAGAATGTGACAAGTTCCACTTGTGCTCTTTCTATTTGTTTTACATCCTGCATAATCCGTGTCAGAATAACCAATTAAGTTGCAGATACTACCTTTTGGATACCATAATCCGATATTTTTTGTCCCTTTGAGATACTTCATGATCCTCTTTACCGCCGTGAGATGAGATTCCTTTGGGTTAGCTTGAAAGCGGGCACAGAGACAAACACTGAACATTATGTCAGGACGGCTTGCCGTCAAATATAATAAGGATCCAATCATACCTCGATATTTAGTGATGTCGATGGAAACGCCTGATTCATCTTGATCAACATAAGAACCAGAACCCATAGGTGTAGACATTTCTTTGCAATTATCCATGTCAAACCTTTTCAAGAGTTCTTTGCAATATTTGGATTGGTTGATGAAGATGCCATCTTTAAGTTGTTTGATTTGAAGTCCAAGAAAATAGTTCATTTTTCCCATCATGGACATTTCAAATTCTCCTTGCATCATTGATGAGAACTCTTCACACATTTCTTGATTTGAAGAACCGAAGATGATGTCATCAACGTAGACTTGTGTTAGCAAAGTGTCGCCTTTGATTTTCTTGATAAATAGAGTCTTGTCAACTTTGCCTTTTTCGAAACCCTTTTCGCATAAGAAGTTGCTTAAACGATCGTACCATGCCCTAGGTGCTTGTTTCAGTCCATAGAGAGCTTTTCTTAATTTAAAAACATGAGATGGATTCTTGAAGTCTTTGAAACTCGGGGGTTGCTTGACGAATACTTCTTCAGTGATATATCCATTCAAGAATGCGCTTTTGACGTCCATTTGGAAAAGCTAAAAATTTAATGAACAAGCATAGGCAAGTAAGAGACGAATAGCTTCTAACCTTGCAACTGGAGCGAAAGTTTCTTCAAATTCTATTCCTTCTTCTTGATTATAGCCTTGTGCTACCAATCTTGCTTTGTTGTGAACAATTATTCCATTCTCGTCAAGTTTGTTTTTGAACAACCATCTTGTTCCTATAATGTGTTTGTTGCTTGGCCTAGGAACGAGTTCCCAAACTTGATTCCTTTTAAATTGATTCAATTCTTCTTGCATAGCTATGATCTATTGGTCATCGCCTAAAGCTTCATCAACTTTGGAGAGTTCAATTTGAGAGACAAACGCCATGTTTAGGCAAGCATCCTTGAGATTTAATCTTGTAGACACACCTTGACTTATATCACCAATTACTTTATCAATAGGATGATCTCTATGAGTTCTCCATTCTTTTGGTAGATCATTGAGATTCGATTCTTGTTGAGGTGATTTTTCTAGTTGAATGGATTGATCCTTGGAAGAGTTTTCTTGAGGACCTTCTAAAATTTCATCATCATTATCACAAACAATATTATCCTCCTTGGAGGGGTTAGTTTCATCAAACGAAACATGCATAGATTCTTCAATAGTCAAAGTTCTTTTGTTGTAAATTCTATATGCTTTACTAGAAAGTGAGTAACCAAGGAATATACCTTCATCGGATTTCTCGTCAAACTTACCCAAATTATCTTTGTCATTGTTAAGGACAAAGCATTTACACCCAAAGATATGAAAGAAAGCAATATTTGGTTTTCTCCCTTTGAAAAGTTCATATGGAGTTTTCTTTAAGATTGGTCTAATGTTAACTCTATTGCTAACAAAACATGCCGTGCTCACCGCATCCGCCCAAAAGTATTTTGGAAGATTTGAGTCGCTAAGCATGGTTCTAGCAAGTTCCACAAGAGACCTATTCTTTCTTTCAACCACTCCATTTTGTTGTGGGGTCCTTGGTGCCGAGAAGTTGTGAGATATTCCATGTTCTCCACAGAATTCTTCAAATAGAGCATTTTCGAATTCTCCGCCATGGTCACTTCTTATTGAGGCAATTGTTAAAGACTTCTCATTCTGAATTTGTTTAGCATACTTCTTGAATGCCTTGAATGCATCACTTTTCTGCACTAAAAAGAATGTCCAAGTATATCTAGAGAAATCGTCAACAATAACCAAAGCATATACATTACCTCTGAAACTCCTTGTTCTCGATGGACCAAATAGATCCATATGTAACAATTGTAGTGGCCTAGTAGTGGACACCACATTCTTAGATTTGAAAGTTGATCTAGTTTGTTTCCCTTTTTGACAAGCATCGCATAGTCTATCTTTGACAAAATTTCTCTTAGGCAATCCAATGACAAGATCATGCTTGATTAAATTATTCAAGTGTTCCATATGAATATGAGCAATTCTTTTGTGCCAAAGCCATGAATCATCGTTGTTCGCCATGAGACATTTAACCTTCAAAGATGGATCATCAATGGAAATCATAAATATATTATTGACTCTTTTACCTTTAAGTATAACCTCATGAGTGACTTCGTCTTCTATCAAACATTCATCCTTGGTGAACTTGATTTTAAAGCCTTTGTCACAAAGTTGGCTAATACTTCGAAGATTGTGCTTTAGTCCTTCAACATAAAGAACATCTTCAATGGATGTGAAAGGTGGAGCACCAACTTTGCCTTTGCCTAGGATTCTTCCCTTATTATTGTCTCCATAAGTGACAAAACCCTTGGCCTTTAGCGTTAGATGTGAAAATTGGTTTATGTCTCCTGTCATATGCTTTGAACAACCACTATCAAGATACCAAAGATTGCATGTGGTCTTCAAGCATACCTACAAAACAAATTAGGTTTTGTTAGGTACCCAAGTTGCTTTGGGTCCTTCATAATTAGTGCCTTTCTTTACCCATACATAATGCCCACTTGTCACACTGAAGTTTCTAACATAGCAAGCATTAGGTGTATGGCCTTTAATACCACAATAAAAACAAGTAGGTTCAAATTTACTTCAATATCTAGAAGGATAAGATTTCTTCTTAGGAAATGTTTTCTTTTTCGGATAGTGGCGAACTATTTTAGGTTTGTTCACTTTCTCTTTGGAAGATTGATCACTTTCCTTAACAAAGATAGTTTTGTTAGAACTTGGTTTTGAGAACTTTGAATATCCAAGTCCACTTTTATCATTGGAGTATCTTTGTTGGCTAAGAACACCTTCCAATCCAATTTTCCCTTTTTCATATCTTTCAATGACTCTTTTTAATTGGACAATTTGGAAAGAGAGTGAATCACAATTTTTGCATACAAAATTATGTTTTTGTTCATCAATTGATTTTTGTTTTTCTTCTTTGAAATCTTTTTCAATTGAAACATATTTCTCTTCTAGAGATGAAATTTGTTTCTTTTGTGATGAAATGGTTTTATACAGAATTTTTCATTCATTCAATAGTTCATCTATAGCACCTTGTGCATCACTATCAAAAAGAGAAAATTCATTACTAACCTTATTGTCTTCATCATCGGAATGGTGTGAGGCCATCAATGCTAGATTTGCACTTTCATCACTATCGGAACCGGATGAGGAACTTATTTCATTGTCCTCTCATGCTACATAAGCCTTTTTGTTCTTGAATCCCTTCTTGCTTTTGAAGCCACCTTTCTTGGAGAGTTTTGGACAATCTGGCTTGATATGACCTTGCTTACCACATTCATAACATGTGATTTCTTGTGTTGATATGGAGCCTTCCTTTTTCTGAAAATGTTTCTTTCCTTTTGAATGAGAAAAAGGTTTGTCATTTCTACCGAAGAACTTACCAAGCCTTTTAACAAGAAGCATGAAGTTTTCATCTTCATCTGGATTGTTTTCCTTTTCAACTTCCTTGGAGTCTATCTTCAAAGCAATATTCTTGGATTTCTTCTCTTGATTTTCATGCTTTTCGAGTATTCCGAGTTCTGTTTTGTATTCTTGAAGTTTTCCAAATAGAGTTACGGATGTCATGTTGGAGAGACTTTTCTTTTCTGAAATTGCCGTTACCTTTGGTTGCCATTCCCTTGTTAAGGACCTAAGTACTTTCAGATTCAATTAATCATTTATCAAAGTTTTACCAAGAGCACTTAGATGATTTGTCAAGTGCACAAATCTCTTTTATAAGTCAAGAATGGATTCTCCGGGTTGCATTCGAAATAGTTCGTATTCTTGACTTAGGGTATTTAGCCTTGATCTTTTTACTTCAGCCGTTCCTTCATGAGTTTGTACCAAGGTATCCCATATTTCCTTTGTTGTTTTGCATGTCGAGACACAGAAGAATTCGTCCATACTAAGTGCGCCTTGAAGAAGGTTTATTGCCTTTTTGTCATAGAGAACTTTCTTTTTATCATCATCGTCCCATGCAGTTTTAGGCTTTGAAGAGCCAACACCATTGATTACCGTAATCGGGATAAATGGACCATTTTCGACGGCATCCCAAATTTCTTCTCCTTGTGCTTCTAGATGCGCCTTCATGCATATTTTCCAGAAGTCAAAATATTCACCACAGAATAGAGGAGGTTTGTTGTTACTACCACCATCTCTGAAAACGGGATTATGATTTGCGGAAGCCATTCTGGATCTTTTAGGAGCAGGTTACCTATAACCTGCTATGATACCAATTGTAAGTACGAAGTGCGCCTAAGAGGGGGGGGTGAATTAGGTACTTTTAAAAATTCTGGTTTTTAGTGATGATGGTTCTTATTTTTCTGGTTATAAGTGAGTTTAGGAAAGCTTAAAGATGCAAAAAAATAATGAGACACGGGCGATATATCCTGGTTCCCCTCATAGTCCGAGAGTACTCCAGTCCCCTTTCAACATGAAAGAGATTTCCTTATTGTGGCAAACTTACATAAGAACTACCAACCAAAACCAAGAACAATCCTCTTGGACCAAGAACAATCCTCTTGGATTTTCACTAAGTTACCTATGAGAACAATCCTCTCAATGTAACTACACTTGTATCCAACAACTTGGAAAGACAAGATTTCAATAAAAACACTTAACCTTAATTCCAACAATCCTGGAAAATAAGTAAGTAAAATCAATTTGTGAGTTTGAGTGAGTAGAGTATATTGATCACTTAAGAGTGATTTTGACAATGTATAATCTTCTTCTTTCAATAATAATATTGTACAAAGACTCAAGATATATTTGCTCAAAGTTTTCTGTTTTAAAGTATGAAAATAAATGCAGAAAACTTATGCATGAAAATGAAGAATGTTTGAGTTTGTATTTTTAAAGTTCAGAAAAATATTATGAAAGAAGGTGTTAGATATGAATTTGAAATTGGATATTTATATGTTCATAACACCCTTTTGAAACATCAAGAAGATCTGGAAATGTATCATGAACAAATGCCAAGTTTGAGTGAAAAGATGTAATGAAAAGGCATGATCAAAAGACATGAACAAAGCTGTAATTTTTCAAATTCGTGCAGTGTGTAATTGATTGCACCTTTAGTGTAATCGATTGCACAAGGTTTTCAACAGCTATATTTTCAAAATTTTAAGAGTGCAATCGATTGCACAAACAATGTAGTCGATTGCAGGCTAAGTCAGTAGCAAAATTTAACTGAGTGCAATTTATTGCACAAACTATGTAATCGATTGCATGTTAAGACAGAATCATATGTTTTGAAAATTTTAAGTGTGCAATCGATTGCACAAACTATGTAATCGATTGCATCAAGAAACAGAAGCAAAAGATTTGGAATTTTTGAAGAGTGCAATCGATTGCACTTAGATGTAAATCAATTGCATGCATATGAAAAGAGAAAATTAATCTTTGCAAAGCTTGAGAATGATTCTTAAACTATTTCTTTTTCATTTTTGAGCATCTATATCTTAAGATCAAAGTAGATAATATTATTATACCTTTAAAGTTGTAGAGAGCTTTGATTGAAGATATTATCCTTAGATGCTTAGATGCTTGACCAAAGTCTTTGCCTTCTTTTGTAAGCCATGGTTTGTCTTCATCAAAACAAAAGCTTTATTTGAGAAGCTTGATTTCACATAAAAACAATAAGAGTTTTCAAAAGGAGAGAGAAGATTTTTGAAATTAAAGGAGATAGGAGGAGAAGGAGAGACTATCCTAAAGCATAAGGTAAAAGATAGGGATAAGAACCATCTAACCAACAAGAAGCCAATACTTGACATTATGAGTCAAGATATAATTCCCATTCTTTGGATTGAAACCAATCAAGCAAAGATACTAGACCTCTTGAGAGAACCAAACTTCAAGTGTATTAAGTCTTCACAAAAATTGGGCAGAGTAACGCCTGTATACGGGTGAATTCCAGATTATAAACAAAGTATGTAATCACAATAACCTGCACACAAAACAAACAAACAACCCAATGTCTTGAGGTAAACCTCAAGAACTCCAGACAAAATACAAATTAAGGTCACAAGGTCTCCAACATAGGCCAAGGTTTCTAATCTTAAGTCCAATAAGTCCAATACTCTATAATGCCAAGGATAGTAACCAAATAGTCTAAGTATCATTAAAGTTTTTTATGGTTCATGTTGATTATTAAGTATCTTAAAAAAGAAAAGAAAAGCTCAAGTGAGCAAAATAAAAATGACATAAAAGTAAATGCTCAAGTGAGCAAAGATGAAAATATCATGAAATGTAAATGCTAAAAGTAAATGGTACATAAAGCATAAAAATAAAAGCATAAAGTAAAGTCAATTTTTATAAATTAGTGGTTAGTTGGATGACCATCTTGAAACTTGCATTTGGAACTCATTAGAGGATTGGTAGAATCAAAGCCTCCACACAATAAGTTACATTTGCTTTTTGTCAAGTATATCATCCATTTTGGAATCCTCAAAAGTAACATTTAATGATCAACGATGTTTAAGTGATCCGCGTTAACCAAAAGTGATGTAGATCTATTAGAGGATTGGTAGAACCAAAGCCTCCACACAATGAACCTCAAGGTTATTGGATCAAAGAGATCAATTTAACATACTTGGGCTTGCAAACATAGGTTTGGGCCACGAATGATCATTTATTTGAATTGAGACATTAGCGCTATGTTAAGCAATCGTAAGTGGACTTATGTAGAAGTTGCACCTATTTTGAGATCGGTCAATAGCAATCTATGCATCATTTGTTTTGAGACATGATATAGAGATCATGCTCCAATAACACTTAGTGCAATAAGAAAGGGATGAGATGAAGAAGGGTAGGAAAGAATATATAAACCACATTTGAATTAAAGTTTAATCAAACTATTATTAAAATCATTCATCCATTTTTATGGAGTTAGACTCAACACCATAGATCCAATGATGTTAATAAAGTTCATGATCAAAAATTCAACCCAAGATCAGCCAGAAAATATTCACAAAATAATATTACATTTAATATATACATTAAAATGGGTTTTAAAATGTTTTAAAATAGAAATAAGAGAGAGAAATATCAACTATGTTCAAATTAATCAAGAGAGATTAAGTAAGACCATAGAAAAATCAGAAATGAACTCAAATCTTTTTATAAAATTTTTGGTAATTTTTTAAAGTCAGAAACTATTTTTAAAATTAAAAGAAATGAGTAAAATAAACCAAAAATGATAAAAAATAACAAAGTCAGAAATAAAAAATAAATGAGGTCACCAATATTTGTCACAATATCATTGGATCATTCCATATTTTTTTTAGAATTTAAAAATGCATAAAAGTATTTTTAAACATTTAAAACAATTCAAATAAAGTGAAAATTTATTAAAAAAATATCAAAGCATAAAATAAAATTGTAAAAAAATAAAAATCAGAAAGATAAAAATCAAAAATATTTTTCATAATTTTTTCATATTTTTTGGACTTAAAATGAATTTTCTATGATTTTTTGAAGTTTAAAACAATTTAAATATAAAAATCAGAAAATAAAATAAAGTCAAAAAAAATGTGGACCAATGGATGATAGTCAAAACGCATTAGTAAGCTAATTCAATGGATCAGATGCGTTGCGCATATCATGGTCACTAGTGAATAACACACATGATCATTAATTAAATCAGATATTTAAAAATTACAAATGGCGTTGTTTCATTGGTTGAAGGATGACACGTTGGTCATCTTCAACCTCCAGCCAGTCTCAAATCGAGCTTGCTCAAACTGTAAAATTAGAGCACGAGACCGGTATCATTCGCTTCGTCTCATCAAGACGAAGACAACTACACCTTCGCGAAAAATTTATATAAATTGTAGCTCAAGCTATTTGGAAGGAAAGTTTTGAAAAGGAATTTGAAAATTCATGGCCAAAATGTGTTTCCAGTTAAAAGAAAGTGTTGCGACTAGAACCAGGGAAATGAGAGCTTCACAATGATATCAAAGTTTGGAAGAAATAATGGAGAAATCTACCTATTGAAGTTCAGTTGCAGAGCTTTGTAAATGGACTTGGTCAGATCAATTCAGAAGGTTTCAAGACTCAATTCTTCTTCTGTTAGCTTCAGGGAAGATCAAGGAAGGTGAATTGATAGAAAAATGGATTGAAAAGGGCTTGAAGAATGATTTCGAAGTTGAAGAAAAGTGAGTTATGTAGCGAGTTTGGCAGGGTGGTTTTGGTTGTTCAAGCTTGAGAAAATGAATGGGATAGCTCATGTATTTATAGGAGAAGCAAATGGGATCAAAAGGAAGGGTGAATGATGCAATTTGGAGGGAATTTGTGTGGGTCTGCATCATGAAGAAAGTGTGACTTATCTTTTGTCAAAACTCATCCAAAATGCGCGTTTTAATGCACTAACCCACTTGGGAAGTTGGCTAATCATCTTTAGACCCAAAACGCGTGCTAATTTGAGGGTTAGAATTTGTAACATGAAATTCAAATTCTGACTTGCGATGAAACTTCAATTCCAAGTTACCACTTTTGAAACAATGGCATTCTCATCTCAAGGGGTCTTAAAGCATGGTTCTTGATGCTTTAGAAAGATGAGATTAGAAGCTTTGCAATGGGAAAAGAATGGAATCAAATGGATGTTTGAGCTGAAAGTTACAATGAGTCAAAGTTGGGAAAAAGAGGTTGACTTTCCATACTTAGAAATATTTCAAGTTTTTCTTCAAAAGTGACCTATAATGTTTTGCATCCAAACATGACCTTCCTCTTGGAATTTGCCCTTGACCAAAAAATATGGAATGAAATAGACCTCTTGAATGACATTTTGAAACTTGAACCATTCAAAATCTCCAAAAATTGAGAGAGTTATGAATTGTTGAAGTTGGAAAAAAATCATGAAATGACCTATAATCTTTTGTATCCTTAGGGCATCTTCCATCCATTTTATAACTTTGCATATAAAATAAGGAATAAATTTCACCTCCTCAACATCATTATGCAAAAATTGTGGGCTCAAGGTGATAAAATTTGATCAAGTTATGATCATTTGAAGTCACGCATGGGAAGTTGGGGGGTTTATCTGAAGGACTTGTAATCTTTCTTCATCATCATGTTTCTTCCACATGAAAACTCATTGAAACTTTTGAAGTGATTTGTCAATAACCCTTTGAAGAGAAGTATGTTTTTGGAATCAATCAAAAATACCAAAAGATGGGCAAGATATACTTCTTTTAAGTTCAAAACCCTAGCTCCTAGATCAAGAAAATGCTTTGAGGAACTTTGACAATTTTAAACAACCTTCTTGTATCAACACTTTTGCTTTGTAGATAGAAGTTGTTGAGGATGATAATGAGAACTCATAGCAACCAAAACCACTTCCATATCTTGAGAATTGAGAGAAATATGCACTTGTGACCAATGGGAACAAGGCCTTGTCCCACCATGAAAACTTCTTCAATCAACCCCTTGTACTTTTGAATCAATCTTGATAACTTTGAAATATGGTGAACCAAAATAAACCTTGCCATGCCATTTCTTCCAAAAAAAATTCAATGGTGAGGTTTGAATTTCTCAAGCTTTATTGACTAAGGCATAGAAATAAACTCATGAACCCATGGATCAACTTGCTAAGCCATATTGCCTTTACCTAAATTATTAACAAGTAAGATAAACCAACATTGGATTTTATTAATTAAAAGGAAAGTCAAAACAAAACATGCATGATCACAAAAGAAAAACAAGACAAGGTGCTTGGTGATTCCTCAAAGAGCAAATCTAAAGGTAGGGAGGAGAACCAAAAGCTCTAATGTGATATTGTTGTGATTGAATCAATATGGTATGATGAAGGGGTCTTAGGGACAAAATTTGGGGTACAACGGTGAGGGCCTTCGATGGTTCTAAAATAATGGTGCATGAGGAGGTGGATATCCCTGTCAAAGTGGGTACTCATACTTTTAATTCCACTTTCTATGTGATGGACATTAGCCCATCTTACTCCTATTTATTGGGTCGACCCTAGATCCATGGGGCTGGTGTTATGACTTCCACCCTACATCAGATGCTGAAGTACCTAGTCAATGGGAAGATTATCACAGTTCATGGGGGGAGGAGTACGTGGTAAGCCACCTGAATTCTTTCTGGTACGTTGAAATGGACGGCGAGTTCATTGAGACCCCCTATCAGAACTTTGAAGAGGTTCCACAAACTGCTGCTGCAACCAAGACCACTGCCAGTGTTCCAAAGACTACTAGGCCTCCGCTGAAGATGCCTTCTCTCAAGGATGCCAAAGCAGTATTCAAAGAAGGAGCCTAGAGAGTTGTTCGTCGTGCTCGCACCGGGGAACCACCTTTACGGATCAGCAACCATGGAGTCAATCCCCTAGAAGACAGCGATAGTGATTATGACCTGGACAAGTGGATCTTCCCAACCATCAGTAGTGGACTCAGCAATTGGGAGGCTAAAGACTTTGTGCCCATTACTTTTATTCAAGATTCATTTGTCTTTTTTTTTAAGGAAATGAAATATTTGAACAATTGAAACATTACAGCCTTGTGTCTTACCCGAGGTACAATGGTCTATTTGTGTGGGTCATTACTTAATTTTCTTATGTCATCAATAAAACATTGGACGTTTCACATACAAATTTTACGCTCTTTGTTTTTCTTTTCTGCCTCTTTACTTTATCAAAAATATACAGCTATGCTCTTACACACACTCACATATCAAACTACAGATCCACATCCACTCTAGATCCCATTGATAACGGTTCTGCTATTTCTCATTATGACTTTTAAAATCCGATCAACCAAGTCGGGGACGAAGGTGAGGAAGATTATGAGGTACTAGGAGAGCTTGTCAGACTGTTACAACAGGAAGAAAGGGAAATACAGCCTCATAAGGAGCTAGTTGAGACAGTGAACTTGGGTACTGAAGAGGACAGAAAAGAAGTCAAGATAGGTGCCGATCTGGAGCCCAGTGTCAAACAACGATTAATACAGATGCTATATGACTATGTTGAGGTTTTTTCCTAGTCATACGAAGACATGTCGAGACATGACACTGATATTGTGGTTCATTGCCTACCTACAAAAGAGGACTTCCCTCCAGTGAAATAGAAGGTTCGTCATATGCGGTCGGATATATCAGAAAAGATCAAGGCTAAAGTCATGAAACAGTTCAATGTCGATTTCTTAGCTGTCACGTCTTATCCATAATGGGTTTCCAATGTTGTTCTAGTACCTAAGAAGGACGGTAAGGCGCGTATGTGTGTGGATTACAGAGACTTGAACAGGGCAAGCCCCAAGGATGACTTTCCGCTTCCCCATATTGATGTTCTGGTTGACAACACCGCACAACATAAGGTACAACATAAGGTATTCTCCTTCATGGATGGTTTCTCTGGATACAATCAGATTAAAATGGCACCTGGGGACATGGAGAAGACGACCTTTGTCACACAGTGGGGCACTTTCGGCTACAAAGTTATGCCATTTGGACTAAATAACACCGAGGCAACCTATCAACGTGCCATGGTAGCTTTGTTTCATGATATGATCCATCACGAGATAGAGGTCTAAGTTGATGATATGATAGCCAGGTCTCAGATTAAAGAGGAGCACCTTGATCACCTACAGAAGCTATTTGATAGGCTGAAGAAATACAAACTGAGGCTAAACCCGAATAAGTGCACTTTCGAAGTAATATCCGGTAAGCTCTTAGGTTTTGTGGTCAGTGCCAAAGGCATTGAAATGGACCCTGCAAAGGTTAAAGCTATACAAGAAATGCCAACTCCTCGCACTGAGAAGGAGGTTAGGGGATTATTAGAACGCCTAAACTACATTTCCAGATTCATTTCACATTTGGCCGCTACTTATGAGCCAATCTTTAAATTACTGAAGAAAGATCAAATAGTGAAGTGGAATGACGACTGCCGGAACGCTTTTGACAAAATCAAGGAATATCTCCAAGAGCCTCCAATTTTGATGCCACCAGTTGAAGGAAGACCTTTGATCATGCACTTAACTATATTAAAGAACTCAATGGGGTGTGTGCTAGGGTAGCATGACGAGTCTGGTCGAAAAGAGCATGCAATATACTACCTTAGCAAAAAGTTTACCGACTGTGAAACAAGATACTCACTGCTTGAGAAAACTTGTTGCGCTTTGGCATGGGTTGCTCGCCGACTAAGACAGTGTATGTTGACTCACACTACTTTGTTGATATCTAAAATAGATCCAATTAAGTACATCTTTGAGAAGCCTGCTCTCTCCGGAAGAATAGCAAGATGGCAAATGATCCTAACTGAATATGACATTCAATATACAACCTAGAAAGCAATTAAGGGAAGTGTATTAGCTGATCATTTGGATCATCAAGCTGTGGATGACTACCAATCCATGAATTTTGAGTTCCCGGATGAGAACATCATGTTAGTAACTGATTATAAAGAACCTGGACCGGATGAAGGACCTGAAAAAGGATCTCGATGGACTATGGTTTTTGACGGAGCTTCCAACGCTCTTGGAAATGGCATCGGCGTTGTGATCTTATCTCCTAAAGGTTGTCATACTCCTTTCACTGCCAAGCTATGTTTCAACTGTACCAACAATATGGTTGAGTATGAAGCATGTATCATGGGTCTCAAAGCTGCAATCAATTTAAGGATCAAGTTCTTAAGTGTGTTTGGAAACTCAGCTTTGGTAATCAGCCAGATCAAGGGAGAATGGGACACGAAGCATCCTAATCTTATACCTTACAAAGAGCGTGTGTTGACACTGATTCCGTATTTTGAAGAGATTACCTTTGAACATTTTCCACGATAGTAAAATCAACTAGCAAACGCGCTAGCTACTATGTCATCCATGTTCAAGGTTAGGTGGGATAATGAAGCTCCTCAAATCACCATTGAGAGGATGGATGAGCCAGCATACTGTCACGAGATTGGTACTGAAGAAGTAGTGAACAAGACTTGGTTCCATGAAGTCAAAAGACATCTCGAACTCCAAGAGTATCTTGAGGGAGCTTCGGTCAATGATAAGAAGTTCCTAAGAAGGTTCTCTGCTAAGATCTTCCTCAGTAACGGGATCCTTTACAAGTGCAATCGTGATTCCACCTTGCTTTGGTGTGTAGACAAGGTTGAAGCAGAAAGGATTATGGCTGACTTGCATGAAGGTACCTTTGGCACCCACTCTAGTGGGCACTCAATGGCTAAAAAGATCCTACGGGCAGGATACTACTGGTCCACCATGTAGGCAGACTATTATCAGCATTCGCAGACCTGTCACAAATGTCAGATCTATGCTGACAAGGTACATGTGCCTCCGGTTCCTCTGAACATCTTAACTGCTCCTTGGGCATTCGTAATGTGGGGCATCGATATGATTGGGGAAATTAGACCTACAGCTTCTAATGGGCACCACTTCATCTTGGTTGCCATTGATTACTTCACGAAGTGGGTCGAGGCAGCTTCATTTGCTTCTGTTACCAAGAACGTTGTGGCCTGATTCATCAGACATAATCTTATTTGTCGGTCCGGTATTCCAGAAAGAATAATTACAGATAATGGTACCAATCTCAACAATACAATGATCATCGAGCTTTGCACGCAATTCAAAATCCAGCATCATAACTCTTCTCCCTACCGGCCGAAGATGAATGGCGTTGTTGAAGCTGCTAACAAAAATATCAAGAGAATCATACAGAAGATGACTGTGACATGTAAAGATTGGCATGAGATGTTACCATTTTCTCTTCATGGTTACCGCACCACAATGTGCACATCGACAGGGGCAACTCCTTTCTCTTTGGCATACAGTATGGAAGTTATCCTGCCCATTGAGGTCCAGATCCCTTCCTTGAGGATCGTGAAAGATGCAGGGCTGAATGAAGACGAATGGGTTCAGACTCGACTTGACCAGTTAAACCTGATTGATGAAAAAAGACCTGCGGCTGTCTGCCATGGTAAGATGTACCAATAGCGTATGATCAAAACTTTTAACAAGAAGGTCATACGTCAGGTATTTCAGGCTGGTGACCTGGTAATCAAGTGCATCATACTTCCACAAGGTGATCCCAGGGGAAAATGGACTCCCACATACGAAGGGCCTTTTGTGATCAAGAACATATTTTCTGGTGGAGCCATGATCTTAACTACTATGGACGGTGACGACCTTCCATACCCTGTAAACACGGACATAGTTAAAAGATACTACACATAAACAAACACCCGCTAGGTCGACTGGCCTAGGCAAAAATTAGGGCATCCCGGCGAACCAAAAGGGTTCGGGAAAAAATTAGGGATATACATAAAAAAAAACCTGTACACTCGGTAAGTCGAAAACCTGAAAAGGCGGCTTGGGCAAAAAAGGGTATCCCGGTAGACTGAAAACCCGAAAGGGCGGTCCAGGCAAAGTTAGGAATTTAAAGCGTATGACTATGTCCCGTTGGATCATCTTACAACTAATCTTTAGTACCAACTATCGAGCTCAAGTGGTACTAATCAATCCAATCAGCTTCGGACAAGCAGCGAAAGGGAAGAGATGCTCAGAGACATAAAGGCAATAGCAAAATGGGAACCCAATGGGATTATTTTTTTATTTTTATACTATTTTTGTATAATTTCCATTATTACGACGGCATTCTCTTACTAGGATTTCTGTCTCCTTGTACAAAAAATGCTTATTTCAAGTTAATACAAAACTATTCCTTTGAAAGTGCAAAACTTATGTTTTTATTTTTCTGTTTTATGTGCGAAAACGTCCAGTGATTATTCTTGAACATATGCTTTTGAATTTGATTACTGCTTACAAATATACACCTAAAAACAAAAAGACAGTTGCTAGTGACTTTAAGAAACGGGGCAATATCTAAGGGCCACCCACAAAATCCCCGCATATGTTTTCCCCGGCAGATACCTTCTCCAACAGGTAGAGAGACAGGGGCATCCTACTGCAAGGTCTCTTCCATATTCTCAGTATGCAGCCTAATGGTGTCAGGTGTTCTCATATCCCCGGCGGAGCAAGAATCCCCAAATTACTGCTCCAACAAAAATTCCCCAGTGAAGTCTCCAAGCTTCTCAGGATTCCCCAACGGGATTTCAACAAAAATACCCAAGCAGTGCACGGAGTTTCCATTCCCCAACAGAGTTTATTACTCTAACAACGGAAGTTCATCTCCCAGCATTTCAGCTTCAACAAATCTGAAGACCTACATTCTTCACCAACAGCAACCAGGATTTATTTTCCCTAATTTAACAACACAGCAATGGAACAACTGACCCGTTCATACTTTGCATTCACACAGACATCATAGCATATGCAGCACAAATGCATATATCACAATCTCATTTATTTTGAGAGCATCATGCAATTCATACATCATGACATCGCATGAAACTGAATTTACCTTTCAGGTTAAATTATCAGAAAGACAAACAATGCCAACTTATACAACAGGTCAAAGATTAATGCCTAAAACCAGACGGGAAAACTATATACACGACCAAATGGTATGAACTCAAGAAGCAAGACGGGTTTACCAACAAATACAGCAGGCCACAGATTAATGCCTGAAACTGGACGGGGAAACCATCTTAACGACCAACAAAAACAAGTTCCAGATTAATACCTAAAACAAGACAGGACAACTATCTGTGAACAACCAATTGTAGATTAATACCTGAAACCAGACAGGACAACTATCTACGTAAGGAGATTGAAGATTAACACCTGTAACAATCCAGGAAAACTATCTTTCTTTCTCAGGTCAGAGATTAATACCTGTAACAATCCAGGACGACTATCTCAACAACCGACAAAAATAAGTTCCATATTAATACATGTAACAAGCCAGGATAACTATCTGTGGATGACCGGTTGTAGATTATTACCTATAACAAGCCAGGAAAGCCATCTGCATGAGGAGATCAGAGATTAATACTTGTAACCAGCCAGGACAACTATCTCAATGACCGATAATTTTCAAGTTCCAGATTAATACTTGAAACCAGATAGGACAACTATCTGCAAACAACTAATTATAGATTAATACCTGAAACCAGACATGAAAATTATCTACATGACCACTTACACGGGCTCTTTCTAATACATTTTCAGATAACGGTTAATTCAATTATTCCCAGCAAGTTACTGCGAAGCCTGGATTTCAACCAGAAAACAGCAACCTTTCATCTCTCCAGAGATAACTCTTCAGCAGAGCCTTGGACAACTGAAATTCCTAGACTATATTCCCTACAGAGTTTCCCTCAAGCAGGAGAACAACAGAAACCCACATTCCCCAGTGGACTCCTCCTCAGACGGAAGGAACAGGAACCCCCAAAGGGACCATGTGCGAAATCAGCATCTATTTTGGATGGCATCTTTAAACCCATCTCTGACGACTCTCTGTCATCTTCTCTAAATGGAATCTGTAAGCCCATTCCTGTCATCATCAACCATCAGTGTTACTACATGCGAGTGCAAATTTCTGGGCACTCTAGTGTTCAATCATCTTCCACCTTCAGATCACGAAAGGCATATAAGTCAATCTAAATCTTCAGGTTTAAGAAGATTGAACAGGGGCAGCTGTTGTACCCCAAAATTTTCCCTCCCATCACTCAAAGATTTTTCTCACAAAATTTCCACTAAGTCAAGGATCTACAAAATTTGCTTCGATTGAGCACCTAACCTACTTCAAGCTTGCTTCAAATTTCCAAGTTTCAATTGAACCCTTGGCCTTTTGCTTGTTTGTGGTATACAAGCTTTGATTGGGCATTTGTTTCCTTTGAAACAACCTCTTTCAATTCAAAAGGGAAGGGCCTCATGTTGGTGTCCTTCGATTCAGAAGTTATTGGCTTCCTACTATTTTCTTTCGATTCAAAAGGTGTTTGCAATGGCCTCCTGCAGCTTTCCTTCGATTCAGAAGACAAGTGCCTTCTCTACGCTTACCTTCAATTCATAAGGCAGGAACTTCCTTCATGCCAACAGGCACAAGGCAAGGGCCTCCTGCATATATCCTTCCATTGCACCATTGGCTTTACATGCTTGCTTGATACACAATGCAATGGTTACCTGCATGCCTGCTTTGATTGAACAAGGGCCTCTGCAGGTTTGTCTTGATGACTACCTGCATGCAAGCTTGATTCCTGTTTCGATTGGGCATTTAATTTTTTTGGAACAAGCTTGATTCGTACTTCTACTAGGAAAATACTCTCTCTGTGCGTGCATTCAGCGCACAAAGCAAGAATCCCCTACAAAGCAATGAACTCCTGCATACCAGCTTCAATTAGGTGCTAAGTATCCTTCGATCAAGCCTAGTTCACAAAGCTCCCTCTGGGCAAAAGTCACCTTCAGCTTGTCCTCAGCACATGTATGCCTCTTCATGCTTGTTTTTGGTCTATTAGGCAAAAAGCTTCTTCATGCTTTCCTTGGTTTCACAAGGCAAAAACCCATCAGCTTTCCTTCGATTCACAAGGCAAAAGGCCCCTCTCACTGGTCTTCGATTCACAGGGCAAGGGCCCCCTCTTCAGCTTGCCTTCAGCACACAAGGCCAAGACTCCTTCAAATTTTCCTTTGATCCACCAGGAAAAAAGCTTCCTTCAACCCACAAGGTATTGGCTACCTTTGTGTCAGCTTCGCCTAGGCAATGGCCTCTTTTACGCTTGCTTTGACCTGCCTCATGCTAGAATCCACAAGGCATGGGCTGCCTTTGTGCCAGCTTCAACTGGGAAATGGTCCCCTTTGAAACAGTTGCACACACTTCAACACGCATGATAGTCCCTTCAAAAGCGCATTCATGTGGTCCCTTCGAAGAAGCATTCATTGTCCATTCGAAGGACACATGATTATTGAAAAAATAAGTTTGCTTTGTGATGGGTCTTGCATGTGGCCAGGCCCAGGCCTCTTGTGCAATGGCACTCGAAGGTGGTGACAAAGAAGGTTTTCGATTTTCCAGATTGAAGTTTTCGTTTGAGTTTTTTGAATCAAACAGCTAGCTGAGTAGGGGCTCAATCGAAGATGCCCCAATGATGAGACTTGAGCCATTCGAAGGACACACCTTGGTGGCCCATTTGAAGAGGGAACCAGGCATAGATTTGGACTATTCAAAAGAAATTCAAAAGACCCATTCGAAGGATATACAAGAGGTCCAATCGAAGGGTAGGGACTGAAGACATTCGAAAGCATTTATGTCCATATTCATTCAAATTCAAAAAAAAAAGACATGAATTCCATACCATTGGCCAAGTTTCAAATATTTGTGTATGGCTCTTAAAGAATATTATGGAACATGCTTATTTCCCTCCTGCCTTGTCCCCTCCATCTGCTCTATATAAAGGTGGCATTTACAAGCCTCATGGACGGATACATACAGCCTAGAGACCACACGAAAGTTGCAAAAATTCTCAAAGTGGTGAAATTCAAAACTGAATTTCCAGCCATCATTCACCCAAATCCAGTGTGTCATCCTCCTCCTGAAGACCCCGGGATTTATTCCCAGTCCTCATTCAAGCCATCACAAGTCTAGAAGTGCCAAACTGGAACCACCCTTTTGGTAAAAATTTCAAATTCGCATCTCTAATATTATGATATAATAATGCCTTTTTATGTTTACTTCGTGCTCAGGATGATTCATAGGACAAGTTTGACGTAAAGCGTGTGTGCTTTGATGCTTAAATGCCAAATTGCCATTGATAGGGTCTTGAAACTGTTGAAATTCGATTTGGGCGGTAGAGTCACTTTTAGGCCAATCTAAGGCCAGATTCAAAACCAGGACGGGATTTTACATAAGATAGGACCCTTGGTTTTGCTTTAAATTGCATTTTGTTTCAGGTACAAATTTTGCTTGCCGGGAGAAGATGACTGGAGGTCTTCTCCGGCACCATTGACTTGTTGACTCTGGTGCAATACTTGTTTCTTTCCCATTGGCCAGTTCAAATCCATGCGTGTTCTTTTTGTTTTCAGATATATTTGACTTTATTTCACATATAATGTAATGCTTTGGTTATAACACACGAATTATAAAGCAGCTCAATTGGTAAAGGCGCACATGTATGAAGGAGAGTTCCTGGGTTCGAATCTCAGGTCCAACATTTTACATTGTCTAACATTTCTTTGTAGGATTCAGTGTGTTGCACCCCTAAGCGTTCACCATATACCTTCATCTTTGAGCCTTCTGATGTGATGCAAAGAAATTTGACCATCATGAGGTGCATTTTCACCATGCAACTCCAAGGGTGATGCCTACTGGATCATTATTGGGACGTTGGACTCAGGCTTTTGGACCTGACAAAAATTCCAAGCGCACCCCCCCCCCCTATTTACTAATTATCTCCAGGCCCAATTTTTTTTTTCTTTATTTTAATTTGTCTTATTATTTATTTCTTTAATCATTTTTTTAACAAATTATAAAATTAAAAAAAACATTAAATAGACTTAGGTTTTCTTAAATTAATTTAATTTTCATAATTTAGATTAATTTAATTATTTTGATATTATTTTTATTAATTTAAAATCAATTAGACTTAGATTTATTTCAGTCAAATATTTTCTTAATAAAAATCCAAAAAAATAGTAGAATTAGTTTTATTAATTAACAATCATATTTCTCTTATTTAATTAATTAGGATCATATTTTTATCACTTAAATTTTAAGTATTTTCTTAATAAACACAAAAACAAAAAAAGATTTCTTTAGGTTTACTTAGCTTAATTCTTAGGATTTCTTAGATGTTTCTTTATTTCGCGCGCATTATTTTATTTTCACCTTTTTATAATAATGTATCTGCTTACAGTATGTAATAGATTAAAATAGGATTTTATCGCTTTCTTTATTTTTTCCCATTTGAACATGTAAATACCTCCTCTCCAAAACATTGTAATAGCGTAGGATTTACATTCCCGCACTTTACATTTTCGCACTTTAAATTATTGTATATACCACTGCTAGTAATTAGGATTGCATGAAAAGACTAAAAATTAAAACACTAGCAAACCTAAATGTGCAAGACTAAAATAACTGAACATAACACACCATACACATATACACCTCTAGGGTACTCCACTTAGGTTGCCTTTGGAAAACGGTCACAATTCTCGAAACGTGAGAAGTTTTAGTGGTTGTCCTCTAGTTTGAAAGATCACAAGTCCCTCGATGACCCTCTCGATGCTGGCTCGGTTAAAAGGGATCTTAGAACTTTAGGACAGTTACTAAAATTCCTTGCTAAGTTGCCTTCGTGATCGTAACTTCCCTTCAAATGTCCCCCATACATCAAACGATAGAGCTACCTACTCACTAATAGTAGGATAGCACTGTCTAAAGGATAGGAGAAAAAGAACGACCTTTTCGAGTACAAGTAGATAGCTATTGGATGATTTCTCAAAATAAAATAAAATTTTCACACTTACACATAAACATTCCAAAACACTTTCAAAAACATTCGCTTTATCAATACTCTTGAGGACTGATACAAGAGTTATCACAAAGTGAATCGCCGCACTAAGGCACTTTCAAACTACTTTTTCAAAACACAAAGTACAAACAATTTTCAAAACATGAGCTAGCATCTAAGATCCCGTAGATAACTACGGATGGAAATGGTGCTAACACCTTCCCTTTCCATAATCTACCCCCCTTACTCAAAAAATTCTCAAAAACGCCTTTTTCTGTTCTTTTCACCCTTTTCTTAATTTGGAAAAAAGAAAAGTCGGTGGCGGCTCTTGCTTACCACAACATTTGCGAGCACAAACACAAAACCAGTATTAACATTCAGTTCTTCCACCGTATCACAGGTAATAGTTGGATAAAGGGTGAAGGTGGAAATGCATGAGATGAAAATGTATGAATGTATGTGAACGCATGGGTATGCAAAAATATTTTTTGGCTTTTAAGGGTATGCAAAAAAGTTTCATGGATATGTAATGCAACACAGACGTAGTATGAGGATAGACGTAGGGGTACCCTATACAGGTTTAATGGTAGATATAAAAATGATGATGTCCTACACTGACTCATAGATTGAGACAGGTAGGAGCTCCTTGTGGACAAAGATAACGATAGACATGGAAATGAGGATACACTATACTGACTCAGAGATTGAGACAGACAGGAACTTCTTAAGGATAAAGAAAGATGAAGAAGAATCCATACACGCTATGGATTAAGATTTTCGAAAGAAAATCACTATTGGCTAGGGGTTATATCATAAAAAGACAAAATCCCTACGGGCTAAAGATAGTAGTGGGAAAAAAAGATAACCCTTGCGGGTTTAGGGATTGTAGTGGGTTTGTGAATGGTATCCATGTTGGTAGGTTCCTAGTATTGGCCTACGGATATTATGCCCTCCCCATAAGGTGGTTTCCTTAAGGTTATCATGAATAACACTATATGGAAAGGTACAAAGGTCTCCCTTAAGTGAAGCCTCTTTGCAGACCGAAACTTTCATTTCTAGGTCATGAAAGGTCTCGTCATGAGATTTTGGTTTAAAGGTTGTACAAAGAGTCATAAGTGTCATTCCAAAGTCCTACTTCCCAAGAGGATGTCTCTTAAGAGGTATTCTTTTCGCGGAATTCCACCGACTCTATGCGAATTCATCACATAAACTCATAGGACTAATGTATCCCCTTGACTAATAGACCAACCTTCTTTCTGAGGGTTTTTGAAAATAGTTTTTCCAAAATTTAAATCCCACCACATATGAATAAATATAATGAATAAAAATAATAATTAGATATAAATAATTAATTAAATAAGCAAATATAAAAACCCAAAAAAAAAGAAAAACCCTAAAACCAAAAGGCCAGGGCTTCTAAACCTTGGGTTGAGTCCCCTGCAGAGTCGCCAGCTATTGTGTTTTAAATTCAGATTCGCCACCCATTATTTTTATCCTAATGAAGGGAATATAAAGGATAACCCTAAAAAGTTAGAGGTTCTAGGTTTTTGGACTCGATTCTAGACGAAGGGAAGGTGTTAGGCAACCCCCATCTACCTTGTTCACAAGGATAATAGGGTTAGAAGCATAATATTTAAGAAATAGTGTTTTAAGTTTTATTAGAGGAACTCGTTACAATTTTAGTCGAATTAACCTTGAACCTTGTCTGGGTTGTAAGTTGAGTGATCGTAGACGCGATTCGCAGTTTGATTCGAAGACAATGCTATTTAATCCTTTTTTGAAAATAATCTTGTAGTTTTTGTTATGTTAGTAGAAAAACGATTTGAATTGTTGGTTTGTTGTTTTAAGTTGATTGATTGAGTATGGTATGGCATAGAACGGGGGAAGTTTGATATAGTTTCTTCATCATGTGACCAGATATTGGCCATGTGTTGTTTGTCATAAAATATGCAGAAGGAGTCTGATAAAGTATCCCTTATTACGTGGCCAGACATTGGCCACACATTACTCGTAGATGGAGTATCCGGTAAATTGTGTGAGTTTTAATATCTTTGTAGAATATTAGTTAATTTAATTATTATTTTTATATTTATTTGTCTCTTTATCAAGTTAATTAGATATATTAAATAATCTACTTTAGATAAAAATAACTTAAGCTAATTATACTACAAGCAATAAATATGACGTCTATTTCTATTATAAAAATAAATTTAAAAAAAAGTCTAATTACCTATATTTGTCTATATGTTTTTTATTATATACTATGCTTAATATTTCCTTTTTTGTATTTTATTGTTATAAAGAATAAATAGACTAAATTAATTAGAAATTTAAGTAAATAAACTAAATAAAGCAAATGGAGTTAGGGGGTGCTAATTGATAATTGGAGTGTGGAGAATAAAGATCAAAAGCCCAAATTTAATAAACATTAACTAAAAATCTTGAGCAGAATAATTAACAAAATAAATAATAAAACAAAATTGATTAAAAAACAAGAAAAGAAAATCTATTTGGGTAGTGAGAACGTGTCGCACCAACTTGCTGATAGAGATCTTTGACCTTTTCTTTAAAAATGACCAATAGCAAGAGAACGTGTGGCACCAGAATAATAAAAATTAAAAAGAAACAAACCAACCAAATGCATCATGTGAGAGAAAATAAATAGGACAAAACCTCCTTCTACCTTCTACGCATATTGTCTCTTTCTTTTATTCAAAACCAATTCTTCTTTTTTACTGTAAAGATTCATCTTTTTATTTTGCTTCTTCTTCTATTTCTTCACCTTATTCAATAAAACCCGAAGCCACAAAGTATAATACAGATAAAAAAAAGTTGAATAGAATCTGAGCAGCGGCTGCAATCGTGTTGGTGATATGGCAGAGTGATAGTGTCCGTGCGGCACGACGAAAGGAGCGCGATGCTTTTCGGGTGTTTGCAGATCTGAAAGAGGGCGGAGTTACGATGATTTCAGACAGATTCACGGATGACAGTTTGCGTTGTAGCTTCTCGCCGAAGGTATTTTTTTCGCGCGGGATGCGGTCGGAGCTGTGTGGATGTGCGATTGCTGGCCGAGGGACATCTTCTATCGATCTGTGATGGTGGATTTGTTTGTTGCTGTTGTTGTTGGTATGCGGTTGCTGGAGAGTGTTTTCCGGTGTAACAACTTCGGCGGCTTGGCTTCCGTTGTCATAGAAGGGTGTCGTACCCTAAATTTGTCTTACCTCGATAATTTTGTTCTTCGAGATTAAAATAGAAGAAACATTTAATTAAGGATGGTATATCAGTATCTTATGGCCCATTTTTATCCAAGAAAATGGATGTATTTTAAAATGGGACTTTCTAAATCGGGAAGACTCATAAATTCGTTCGGGACACATGTTAGTCCATGGCCCATGCAATTCAAAATGGCTCATACAATTCAAAAAGAAAATAATAAAATTATTACTAAGTTATTAAATTATAAACTCTATTTAAATTTAAGTTACTATTAATTAATAAGTACTACGTAAGGGTTCATTAAGTATTATTGTTGTTAGTAGAAAGAAGAAGTGAAAACGTTAAATTTAAAATCCATTAGACTTCGTTTGACCTATTTATTTTGGGGTTTGAATAACAAAAATGGGGTATGTTTACAAGTTACAAAGTCCATTGGAGCTTAGCAACCCATTTAATGTTGGTTGTTGTTTTATTTTTAGGAAAAAAGTATTATTATTAAAAATGATGTTATTATTTTAATAAAATAAATAAATAAGAAATAGACATTTCTATTGCTAATAAACTTTTTATTAATGCTTTCATTTTATTATTATTAAAAGATATTACATTAATTATTATGTACATAATTTGTTTATTAAGGATGGTTGTTTAGAAAAAAATTTGTTGGACCAAACTAGGCCCAATACGCATTAAAAAGAAAAACTTGGCTGATAACTTGTACTTGCTGTTTTTTTATATATCCTGTTGTTTTGGAAAAAAAGTCATTTGGACCTGATTATATAAAAAAAATAACACTTGCTGTAAGTAAAAAAACGAGGGATTGGGCTATACGGCAAGCGCATGCCCAAGCCAACTAACACATACTATACAAATCAAATGATTTTTGCTGAACCAGATCCTTTATTACAGATTCCAATCTGAATTGAAGCATAATTAAATCTTCTTACAAAAGAAAATCTCAGGAATAATACAAAATCAGTTAATCTCTAATTACAGAACAAGCAAATCTAAAAATCTAAAACAAGATCTGGAAACCAATTATAAGATTTACAGTACAAACCCTAAAGCGAATCTAATCTCAGAAATACAGAATCAAGTCATTACAGCAAAAAAAACTGATCTTCATCAGATCTTTACAAATTCGGAAATCTTTATTATAATAAAATCTAAAATACAGTAATTGGAATCACATAACAAAATCGAATACTACTGCAAAATCGTGTATCACAGAAAACTAATTGCAATCTAAGATTACAACAAATCAAATCTCAGGAAAAGGGAATCAATTACATTGAATGGTAAATCCCTAATTGATCTAATAAGCCCTAAATCTAAGCAATTGTAACTCGTACAGCAAAAACCCTAATCTAAATCAAACCCTATATATACTATAAACAAAAACAGAAGCGGGAGGGAAAATTCTGAAACAGAGGATTTTTTACAAGAAAGAACAATGCAAGAGTTAAAGGAGAACACGTAGAAGAAGGGACAATCTCGCTTGTAGTTGAAGAAGGGAGAAGAAGCAATTAGGGTTTCAAGGCCTGAAACCCTAATCGCGTGACTGCGCCACCGTGTCAACCTGCCTTACACCATCGTCTTCGGCCCTTCAAGCTCCGCCGCTAATGTAACCTGCAAGTCGAGAAGGAGAACGACAGATTAGCACCAAATCGAACCGGAAAATTGGAAGTTAGAAAGCGATTTTGGGAGGGTAAACTTAGCTTTTTCTTTTTTTTATAATTATTGATTTAGGGTTTTGTTTGGTTGGGTTTTGAGTGAGGGTGTCGGGTTGAAGCGCCGCCTTGATAAGCATTTTCTGGGGTTAGGGTTTGGGGTAGGAGAAGATAGAGAAGGAGTTTCATTATGCTGGCGGAGAGAGAGGGAACGAGGAAGTCTGAATGAAACTGAGATAAAAATTGGAAAAAACAATTTATATTTTGTTGTTATCTTATACTTGTGCGTCTACTGTAACTAGCATGCCCCTCTAATTGGATTCATTTGATCATAACCAGACGGCCGTTAGGCCAAGTCTGCACACTAGTTAGCATACGCCTCGCCACATACGATCTCCCTGAACACCTTTCAAACGTGTTGGGCTTAAGCCTGTTGTTATTCACACCTCCCCTATCAACAATTACTAAAACTCCAAATGCAACCTACCCCCCTGTCCGGGACTGTATTGGGCCTAAACCCAGTTTATTTTCAACACCCCCCTATTTTGATACATGACTGAAAACACACCCCCAAATTTTGCTTGAATAATTATTTTTTTATTTCTTTTATATTTTTTTTATATTATATTATATTATATTATATTAATTATTATTTCTTTCTCTTTTACTTATAATTATAATTATTATTATTGATTATTATTATCATATTATTATATTAATTATTATTATTATATTAATTATTATTATTATATATAAAGAAAATTATTTGTATATCAAAATAGCATATATCATGTACATATATTATTTTCACGTATATTGCATTAAATATTTTTTATCATGCATTAATCAAGAATTTTTTCAATTAATATTATTAAAAAACACAAACAAATCTCAAACTATTTTCGCGAACAAAATTAACTAATCAAAAGTCCTTTTTGCAAATGGGTTTCAGACTAATTTTGACTTACTGCGCACTCAGTCAAAATCTCCGCAATCACTACTTCTGACTGAGTGCAAAGTGATTCAAAATATGTTTGCAAACCCCTATAAGATACCAACCCGTACGAACTATGAATTGGGACTCTGATTCCTCATAAGAGGATACGTAGGCACGCGATCTAAAATCGTGGCGAGTCTTGCTAATTAAAATTTAAAACATTGTTTACCTCAAACCTAAACCTAGAGCTCAATATCCTGGTGAACAAGGTGGACGAAAGGTGCCTAACACCTTCCTTTCGTTTAATTGAGTTCGAAACCTAGAATTTATATATGCGAATTAGGGTTTTCTGTTAGGTTCCCTTCCCTAGGATAAAAAATAATAGTGGTGACTCCTGATTTAAAAACCAGTCGCTACAAAGGGTATAATCGGAGTTTCATCCGGAGGTGGAATTCGCGAAGGCTTGAAGGGTATGCACAGATCTGTGGCATGTTGGAGTGGCTTCGCGGTGAGTAGGTGAACGGCACGGCGATTGGAGCTGACAGTGGGGGTGCATTGTGAGGCGAAGGCACGGAGGAAGGTGTTGCGTTGGGCGATTGAAGACCGGAGGTGTTACCGCGGATCTGCATCTTTCTTTCATTTTCCTTCTGTTTTCTGAATCTGTAAAAACAAACAAAGATAATAACACGCTATTTTTTCAAATTTTTTATTTGCTTATTGTTGAAATGCTTGAATTTTCCATCTGTTACTTTGACTCTATCAATGAATTTTCTCTTGCAAATGTGCCTATGTTGTTACTGGAAATTTTATAAGGATTTTTGTTTAGGATTTGTTGCATCAAGGTTGAATGTTAGAAAATGTGTTTAATGTCTGTGGAAAAAAAATTTGGTTTACTTTGTTGAATGAGGTTTTGTTGTTGTTGTAGAAAGGAAAAAAAATAAAGTGTCATGGTTAGATGATATGTTCGATAATGGTGATAAGTGATTTAACATGTGAAGTAAATGGTTTTTGTGTATCTTACTATGTCTTCTAAAAATAGGGGAAAACTTATATTGCATTTATGTATGGAATACCTACATGGCTGGATAAGGTTTATGAAATTTGAAACAAGGTTTTATGGAAAGAGTGTAGCGTGAGTTTTGCGGTAAAAGAATGGATATTGTTCAATGACCGTGTCATTTTGTGAGGGTGAGCAAAAGCTAAGGTTTTGACTCAAAGAAAATCATATTTGTGATGTATGTACGTGGATCTTGATCTTTTTGTGAGTGGAAATTGGCCACTAAAAAAATTATTAGTATAAAGATATAATTTTTAAAAGTAAATAACCGTCAGATAATCATCATACATTTAGAACAGTAAATAAATTAAAAGACGAAAAGACAAAAATTAAAATCCAAGGGTGGTCTCATATTTAATCCTTGGCCGAAAAATAGGTTTTGAAGAAAGTGTGTGAAGAAAGAGATTTGTAAAATATTAACAGTGTGTATGTGTTGTGAGTGAGTGAAATTGTGGAACTTTTGATTAACTGTTAATTTGTGGATAGTGCTTCTGTGAGAATTTGTGGATGAAAAACTAGGACAAGCTAAGGTCCTATTTATAGGCTTGAATTCGGTTAAAAAAACTTAGGGAGTAAGTTATCCAAAAACCCAAGAGAAGCCCAAAGTTTGATCTCCACAAAAAGAAAGAAAATTAGTAACAAAAAATAAGAAAAAATGTTAAAAGCACAACACACGAGTTTCAAACCCACGCCTCATACTCGCAAGCTTCATTCCTTACCAACTGTGTTATGTTACTTATTCAAAATAAAAATCCAATTGAAAGTACATGAAGACGAGCAAGTATTTGTTATTTTAAAAATACAAATAATTTGAAATAAATTATTATATTTTTAACTGGACTTGAGAACGAACATTCATAAAAATTGAAGAATATTATAAAACCAATGTTTTGAAAATATTTTTTTGATCGTAGAAATAAAGGGCGGGAAAATTTGGGGTATGACACCGGGTAAGGATAGTGTGATATATATGTCCGTCTTATTTGATAAATATGATATCTACATCCGTGCAAATATCCGCTAAGCTGGTAATCTGCGGGTTTTAAGATATCTGCAAATATTTACAGATATCCATAGATAACATTTTTTTCTAAAATTATTTTTTGAAAAAAAAATGCTCAACTTCTTTTAAAGATACAAAAAGTTATTTTCTCATAAAATCCATACAACTTGCCCTTATTTTAACAACAAAACTAGTAAGAAACTTGTACTATCGCGTGGATGCCATTCGGATTCACATTACACGTCTACCAAATTATTTGTAAAGTTTGAATTTATTCTTCAATTAGTTAACATTTATATAGTTACAAATATAGGTTAATGATATGCACTAACTTTTAAGCATTGATTTGTATTTATAATAAACCGTACAATTGATTCTTTAACTTCAAATATATAAAACAGTAACAAAAGAAAGATTTAAAAGATGGACATTAAAATAAAGTCTACAACTGGTATCTCATAGATACGTTTATATCTACCCGTAAATCTATGCTTGCAAAGACCTTCATTACGATGAACAATCTACAACTATTAAATTAAGAAATAGCAAAAGAAATATTTAAAAGATGGATATTAAAATGAACAGACTGCAGCTGGTATCTCATAAATACGTTTACATCTACCCGGAAATCTATGTCTGCAAGGACATTCATTACGATGAACAATCTACAACTGTTAAATTGTGAAATAAAATAAGAAATAAAAATAACTCTTAGATTAATATACTTGACCAAGAGAGTATTAAATATTTAATGTTAAATGGATTTTGTTAAAAAAGAATATATATATATATATATATATATATATATATATATATATATATATATATATATATATATATATATATATATATATATATATATATATATATATATATATATATATATATATATATATATATATATATATATATATATATATATATATATATATATATATATATATATATATATATATATATATATATATATATATATTGTATTAATAACTTTAGAGATTTTTATTAGATTAAAATTTTTAATTTAATTAAAAAAGAAAAATATATAAATAGAAAGATAGTGACACGTTTATAAAAATATTTGTATTAACAATACATTTTTCCCGTTTATAAAAAATATTTATATCAATAATACACTTTTTCCCGTTTGTAAAAAAATAGTGTAAAACTTGCTTTTATTAATTTATTTTTAAGAAATTGATATTCATGTTCATCAATTACAATATTAAACAATAATTTGACTATTTCTCATATGTGAATCCACCTAGGGTATCATGAATAACACTAGAGGGGAAGGCACAAGGGCCTTCCTTTAGTGGAGCCTCTTTGCAAACTAAAACTTTCGTTTCTAGGTCATGAAAGGTCTCGTCATGAGAATTTGGTTTAAGGGTTGTACAAAGAGTCATAGGTGTCATTCCAAAGTCCTACTTCCCAAGAGGATGTCTCTTGAGAGATATTCCTTTCGTGGAATTCTATCGACTCTAGGAGAAGTTGTCACATAAACTCATAAGGCTGATGTATCCCCTTGGCTAATAGACGAACCTTCTTTCTAAGGGTTTTTGAAAATATTTTGTCTTTTTAGTTGGTTAATGATTAACTTGCTTTATAGTTGGTTTAGTTTATTTGTATTTTTTATTCTCTAGGACTAGATGTTAGAACATAGTTTGGTTCTACATCTTAGTAATAGTTTTGATGATAACAAATACATGTTATATATAAAGAATAATTATGCTCTCTAATAAATTATTTAAATATGCAGAGAAGTTCTAGAAAAAAAGCATAAGAAGTTGGAGAACAATTTGCGGTAAGAAGATTTGATAAGAATTTTTGTACAAACACAATTAAAGTATCACGCTCAATAGAAGAAGTTCTGATGTTATAACTTCTGAAGCACTAAAGTTGCAAGCTAAAATCTAATGAAGCAATACTTTGATGATCTAAAGTCTCAACGTTAATATTCTTATTTTGATCAAATTTAAAAATAAGAAAAGTTCTGATGCATTACAATTCATTCATTAAGAAATCAAAGAGTAACGGTTGATACCAGACAAGATCTGTATTTTTAGAAAATGCATTCATTAACAATATTTTATCAACCTTCCAAAAACATCTTCTCATGTCTAAAATGGATCTAGATCTTCGCCTATGTAAAGGAGTTCTTGAAGGGTGATCAAACAACACTTGCGCATACAAAGAAATATTCATAAGCTCTTTAGATCTATTCATTGTGCCTTTACATTGTGTAAACATCACAATTGTGATATAGTTTTCTAGAGACATTCTTGTACACGTTTTGATTTACATTTTAGTAATTCCTTGAGAAACCAAGTTGTGGTTTAGTCTCTAAAAGACATTGATGGTAGTCTTTGTGTGTTGTAATCAAAGTTTTGACTAGTCGATTAAGACCTCAATTGAGAGAGGAGAAATAACCTTCGCGGGTGGACTGGAGTAGTTTGAGTTCAAACGAAGTAGGATAACCAAATGTGTCATACTGTTTTTATTTTTAAAAACCCCAATTCAAACCCCCTTTCTTGTGTTTTTCTATCCTTCAATTGGTATCAGAGCTCTAGGTTCTGGATGGTAATACTTAATCATGTCAGAAAAAGATCCTAGCAAGAAAAACACTATGGTGGGACCAGTTCAGAACAACAGTAATGATAACTATGATGAGAAAGACAAAATCAGTGGCAAACCTCCAATCTTTGATGGTGAAAACTTTGATTACTGGAAAGACAGAATCAAAAAAAAATTCCTAGCTCATGATGTTGATCTCTTAGATATGGTAATTAATGGCTACATTCATCTAGTTGATGCAAGAAGTTAGAAGATTGACAGAAAGAAAATGACAAATCAATAGGGTATGTTTACAAGTTACAAAGTCCATTGGGGCTTAGCAGCCCATTTAATGTTAGTTGCTGTTTTCTTTTTAGGAAAAAAGTATTATTATTAAAAATGATGTTATTATTTTAATTAAAAAAATAAATAAGAAATAGACATTTCTATTGCTGATAAACTTTTTATTAATGCTTTCATTTTTTTATTATTAAAAGATATTACATTAATTATTATGTACGTTATTTGTTTATTAAGGATGGTTGTTTAGAAAAAATCTGTTGGACCAGACTAGACCCAATACGCATTAAAAAGAAAAAAAGTGGCTGATGACGTGTTCTTGCTGTTTTTTTATATATCCTGTTGTTTTGGGAAAAAAGTCATTTGGGCCTGATTATATAAAAATAAAATAAAAAAGAACACTTGTTGTAAGTAAAAAATGAGGGATTGGGCTATATGGCGAGTGCAGGCCCAAGCCAACTAACACATATTGTACAAATCAAATGATTTTTGTTGAACCAAATTATTTATTACATATTCCAATCTGAATTGAAGCAGAATTAAATCTTCTTACAAAAGAAAATCTCAGGAATAATACAAAATCAGTTAATCTCTAATTACAGAACAACCAAATCTAAAAATCTAAAACAAAATCTGGAAACCAATTTTAAGATTTAAAGTACAAACCCTAAAGAGAATCTAATCTCATAAATATGGAATCAAGTCATTACAGCAAAAAAAATTATCTTCATCAGATCTTTACAAATCCAAAAATCTTCATTACAATAAAATCTCAATTACAGTAATTGGAATCACATAACAGAATCAAATACTACTGGAAAATCGCGTATCACAGAAAACTAATTACAATCTAAGATTACAACAAATCAAATCTCAAGAAAATGGAATCAATTAAATTGAATGGTAAATCCCTAATTGATCTAATAAGCCCTAAATCTAAGTAATTGTAACTCGCACAGCAAAAACCCTAATCTAAATCAAACCCTATAAATACTAGAAACAAAAATAGAAGCGGGGAGGGAAAATTCTGAAACAGAGGATTTTTGACAAGAAAGAACAGTGCAAGAGTTAAAGGAGAACATGTAGAAGAAGGGACAACCTCGCTTGTAGTTGAAGAAGGGAGAAGAAGAAATTAGGGTTTCAAGGCTTGAAACCCTAATCGCGTGACTGCATCGTCGTGTCAACCTGCCTCACACCATCGTCTTCGACCCTTCAAGCTCTGCCGCTACTGTAACCTGCAAGTCGAGAAAGAGAACGACAGATTAGCACCAAATTAAACCGAAAAATTGGAAGTCAGAAAGCGATTTTGGGAGGGTAAACTTAGCTTTTGCTTTTTTTCTAATTATTGATTTGGGGTTTTGTTTGGTTGGGTTTTGAGTGAGGGTGTCGGGTTGAAGCGCCACCGTGATAAGCATTTTTTGGGGTTAGGGTTTGGGGTAGGAGAATATAGAGAAGGAGTTTCATTGTGCTGGCGGAGAGAGAGGGAACGAGGAAGTTTGAATGAAAGTGAGACAAAAATTGGAAAAAACAATTTGTATTTTGTTGTTATCTTATACATGTGCGCCTACTGTAACTAGCATATATTATTTTCACGTATATTGCATTAAATATTTTTTATTATGAATTAATCAAGAATTTTTGCAATTAATATTATTAAAAAAACAAACAAATCTCAAACTATTTTCACGAATAAAATTAAGCTAATCAACAGTCCTTTTTGCAAATGGGTTTCAGACTAATTTTGACTTATTGTGCACTCAGTCAAAATCTCCGCAATCACTACTCCTGACCGAGTGCGAAGTGATTCAAAATATGTTTGTAAACCCCCAAAATACACCAACCCATACGAACTACGAATTGGGACTCTGATTCCTCATAAGAGGATACGTAGGCACGCGATCTAAAATCGTGGCGAGTCTTGCTAATTAAAATTTAAAACACTGTTTACCCCAAACCTAAACCTAGAGCTTAATATCCTTGTGAACAAGGTGGACGAAAGGTTCCTAACACCTTCCTTTCGTCTAATTGAGTCCGAAACCTAGAATCTCTGTCTGTAAATTAGGGTTTTCTGTTAGGTTCCCTTCCCTAGGATAAAAACTAATAGTGGCGACTCCTGATTTAAAAACCAGTCGCTACAGTTGGCGACTCTGCTGGGGATTCTCCTTAACCTTAGGTTTTAGGTCTCTTTTGGGTTTTTATTTTTATTTATTTATTTGCATTAATTTATTTATTGCATTTTTTATTTTCTTGTATAGTTTTATTTATTATTATATATTTGTTATGCGGAGGGTTTTATCTCAAAAAAAATATTTCCAATAAACCTTAAAAAGAAGGTCCGTCTATTAGCTTAGGGGGTATATCATCCCTGCGAGTTTATGTGACGACTTCGCCTAGAGTCGGTGAACTTCCAAAAAAGGAATACTTATCGAGAGATATCCTCTTGGCGAGTAGGACTTTGGAAGGTCACCCGTGACTCTTTGTAACGACCTTAACCCAAAATCTCATGACGAGACCTTTCACGACTTTGAGACGAAAGTTTCAGTCTGTAAAGAGGCTCCACCTAAGGGAGGCCCTTGTGCCTTTTCCCTCTGGTGTTATTCATGACACCCATAAGGAAGCCACCTTTTGGGAGGGTAGATTTACCATAGGTCAAAATTAAGGAGCCTACCTCATAGGGGTACCCATCATAAAAACCTGTAACAAAATCCTGTTACTCAATCCAACACTTATACATTCATGCATTCATGTATATCGCATGTTCATCATTTGTTCCTTTTATCTGTCTTATTCACAGGGTACAAAATAAAAGATAACAAAATCAAGATTTTTTGGTGACTGTCTTAAAAATGGATGCCAAAGGGAAACAACTTGTCTGCGTCAACACCTGTAAGACTGACGTTTCTGAAATCAAAACTATAAAGGGTAAACTGTCCAAAAGGGCCCTAAAGATGTACACTCGCCTCTATGGGGATACCCTTGATTTGACTAAAGTAGAGGTATAGATGGATGCAATCTCTGCCCTAATTCAGTTTTATGACCCTCCACTAAGATGTTTCACCTTCCAAGACTTCCAGCTAGCACCAGCTCTGGAGGAATTTGACAGAATCCTAAATTTCTCCAAAGAAATGGCCTATGTAGGTATTGGACAAACTATTGAAGTCAAAGATTTAGCTAAAGGCCTAGGGATCCCTTATCCTGAATTGGTGCAGAATTATCAAAGAGAAGGTCCGATACAAGAAATCAAAAGAATATACCTGGAAGCTAAGGCACTAGAATTTGCTAATTATAAGGAGTGGGAATCTTGTGTTGATTGTTTAGGGTTGTTGGTATTTGGTGTAATCTTATTTCCTCTGACTGTGGACTATATTGACCCCGCGGCCATTAGCATATTTTGGGGAGCAAAAGTCTTTAATACAGATCCTACTCCTGCCTTGCTTGCTGACATTTATTACACTTTGCATATGATGTATGAAAAAAGAAGAGGCACGCTAAATTGTTTCATCCCTCTCATATATACTTGGTTCATGACTCATCTTTACAAGGAAAACTATATGATCCCAGAATTGACCAGGTGTGAGTGGCCACAGAAATTAAGGTCTCTCACTGCAAACTCAATATTATGGTATGCAAGAAAGTTGGATATTAGTGACATCACTATTAGCTGTGGGGATTTTCCTAATGTCCCTTTGATTGGATCGCGAGGTTGTATTAACTACAACCCTACTCTGGCCCTACAACAGCTAGGGTATCCTTTGGAATACAAACCTTCGGACGAACAACTCCGACCATTTATCATCCACAATATGGGTATAGAAGACTAAGGGTTGCTCAACAAGGTTATTCAGGTCTGGAATAAGGTTAACAAAAGGAAGGCCGAAAGAAAAAATGCCACAGCAAGAGAACCCTACACCAAATGGGTCCAAGATAGGGTACGAGTTATCAAGCTGCCATTCGAGAAAGATCCAGAGTACAAGTCAGAGGTCCCAGAGATAACACATATATCTTTGGAAGAAGTCGACAATCTGAAAAATGCCTTAAAGCAAGCTCAAAAAGATAAAGAAGAACTGGAAGTCAACCTCCTCAATTTTACCAGAGAAAAGAAACAGATGCAGATTATACTTGAGTCAAAGGACGAGCAAATTGATAAAAGTCAAAAGGACTTGGAGAAAGAAAGTCTCAAATGAAAGCATACAACTGAAGGTTTGTTAAGTGCAACGTTCAACCTAGATTCTCATAACCAAAGGTTAGAAGAGGCCTCTACTGAAATCGGGAGGTTAACTAGATGGTATGAAAAAGCAACACATGACAAGAAGGTGCTAGAGGAAAGTTTGAGAGCCCAAATCCAAAGTTTGGCACAAGCTTCCTTAGATCAAGAAGAGAAAGTAAAGTACATCGTCACCGAACTCCAAGACAACCACGAATCAGAGGTCAAAGCACGCCTTGAAAGGATAGAAGTAGAGAAACTCTTGACTCAGAGGACTCGAGAATATGAGCATGTATGTCTAGAGCTGCAGGGTCTTCAAAAGGATTTTCTCATCCAACGAAGGCTTTACACAGAAATGAGGGGTAAAAAGATGTATTGGGAAGAGCAGTATACCAAGATCGCCCAAGCTGGGAGGGATAACCACAAGATAATCCCACACCTTTATCAGGAATACAGGTACTACAAGGACAAACATGAAAAGCTCGTCTTCTTAGCCAACAATCTCATCGAGGATATCCCTAGAAGTTTAAAAGATGTAAAGAATGTAATGGTTCCTCTTCCGAAGGATGTTGAAGACTTTCTATAGCTTTGTCGAGCAATGGTTGATGGCTTCAGAGCATACATCCGCAGGTGCACTTAGGAAATTTAGTTCTTTTTAATTATGTTTGCGCAAATAAGTTTTGATTTCAATTTGTAATATTTTTCAATATCTGGATTATGTTACTCTTAATAAAGGCATTTTGTTTCCCTATCTCAAAGGCGTATCTATTTTAAAGCTAGTCACTAAATAAAATAATAAGTGGATACAAATATGTACCCAAGTGAATAAGGCAGTTAAAATAAAAAATCATTTCATAATCATGCACATCCATTTTGCACGCATGCATTTATAAAACACTTGCATATCATATAAAAAAAACTCATTTGCTTTAAAAATCTCTCCAGTTAAGCCATTGGTAAAAGAAGACCTCCACCTCCTTGGCCTCCATATCAAACAAGGGCCCATCAACAGAAAGCAATGGAACAGATCGAGGAAACTCAAGCTGTGTTCAAAGAGGATCTTGATCAGGTGAAGGGCGACATAAACTCAATGAAAGGAGATTTGAGCCAAGTTCTTCTAGCTTTTAAGAACATTATCGACAGGCAGGATCAAATTCCCAGGGTAGCTTTTGAAGAAGTAGCCCAAACCGTTGGTGCATCGAGCGATCACCAATTGAGGAAAGAGCCGGAGGCAGGACCCCAAAAGTCCGCAATGGCCCAGCAAGAGGTTGAAATTGAAGGATTCATCCCACCACCATCAAAAGTAGGGGCATCACATACCCTACAAATTCCAACCAATAACACAGATAATTACCTAGACTTGCAATACGGAGATAATGACCTAGAGGATACTCACCAGGCACCCTTTAAGACAATTGGAGCTCATGCTGCAGATAACCCACTGGTAATGAATCAGTATAAAGCCTTGGAAGAAAGACTGAAGGTTGTAGAAGGCTTTGACGCTTTCGAAGTAGACGCTCTGGAAATGGGTTTAGTCCCTGATGTGGTGATACCGCCAAAATTCAAAGTACCCGACTTTGGAAAGTATAAAGGGCTCACTTGTCCGAGGAATCATCTTCATATGTACTGCAGGAAGATGCATGCCCATGCCCATGATTAGAAACTAATGATTCGTTGTTTCCAAGATAGTTTAAGTGGGGCATCTTTGGACTGGTACATGCAGTTGGAACAAACACATATCCGAACTTGGGTGGATCTTGCTAATGCTTTATTGAAGCATTATAAGTATAACTTGGACATGGCGCCTACTCGCTTGCAACTCCAAAATTTGTCCCAAAAGAAGGAAGAGTCCTTCAAAGAATATGCTCAAAGGTGGAGGGAGATGGCATCCCGTGTACAACCCCCACTACTGGAAAAGGAACTTGTAGACATGTTCATGGGAACTGTGATCGGTGGATCTGGAACTGACTGTTTTAAAGCTGGTTCGCGAAATGTCGCGGAAGCAAGAGTCGCCACCGTCTTTTATTTTCTCCAATAGGAAAGGACAAAAGCACAGAAAAATTCCTTAAAGAGATTGCTCTCGGTTCGGGAGGTAGGTTATAGAAAGGGAAGGTGTTAGCACCCTTTCTATCCATGGTTATCCATGGGCTCTTAGGTACTTGCTCAATGTGTTTTCAAAAATTGTTTGCTTGCTTTTCAATGTGGGTTTCAAAAATATTCTTTGAAAAGTTTCAGTTCAACTCGTACGTCAGAGTGTTTGAAAAGTTTGTTTTGAAAGTTTTTGAAAGTGTGTTGGTGTGAAAAGAGTTTTTGTTTTGTTTGAAATTAGAGCAAGTACCCTTGAGAACCTACCTACCCTAAGGAATTCGTCTGTGTAAATGTCCTTTGAAGTAGTGCCATCCCACCATTGAGAGGTAGGTAGCACCACCGTTGGAGGTGTTCGGGTCAATTCGAGTTTTAGGGACGTGGTGGTCACCAGAGCAACAGTAGGACACCTTAGAAGCTACCCTTATGCCATTGATCCTTTATTTTCCGAGGCAACCGTTTCGAGGCAACTGGATCATGTCATGGACATAAGGACTTACTAAAACGTCCTATACTCGACGACCACCTTTCGAAAGGCAACAGTGAGGCGTACCCTAGGGGTGGTGTGTGCGAATTGTGTGTCATTTTCAGTTTATTGTTTGTCTTGTCATGCATTGGTGATCTAACGATTCGATTTTATTTTTGGGCATTCATTCTTTCATGTTATTGTTTAACAGTTAAATGTGCGGGAATTTAAAGTGCGGAAAAGATAAAAGTCCTACGCTATTACAAAGGCGAGGGTCTACAACGCCAAATTAATCCAGACCCGTTTTAAAATAAATTGCAGAAAAGAAATGTCTAATAGCTATTACACGGCTTTGGTACATATACATAATTATTTACAAAAGAAATAAATGAAACGCGCGAAAAAAAGAAAATAATCAAATGCGAGGGCGTTGAACCCTTTAAAAGAATTAAAATAATTAAGTTATCTAAAATTAAAATTAAATGAAAAATGGTATTTTTGTGTTTTTTAGATTTAAAAGAAAAAAAAAAAAAAAAAAAAAAAAAGAAAAGTTAATTAAAATTAAAATCCTAGTTCTAATGTCTTTTAAGTTTATTATGAAAATATTGACTTTTAACCTAATTTAATTCTAAATTAATTTATGTGCATTAAATAAATAAATAATATTATTATTAAAAAAAAGAAAATAAAAAGTTATTAAACCTAAACTCTATTTTTTTGGATTTTAGTTATTAAAAGAATTAAAATCTAACCTAAAATGCAACCCTAGTTTAATTATGAAAAACACTAATACTATGGCAAAAAACAAGGAAAGTTAAAAGGAAAAAGTCATTAACCTAATTCTATGTTTTTGTTTTGATTTTTATTAAAAGGAATTAAAGTTGAAAACCTAATTAAAACTAAATATTTACATGTTATTATTTATGAAAATAATTATAATCTAAATTATATATTTTGGCATTTTTTGATTTTTATGATGTTTTTATTATATTTATGTAAAAAATAATTAATTAAATAAATAGCAAATAAAAGAAATAAAAAAAGAAAAGTTAAAGAAAGAATAAAAATTAATAAGGCAAACCAGGGGGGTAGACCCCAAAATTGTGAGGTGCAGGCCTAGCAAATCAGGCCCATTTGCATTGAATTGGTTGACTTTTCCAATCTTGTGTGATGCTTTGACTGGGATTCATGGTGTTCCTTGATCTTATGCCCTTGATCTGAGTGGGATGGACGCGTGGATGGTGGGAGGATGAAGGAGCATGGTGCGCCTTAATGAGAAACCTGCACAGGAACTTGAATAGAAAAATAATGGAAATTGTGTAGACCTGGGACTTGAACCCAGGTCATTGAGGTTAACGCATTGATACTTGTCCACTGAGCCACTTCACTTTCAATTAATATATAATAGTAAATAAATAATAAAAAACAAAACCAATGCGTAGTCATCAAAACGCGCGCAATTCAAATTCCTCCAATCCGCTTGTGCCACGCCATCATCCCTTCCATTTTCCTGAAACACAAACAAAGAAGGCAACGGTTTTGCAACCATGGTGTTAGGGTGGCTATGGAAAAATAACGAATAGGGCTATGGTGCATATAAATTGATCGCGAGGTATGCTTCTTCTTCGTTGGAGCACGCTGATTGCAATGGTAGTGATCTTGGGTCCCAATTTTTCCTTGGGTGAGAAACCCCAATTCAAAAACTCTGAAAACCTAATTTTCAATCATGGTAGAATCCCATACACGATGCAAAAATCAAATTAAATGTAAAGGTTAGCTTTGAAACTTTGTTGTGATCATGAATACATAAATAAAAATGAAAGAAAATGCTTGAATTATGCTATGCGATTTGAGATTTTTTGCTTCACAGTTTGACTTGTAGATACCGTTTCAGGGTGTTTTGATTGATGTTAGGAAGTGGAATGCGTTCAGAAATGCCTCAGGATGCTAATGGACAAAAAATTAAGGCTTGAAAACCCCCCCTGTAGTGATTTCAGAATTGTCTTTTTATGTCAAAATTTCAAATTGCCAAAGCTTGTTTGGGCGCATCTTATGATGTGTTAGGCCTAGGGTTTGACTTAGTGATTATGCTGGAGTGGAATTGGCTTGCTAACTCACCTTAATTCAAGCTTGTGAGAGAATTGGTCTTAGGGTTTCTTCCATTAACCAAGTTTCCTTCTTTTTAGCCAAAACCTAGACTTAGTGTGCAAATGAACCCTAGCCTGATTTCTTGAGTTGGTTCATGATACATAGAAATTGTCCAAGTTCACATGACACTATTCCATTGGTTTTTTGAATTTTATTTGAATTTTCAAAGATTAAAAATGAATTAAATCATCAAAAATTAAATAAAATAAAAAAATCAATATTTGGTCTTGAAACTAATCATGGGACACGTGTGTGGCATGACAAGGATGAACCAAGTGGAAAAAATGGGGCCCTTTTGTCAAAAATTGGATTTTCAAAGATAGTTGACTTTTGCCATTTCACAAAAATTTCCCAACTTCTACAAGGCATAACTTGCTCAATTTTTAAGCTTTTCACATGTTCTTGGACATTTTGGAAAGGTCTTTGAGTCCTTTAACCAATGTCTTTGGTCCCATGTCATTTTGATTTTCCAATCTCAAGTTATGGCCTTTGACTTAAAGTCCCTTTTTGTTGACTTTTGAAAATGACCTATAATGTTGAAATTGATAACTTTTTGTGAGAGCATTTCTTGGACTTGAAGTATGAAGATGAGTTGTAGGAAATGTCTTTATCTTCAAAATGAGCTTTGGATGGAATTTTTCTGATAATCCATGTGAAAGTTATGCCCTGGTCAATTTTAGTTGACTTTTTCAGCTGTCCAAATATAGCAACTTTTGCATCTTTGATGATTTCTGAGCCAAATTTTGAGAATCATGATCAAGCATTGATCAAATGATGTTTGTGGCTTCAAAATGATATGTTGACCAAAAATTTGAACTTTTGACTGCCAAATGACCATTTTGCCCCTACAGTTGACTGTAGTGCACTTTAGGGTTTTGACTGTGCAATCTTGAGCTGAATGCCTTGAAACTTGATATGAGGATGCTTGACCATGTTTGTAAGCATATGAGACTTGATTTGATCTTTGAACACTTCATTTTCTTGATCAGACTCAAAACCCTAATTTTGACTGTATGGGAGACTGTTGCACTGCACAACCCTTGGGGAATTTTGTGACTTGGCTTGGCAATTTCTTGAAGAATATGGGAGGGAAAATTTTGGGGTATAACAGTTGCCCCTGTTCAATCTTCTTAGACCTGAGGATGGAGATTGGCTGACGTGCCTTTTGTAATCCGAGGGTAGAAGATGATTGGACACTAGAGTGCCCAGAAATTTGCGCTCACATGGTAGCAGTGTGGTGGGGGAATGGGCTTATAGATGCCATTTAGAGATTGATGGGTAGGATGATGGGCTTATAGATGCCATCTGGATGTTGATCGCGTAAGAGATTCCTTAGCGAGAACCTGCATACCTGCAAAAGAAAATGAGTACCTGACACGTCGCAGGAGCTGGTTTTCAGATGCTTGGTATAGATATGTCCTGACTGGTTACAGGAGCTGGGTCTGGATCTTCAAACGGTGATGAAGTTGTCTCTACTGACAGGTTGTTTCCAAGGACGAGTGGTCTTTAACGATGCGTGTCTATAGCGACTAGTGTCTATGACGAATGTCTATAACGACAAGTGTCTACACTGACGAGTGTCTATCATGACGAGCGTCTATCACAACGAGTGTCTATCACGACGAGTGTCTATCACGACGAGTGTCTATCACGACGAGTGTCTATCACGACGAGTGTCTATCACGACGAGTGTCTATCACGACGAGTGTCTATCACGACGAGTGTCTATCACGACGAGTGTCTATCACGACGAGTGTCTATCACGACGAGTGTCTATCACGACGAGTGTCTATCACGACGAGTGTCTATCACGACGAGTGTCTATCACGACGAGTGTCTATCACGACGAGTGTCTATCACGACGAGTGTCTATCACGACGAGTGTCTATCACGACGAGTGTCTATCACGACGAGTGTCTATCACGACGAGTGTCTATCACGACGAGTGTCTATCACGACGAGTGTCTATCACGACGAGTGTCTATCACGACGAGTGTCTATCACGACGAGTGTCTATCACGACGAGTGTCTATCACGACGAGTGTCTATCACGACGAGTGTCTATCACGACGAGTGTCTATCACGACGAGTGTCTATCACGACGAGTGTCTATCACGACGAGTGTCTATCACGACGAGTGTCTATCACGACGAGTGTCTATCACGACGAGTGTCTATCACGACGAGTGTCTATCACGACGAGTGTCTATCACGACGAGTGTCTATCACGACGAGTGTCTATCACGACGAGTGTCTATCACGACGAGTGTCTATCACGACGAGTGTCTATCACGACGAGTGTCTATCACGACGAGTGTCTATCACGACGAGTGTCTATCACGACGAGTGTCTATCACGACGAGTGTCTATCACGACGAGTGTCTATCACGACGAGTGTCTATCACGACGAGTGTCTATCACGACGAGTGTCTATCACGACGAGTGTCTATCACGACGAGTGTCTATCACGACGAGTGTCTATCACGACGAGTGTCTATCACGACGAGTGTCTATCACGACGAGTGTCTATCACGACGAGTGTCTATCACGACGAGTGTCTATCACGACGAGTGTCTATCACGACGAGTGTCTATCACGACGAGTGTCTATCACGACGAGTGTCTATCACGACGAGTGTCTATCACGACGAGTGTCTATCACGACGAGTGTCTATCACGACGAGTGTCTATCACGACGAGTGTCTATCACGACGAGTGTCTATCACGACGAGTGTCTATCACGACGAGTGTCTATCACGACGAGTGTCTATCACGACGAGTGTCTATCACGACGAGTGTCTATCACGACGAGTGTCTATCACGACGAGTGTCTATAACGACGAGTGTCTATCATGACGAGTGTCTATCACGACGAGTTGTATCAGAGGAATCTTTAGGCATTGACTTAAACTGGATTTGTATTCTTTGACCGGATTTGTCTCTTATGACGGGATTTGTCTTTTCTGACGGTGTTTTGTCTATTTTGACATAGCTGATCATTCAACTGTATCCTTCCTGAAAGGTAAAGGTCAGTTATATGCAGTACGTGATATGAATCAAGCAACGGCATAAATGCAATTGTATGACATGATGCGTACATGCATGTGTCATGATGTACGAAAATGTGATGTTTATGAATGTATGCTTTCGTCTAGGAAAATAAATCCTTGACGGGTGCCGGGAAGTCACTCCTGGGCTGGTGTTGGAGAATAAGCTTTTGCTTCCGCTGGGGATGATAAGACTTTACTGAGGACGGTCTTTTCCGTGGCTATTGGCTGAGGATAACCCAGTTATATCTTATTAAGGAAATAACTCTTTGAATAAAGCCGGACGACGCGTTCGTGTTCTGCGGGGAGTGAAAATATCTGGGTCGCATTCTTTAGCCGAACCCATGATGGACAGAGCAACCGGATCTTTTAGACAACTCCTTATTGCCCCAGTTTCAGTGGGAGGAGGCACTTGTGGGAGTACTTGACGAGTCTTCTGGTAGGCAGGTGCCGAGATGCTGGGACATACTCGTACGCTTTGATCCCTAACTTTTGCCTGGACCGCCTTTTCGGGTTTTCAGTCCACCGGGATACCCATTTTTGCCCAAGCCGCCTTTTCAGGTTTTCGACTTGCCGGGTGTACAGATTTTTTTCATTTCATCCCTTATTTTTGCCCGAACCCTTTTGGTTCGCCGGGAATCCCTTATTTTTGCCTAGGTGTGTCAACCTAGCGGGTCTTTGATTTTGCGTAGTATTCTTTCGACTATGTCCATATTTCTCAGAATGTGGGGAGTTGCCCCTGTTGGAAATACTTTGTCATGCCCCAGATAATGGGCAATGCTCCTACTGTGCCTCTTGATTGGAGGTACTTCTGTTCACAAGATATTCATCGTGCGAATTTCCCTGCTATTCAGACAAAAATTCATATGCAAACAAAGTTATTTTAAGAATGCAAAAGTCTATGTCTGTCTTGAATATTTTAAAAATGCATTTTGTTGTAATACAATACGGTGTCAACTCAAGATTTTACAGCAAACCTTCAGGAGTCAGGATACCTTCGTAACAGTATGCTTTCGAACTAACCCATGCTTCAGCTAGGACTTTTAAGGGTTATATCGTGGCCTGGTTCACGGTTTAAGAAACAAAGGATAAAGGCCCAAACTATTTGTACCCACCCGCTCTTTCGTGATGTTCTCCAACCCTAAACTCAGTTGATCATACGTTAGACCTTGTTTGAGTCTTTGCTCTGATTTTCCGGTGATGGTCCAAACATTGATGATTTATTCTGACTAGGCAGTCACTTTTTGTTGAGGGTTTGTGAGACCTCTTTCTTGATTTTTGTTATCCCTTTCTTTTTTTGCCTGAACTGTTTCCTTTTTGGAATTACAGTCAGCGGGATGCCCCAGTTTCGTAAGTCTCTTTTCATAGGTTTTGACTTCTTGGGCTTTTCGTTTATGATTTTTTTTTTGATAATGACTGCCTGTCCTTATGATTGTTCGGAACCATCACTGTCTTTTGTTTTTGAAAAAACTCATTTGGTGCCATTCATTGTGCACTTGGATCAACTGAGAGAACTACCCTGCCCCAGGTTATGATTAAGGGTTTTGATTTTCGAAAATAAAACTCCTACTCCTTTGGCTCTGATGGGTTGGCGAGGGATTATCATCCTTATAACTCCAGTGTTTAGGGGTTGAAACAATGCCTGTACCTCATCAGCGGGGTCTGTTCAAAAGCATACTGTAAATCGTGGTATCGTTTTCGTCATCCTCCCTCAAGAGGCTTAGAATTATTAGTCGAACGTTGATCATCAGAAAAAAATATGAAAATAATTTGCACATAGTGAATATGAAATAATTACTTCAAAACAGACATGTGTAACGCATTAATGAAATAACCAAGTTTGACATGAAATAAAATGTTTGAACAATTGAAAGAAAATTACAACTTGAATATTTGAATGAACAAAAACTAATCCTAGCCATGTCTTGGCAAGGGAGCAGTGATCATATTGGGAGCCTCTGGAGAGTCGAGCTGGACTTCCTTTGCGTCAATCAGATCTTGAACCCTGTTTCTCAAAGTCCAACAGTCATCTGTAGCATGCCCCGGGCTGTCGGAATGATAGGCGCAGCGAGCATTGGGATTGTACCTCGAGGGTGTCCTGTTAGGATTCTTTGGAGGGTCCATGAGGGTTACCAACTTGGTTTCCAGCAAATGTGGCAATATTTGTGACAAGGTCATGCCGAGGGGAGTAAATTGCCTCTTAGGTCTCTCTTCCCTTTGTTGATGGTGACGCTGAGGAGCACCGGCCGGTTTTGCGATAACTAATGCGTTGACAGCACTAGATTCCCTCCTGGATGGTTTCTTTTCAGTGTTCGAGGAGTCACCATTCTGTATTTTCCCTGACTTGATGCCCGCTTCGATTCTTTCTCCGGTCAAGATTAGATCTGTAAACCCAGCAGCAGAATTCCCAATCAAGTGGTTGAAGAATGGACCAGACAGGGTCCCCAAGAACGTGTTTACCAACTCCCGATCAGTCAACGGTGGCTGCACTCTGCCAGCTAGGTCTCTCCACCTCTGAGCGTACTCTTTAAAACCTTCACTTGCACCTAACGACATACCCTGAAGTTGGGTACGTGTGGGGGCAAGGTCGGCATTATATTGATACTGCTTGTAAAAAGCAGTGGCCAGATCCTCCCAGTTACGAATGCTGATTCCATCCAGCTGATAGAACCAATCGAGGTGAGTCCCTGAAAGACTCTCCTGGAAGAAATGGATCCAAAGGTTCTTGTCTGCTGTGTAAGGCTGGATCTTCCTTACATAAGAACGGAGGTGCATCTTGGGACAGGAAGCCCCGTCATACTTCACAAAGGCAGGTGCCTTGAACTTGTGTGGAATCACCACCCCAGTAGATAACCCCAAGTCTCCGAAATCCAGTCCAGGCACTTGCTGAACCTCCATAGCCTTTAATCTGTCTTCCAGCTGTTTGTACCGGTCTTCAGCAGGAGGGTACTGTTCGTCGTTGAAGTCTGTTTCAGTGTCAGAGCCCACGGGAGTAGGGACCTCCCTTTCTTGGTGACTACCTTCCGTCACAGATGGAGGAGTCCTTTCAGCTTCAACCAAAGTGTTCCCGAGTCTGCGCCCAGTGTTAAATAGCACAGTCCTCCTCTTCTTCTTAGTCTTCTTCAGCAGCATGGTCTTCAACTCTTGTTGACCCTGAGCCAAGCCCTTGATCAGCTCCTGAAATTGGGCGTTCTGCGCCTGAAATTGGGCGTTCTGCGCCTGAAGAGCCTTGATAGATGCCTCGGTTGATGATTCAGGGTTCATAGTGCTGAAATAAACAGCGAAGAACAGTAAGCAACCTGTCAAGGGGATACCTGTAATGCAACGAGATGTATGACATGCATGCAATGATTTCAAGAATCTCGTGGGGTAAACAAGAAAATAGTTAGCATTGGAAACTGGTGGCTTGATTGAAGGTACTTCATATTGTTGAGAGTCCTTCTCCAAGGGTCAAAAGCTCACCATATCAAGTGGGTCATAGCCCCTGACAACCTGGTCTAGAGGAAAATAAATCCTCTTTGCCCCTTGCTGGGACAGTTGATTCGTCCTGACCTGCATCACAAGCCCTTGAGATCCTTGAAATGGGTTAGGATGTATGCAATGGTATGATGTCATGGTATGCATGGGGTGATGTCAGTAACCCTATTATGAGTCCTAATTAAGGACTGAAACAAACCTGCAAGAAACAAGTGTTAGATCACAAGCATGCAGATAGTCAAGTACTAAGGCACACAAGTCACACAAGAGAGAGCCCTTAGGTTTAGGCCAGCATGGGGTCTGGGTAGTACCCTCTTGAAGTTGGTGGGTTCAACCTGTCCTAATCAAAGTAACCGGGTTCTAAGGTTCCCAATATCACGGGATTGCTTTCATTGTTCATCGTTTCGATTTAGCCACTGAATTGGCGACCAAAATATTCCAGGAAAGCAACCCTCAATTGAGTGTAGTATCGAGTATCAACCAACCTCGGACTGCACCAAAGTCAGTTATCTCACTACCCTAAAGAGGCCAAGATGGTTCAATTAAGGTTCCTAAGGTCTGTTGATGCTTCATGACACCACATGGAGGCCCCGTACTCTCCTTGACTGACTCAAGGGTTACCGGTACACACCAAAGTGCCACATCAACGTAGCAGACTGTTTCAACCATGTCGGTATACCCCGCACAGTTCCCTCACAGCCTTGTTGCTACTTTCTAAGAAGGTATTCCCCAGATCCGGGTTAGGATCTATAGAACTCCCAAGACAGTCCCACAATTTAAAGCAAACAAGTCAAAGTAATTGAAAACACAGTGATCTTAGTCCTAAGGTACACCTCACTTTAAAAGTTTCCCCAGCAGAGTCGCCAGTTCTGTGATCGGTGGATCTGGAACTGACTGTTTTAAAGCTGGTTCGCGAAATGTCGCGGAAGCAAGAGTCGCCACCGTCTTTTATTTTCTCCAATAGGAAAGGACAAAAGCACAGAAAAATTCCTTAAAGAGATTGCTCTCGGTTCGGGAGGTAGGTTATAGAAAGGGAAGGTGTTAGCACCCTTTCTATCCATGGTTATCCATGGGCTCTTAGGTACTTGCTCAATGTGTTTTCAAAAATTGTTTGCTTGCTTTTCAATGTGGGTTTCAAAAATATTCTTTGAAAAGTTTCAGTTCAACTCGTACGTCAGAGTGTTTGAAAAGTTTGTTTTGAAAGTTTTTGAAAGTGTGTTGGTGTGAAAAGAGTTTTTGTTTTGTTTGAAATTAGAGCAAGTACCCTTGAGAACCTACCTACCCTAAGGAATTCGTCTGTGTAAATGTCCTTTGAAGTAGTGCCATCCCACCATTGAGAGGTAGGTAGCACCACCGTTGGAGGTGTTCGGGTCAATTCGAGTTTTAGGGACGTGGTGGTCACCAGAGCAACAGTAGGACACCTTAGAAGCTACCCTTATGCCATTGATCCTTTATTTTCCGAGGCAACCGTTTCGAGGCAACTGGATCATGTCATGGACATAAGGACTTACTAAAACGTCCTATACTCGACGACCACCTTTCGAAAGGCAACAGTGAGGCGTACCCTAGGGGTGGTGTGTGCGAATTGTGTGTCATTTTCAGTTTATTGTTTGTCTTGTCATGCATTGGTGATCTAACGATTCGATTTTATTTTTGGGCATTCATTCTTTCATGTTATTGTTTAACAGTTAAATGTGCGGGAATTTAAAGTGCGGAAAAGATAAAAGTCCTACGCTATTACAAAGGCGAGGGTCTACAACGCCAAATTAATCCAGACCCGTTTTAAAATAAATTGCAGAAAAGAAATGTCTAATAGCTATTACACGGCTTTGGTACATATACATAATTATTTACAAAAGAAATAAATGAAACGCGCGAAAAAAAGAAAATAATCAAATGCGAGGGCGTTGAACCCTTTAAAAGAATTAAAATAATTAAGTTATCTAAAATTAAAATTAAATGAAAAATGGTATTTTTGTGTTTTTTAGATTTAAAAGAAAAAAAAAAAAAAAAAAAAAAAAAGAAAAGTTAATTAAAATTAAAATCCTAGTTCTAATGTCTTTTAAGTTTATTATGAAAATATTGACTTTTAACCTAATTTAATTCTAAATTAATTTATGTGCATTAAATAAATAAATAATATTATTATTAAAAAAAAGAAAATAAAAAGTTATTAAACCTAAACTCTATTTTTTTGGATTTTAGTTATTAAAAGAATTAAAATCTAACCTAAAATGCAACCCTAGTTTAATTATGAAAAACACTAATACTATGGCAAAAAACAAGGAAAGTTAAAAGGAAAAAGTCATTAACCTAATTCTATGTTTTTGTTTTGATTTTTATTAAAAGGAATTAAAGTTGAAAACCTAATTAAAACTAAATATTTACATGTTATTATTTATGAAAATAATTATAATCTAAATTATATATTTTGGCATTTTTTGATTTTTATGATGTTTTTATTATATTTATGTAAAAAATAATTAATTAAATAAATAGCAAATAAAAGAAATAAAAAAAGAAAAGTTAAAGAAAGAATAAAAATTAATAAGGCAAACCAGGGGGGTAGACCCCAAAATTGTGAGGTGCAGGCCTAGGAAATCAGGCCCATTTGCATTGAATTGGTTGACTTTTCCAATCTTGTGTGATGCTTTGACTGGGATTCATGGTGTTCCTTGATCTTATGCCCTTGATCTGAGTGGGATGGACGCGTGGATGGTGGGAGGATGAAGGAGCATGGTGCGCCTTAATGAGAAACCTGCACAGGAACTTGAATAGAAAAATAATGGAAATTGTGTAGACCTGGGACTTGAACCCAGGTCATTGAGGTTAACGCATTGATACTTGTCCACTGAGCCACTTCACTTTCAATTAATATATAATAGTAAATAAATAATAAAAAACAAAACCAATGCGTAGTCATCAAAACGCGCGCAATTCAAATTCCTCCAATCCGCTTGTGCCACGCCATCATCCCTTCCATTTTCCTGAAACACAAACAAAGAAGGCAACGGTTTTGCAACCATGGTGTTAGGGTGGCTATGGAAAAATAACGAATAGGGCTATGGTGCATATAAATTGATCGCGAGGTATGCTTCTTCTTCGTTGGAGCACGCTGATTGCAATGGTAGTGATCTTGGGTCCCAATTTTTCCTTGGGTGAGAAACCCCAATTCAAAAACTCTGAAAACCTAATTTTCAATCATGGTAGAATCCCATACACGATGCAAAAATCAAATTAAATGTAAAGGTTAGCTTTGAAACTTTGTTGTGATCATGAATACATAAATAAAAATGAAAGAAAATGCTTGAATTATGCTATGCGATTTGAGATTTTTTGCTTCACAGTTTGACTTGTAGATACCGTTTCAGGGTGTTTTGATTGATGTTAGGAAGTGGAATGCGTTCAGAAATGCCTCAGGATGCTAATGGACAAAAAATTAAGGCTTGAAAACCCCCCCTGTAGTGATTTCAGAATTGTCTTTTTATGTCAAAATTTCAAATTGCCAAAGCTTGTTTGGGCGCATCTTATGATGTGTTAGGCCTAGGGTTTGACTTAGTGATTATGCTGGAGTGGAATTGGCTTGCTAACTCACCTTAATTCAAGCTTGTGAGAGAATTGGTCTTAGGGTTTCTTCCATTAACCAAGTTTCCTTCTTTTTAGCCAAAACCTAGACTTAGTGTGCAAATGAACCCTAGCCTGATTTCTTGAGTTGGTTCATGATACATAGAAATTGTCCAAGTTCACATGACACTATTCCATTGGTTTTTTGAATTTTATTTGAATTTTCAAAGATTAAAAATGAATTAAATCATCAAAAATTAAATAAAATAAAAAAATCAATATTTGGTCTTGAAACTAATCATGGGACACGTGTGTGGCATGACAAGGATGAACCAAGTGGAAAAAATGGGGCCCTTTTGTCAAAAATTGGATTTTCAAAGATAGTTGACTTTTGCCATTTCACAAAAATTTCCCAACTTCTACAAGGCATAACTTGCTCAATTTTTAAGCTTTTCACATGTTCTTGGACATTTTGGAAAGGTCTTTGAGTCCTTTAACCAATGTCTTTGGTCCCATGTCATTTTGATTTTCCAATCTCAAGTTATGGCCTTTGACTTAAAGTCCCTTTTTGTTGACTTTTGAAAATGACCTATAATGTTGAAATTGATAACTTTTTGTGAGAGCATTTCTTGGACTTGAAGTATGAAGATGAGTTGTAGGAAATGTCTTTCTCTTCAAAATGAGCTTTGGATGGAATTTTTCTGATAATCCATGTGAAAGTTATGCCCTGGTCAATTTCAGTTGACTTTTTCAGCTGTCCAAATATAGCAACTTTTGCATCTTTGATGATTTCTGAGCCAAATTTTGAGAATCATGATCAAGCATTGATCAAATGATGTTTGTGGCTTCAAAATGATATGTTGACCAAAAATTTGAACTTTTGACTGCCAAATGACCATTTTGCCCCTACAGTTGACTGTAGTGCACTTTAGGGTTTTGACTGTGCAATCTTGAGCTGAATGCCTTGAAACTTGATATGAGGATGCTTGACCATGTTTGTAAGCATATGAGACTTGATTTGATCTTTGAACACTTCCTTTTCTTGATCAGACTCAAAACCCTAATTTTGACTGTATGGGAGACTGTTGCACTGCACAACCCTTGGGGAATTTTGTGACTTGGCTTGGCAATTTCTTGAAGAATATGGGAGGGCAAATTTTGGGGTATAACAGGAACCCTACAAGGGTTTTATTATGATAGAATGGTGGGAAGTGTCACATCAGGATTTTCAGACTTAGTCACTATTGGTGAAAGAATCGAAATTGGTTTGAAAAGCATAAAGATATCAGGGGGGATCGTCAAGCACCCCTTACAATTCAAAAAGACCGACTTCAAAATTCCCAAGAAGGAAGGAGGGAGAAGTCAACGTGGTGGCCTCAGAACCAAGGACATCACAACCATTGGTGATCCCACAAGGACAAAGGCAGGAAATATTTAAAAGGCCACCTAGAAATTTTAATCCACTGCCCATGCCACCAAGCCAGTTATTACAACACTTGGTTAAGGCATCCCTGGTGGAAATCAAGCCTTTAGCTCCTCCGGTCGGGCCACTCCCGCAAAGATACAATGACGATGCTAGGTGTGAGTACCATGCTAATTCTCCAGGGCACACCATAGAACAATGTTGGGCCTTCAAGCATAAGGTTCAGGATTTGCTAGAGTCTCAAGACATCACCTTCGATAAGCCTAATATCAATTCAAACCATATGCCTCCGCATGGTGGACCGACAATAAATGCAATTGAGGTGGTCACCGACTTTGGGGAAACCATAAAGGCAAAAAAACATATCAACTTGTTGAAGGAATATCTGTTTGAATGTGGATTCTTATTAGAGCACAATAAAGCTTTTGAAATAACTCTGGAAAATCTGGTGGATCAGGGGATAGTCCAATTCAGACTGTACCCTGAAGGAAAATATGTAGCCACAATTGGAGGGAAAAAGCCACTGGTAATCCCTTGCCAAGATCCAAGCCTTACCAAGAAGACTCTAGTCATTCCATGGGGAGAATCAGCAAAGGTCACTTGAAGGGTACCTAAGAAGACCCTTTTAATACCCACCACTCCAAAAGCCACGATGGTAATTAAGGGACTGCTACCTATCCCTTACGATAATAATAAAGCGGTATCTTGGATTTATGACTCGGTCGTATACATCAATAGAGTGAAGCAGGAGAACGGGCCATCTGCAAGTCAAGGACCTGCAATTTCAAACATAGTGGGAACAGGAGGTATGACCCGAAGTGTTCGAATCTATGGAGCCGAACCATCCAAAAAGACAGATTTGACTCCGATGAAGGACAAAGGAAAAGCAGTGGTTGATACAAATCAGGAAACGGAATCTCCGAGCAAAGACTTTACTGATCAAGAGGCAGAGGAGTTTCTGAAAATAATCAAAAAGAGTGACTATAGAGTGGTGGATCAGCTCCATCAAACTCCAGCGAAAATCTCCATACTCTCGCTACTCATCAACTCTGAAGCACGCCGAGATTCTTTGATGAAGGTGTTAAGTTCAGCTCATGTCGCAAAAGAAATTTCAGTAAATCAATTTGACAATGTTGTAGCAAATCTCACGTTCGGATCCTACCTGGGTTTCAGCAACAGTGAATTACCACCACAGGCTCGGGCCCATAACAAAGCACTCCATATTACTATGCAGATAGGTACTACCCATTTGTACAAGGTTCTTACTGACACCGGTTCCGCTCTTAATGTGTTGCCAAAGTTGAGTCTCGTAAAGTTAACATAGACGATGTGACAATAAGACCAAGTTCTACGATAGTAAAGGCATTTGACGGTTCTCGAAGCTTGGTGCTAGGAGAGGTGGACCTTCCAGTCAAGATTGGGCCGCATATCTTCAATATCACTTTTCAAGTCATGGACATCGAACCAGCATACACTTGTTTACTGGGGAGACCTTGGATCCATGCGGCAGGGGAAGTAACCTCGACCTTGCATCAAAAGTTGAAGTTCCTAGTGGAAGGTAAGTTGATCATAATTGATGGCGAGGAAGACATTTTTGTAAGCCATATTGAATCATATAGATATATTAGTGCCGATGAAGATTGCATAGCTATCCCGTTCCAGGATTTGGAAATTGCTTCGATGTTAACATTACCGGTTGAGAAGGGTAACAAGACTAAAGTGACATCATGGAGAGATCTGTAAATGACTATGGGAGGTGATGCCTCAAAACGCTGGGGAAAGCTCCCAGAAATTCCTGAGAAGAAGAATCGCTTTGGTTTGGGTTACGAATCTTCAAAGGCTACTCTGAAAGGCAAAGCATGTTTTCCTCCGATCCGAGAGACTCTCGTCGACAAAGGAACGGAGCATGGCGGGCATGTGGCAATGATATCAAGCAAAATCAATACCAAAAGGGCAACCGACTTCATTAGAGATGGCGCCCCAGGAGAAGAGCTTAAAGGATGGACCACTGTGGAGACTCCTGAGATATTTTTCATTTCTAAGTAATATTTCTTGTTTTGAAAGAACCTATGTCAAACCCGAGGCATAGGGGTTTCTTGTAAGGGTTTTCCTTGTTCTTATTTCAGACAATATTTATAATTAATAAAAGTTATATTCTGTTTTCAATTAAGATCCTTGTCTTTCTTTTGCATTTATCTATTAAGTATAAAAATGGCAATACCTTCTTTGCATACATATTTTCAAATTCCAAGCACTAAAATATGCACCAAAACATGATAAATGTGCAGATCCGTGCCCAAAATTACCGATAACGCTACTGCTACGACCCGATACAATTTCGATGTTCCTATCCACCAAGCCGAAGAGGAAGATGACGAAGATCTTGAACTCTCTGAGGAAATGGTGAGGGAAATAGAGTGAAAGGCTAACAGCATACAACCATATCAAGAGCCTATTGAGACCATTAACCTGGGCACCGAAGGAGATCCAAAATAAATCAAGCTAGGGGCAATGTTAGAGCAGGGTGTCAAAGACAGGCTAATCAAGTTATTACACGAGTGTGTGGATATATTCGCTTGGTCCTACAGGTACATGCCAGGGTTGGATACAGACATCGTGGTGCATAGATTACCTCTCAAAGAAGGTTGTTCTCCAGTCAGGAAAAAACTCAGAATAACCCGTCCAGATATATCCAGCAAAATCAGAGAAGAGGTTCTCAAACAATTTGACGCAGGGTTCCTAGCAGTGGTAGACTATCCACCCTAGATAGCTAACATTGTACCAGTACCCAAGAAGGACGGAAAAGTACGCATGTGCGTAGATTATGGAGACCTAAACAAGGCGAGCCCCAAAGACGATTTTCTGTTACCTCACATAGATGTCTTAGTGGACAATACAGCTCAAGCATCGGTATTCTCATTTATGGACGGTTTCTCGGGCTATAATCAAATCAAGATGGCGCCTGAGGACATGGAAAATAATACCTTCATGACACCTTGGGGAACTTTCTTCTACAAAGTAATGCCATTCAGTCTCAAGAACGCAGGGGCAACCTATCAGAGGGTAATGGTCACGTTATTCCATGATATGATCCACAAGGAGGTTGAAGTATACGTCAATGATATGATTTCCAAATCCCATATGGAGGAGGAACATATCATACATCTACAAAAGTTATTCGAGCGGCTACATAAGTTCAGACTAAGGTTGAACCCGAATAAATGCACATTTGGCATCAGATCAGGCAAATTGTTAGGTTTTATTGTAAGCCAGCAGGGTATCGAGGTGGATCCCGACAAAGTGAAAGCCATACAAGAGACACTCACTCCAAGGACAGAAAAAGAAGTACGTGGTTTCTTAGGGCGATTGAACTACATCTCAAGGTTCATATTGCATCTAACAGCTACGTGCGAACCAATATTCAAGTTACTATGAAAGGATCAGACGGTATTATGGAATGACGATTGTCAAACTGCCTTCGAGACAATAAAACAGTATCTGTAAGAGCCACAAGTCTTAATACCTCCAGTCCCCGGAAGGCCACTCATCATGTACTTGACAATGCTCGAAGGGTCAATGGGTTGTGTTTTGGGACAGTAGGATGAAATAGGTAGAAAGGAGCATGCAATCTATTACCTCAGTAAGAAATTCACTGATTGCGAAACCAGGTACTCACTCTTTGAGAAAACTTGTTGCGCATTGGCTTGGGCTACCAAGAGGTTGAGACAATATATGTTAACCCATACTACATTGTTAATAGCAAGAATGGATCCTCTAAAATACGTGTTCGAAAAGCCAGCTCTTACCGAAAGAATTGCATGATGGCAGATGTTACTATCAGAATACGACATCCAATATGTCACACAAAAGGCCATCAAAGGTAGTATACTAGATGATCATCTAGCTCACCAACCGCTATCAGAATATCAGACCATGAAGTTCGACTTTCCCAACGAGGATGTCATATTCATAGATGACTATGAAATACCATGACCCGATGAAGGGCCCGAGCCAGGGGTACGTTGGACACTCATGTTCGACAGGGCTTCAAATGCACTAGGTCACGGTGTAGGGGCAGTGTTAACATCTCCCAAAAATCATCACCACCCCTACACTGCAAGGTTATGTTTTGAATGCACCAACAACATCTCCGAATACGAAGCCTGCATACTAGGGTTGGAAGCTGCCACCGATTTAAGAATAAAGCACCTGGAAGTGTTCGGGGATTCTGTGTTAGTCATATACTAGGTTAATGGTGAATGGGATACTAAACACCCTAAACTGATTCCATATTGGGATCATGTTTTAAAGTTAGCTGCAGAATTTACAGAAATCACTTTCAGTCGTATCCCACGAGAAGAAAATCAAATGGCAGACGCTCTGGAACCCTATCAGCTATGTTCAAAGTGACTTGGCCGAATCATGAATCGCGTATTACGATCATACATTTCAAAGAACCTGCACACTGCCTTGCTATTGAGGAGGGACCTGACAATAAACCTTGGTTTTACGACATCAAGAAGTACTTGGAGAGGCAGGAATACTCGGAAAATGCCTCCATCATTGACAAGCAAACCTTGCGAAGATTAGCTTCGAAATTATTTTTGATTAATGGAGTGGTATACAAAAGAAATTACGACATGGTACTAATCAGATGTGTGGAAAAGCAAGAAGCAGATACACTCATGAGAGAAATCCACGAAGGTACTTTCGGGACCCATACAAACGGGCACGCCATGGCTAGAAAGATTCTGCGAGCAGGGTATTACTGTTTAACAATGGAAGTTCATTGCTATCACTATACAAAGACATGCCATAAATGTCAGATCTACGCCGACGGGATAAATGTACCACCGAACCCTCTGAACGTCATGAGCTCCCCTTGGCCATTCTCAATGTGGGGAATTGATATGATTGGTATGATCAAGCTAAAAGCATCCAACGGACACCGCTTTATATTGGTAGCCATCGACTACTTTACCAAATGGGTAGAAGCAGCATCCTACGCCAACGTAACAAGTCAAGTGGTTACACGCTTCATCAAACAGAATATCATATGCAGATATGGTGTCCCAAGCCGGATAATTATAAATAACGGGTCTAATTTAAACAGCAAGATGATGAAGGAACTATGCGACGACTTCAAAATCGAGCATCACAATTCCTCACCATACAGACCAAAGATGAACGGAGCCGTCGAAGCAGCCAACAAAAATGTTAATAAAATCATCCAGAAGATGGTGAAGACATACAAAGATTGGCACGAAATGCTTCCCTTCGCTTTTCACGGCTATCACACTTCTGTACGCACATAAACGGTGCAACTCCTTTCTCACTAGTATATAGCATGGAGGCAGTACTCCCGATGGAAGTTGAGATACCATCACTTCGAGTCCTGAGGGAAAGAAAGCTGGAAGAAGTGGAATGGGTGCAGGCCCAATTTAACCAGCTCAACCTCATTGAAGAAAAAGAATTAACGGCTTTATGTCATAGTCAGTTACATCAAAAGAGAATGAAGAGGGCCTTTGACAAGAAAGTACGCCCTCGAATATTTAAGGAACGAGATCTAGTGCTCAAAAAGATTCTACTACCTCGCCTCGATTCACGTGGTAAATGGACACCCAACTACGAAGGTCCATTTGTAGTCAAAACAACATTCTCTGGAGGTGGTCTTGTCCTCACAACAATGGATGGGGAAGAACTACTGTATCCAACCAACTCGGACGCAGTCAAAAAATACTATGTATAAAAAGCTCGCTGAGATCAAACCTCCAAAAGGTGCGACTTAAGCAAAAAAAAAAAGGAGCGTCCCGGTGAATCGAAAACCCTAAAGGGGGATCCAAGCAAAAATTAGGGGCACATAACAAGAAAATTATCCCGGTGGATTGATAATCTGAAAGGGAAATCCAGGCAAAAGTTAGGGATTCCCTACAGAGAAATAAAGAAGAAAAAGACTGCGATATGAGAGCTACGACTACGAACCGCGAAGGGGGAGGATAGATTGGAATCATACAACTCAGAGGCAAGGGAGATAAGATCATCAAAAGATATGGGGGGACATCAGTAGCGATTATCATTTTTTCATTTCCATTTATTGTTTTAAGACTTTCTGTAATTACCTCTTTCTAGGAATTGCATCTTGTATTCTCGCCCACTCTGAGGCATATCAATAAAACATTTGTTTTCGTTATATCTTTCGAATCATGTTTTTCTTTTCTCAAATTTGTTTATAGAATACTACGATTATTACTCATGAATATTGTCTTGAAATAATTTCGGGGAATTAACAGAATAAAAGCACCTGACAAATATCGGAAAAAAAGCTTGGGTTAGAAAAATATTAAAGGAAAATCCACGTATACGTCCATGCACACAGTTACTCCTACGTCTCGCAAAAATCTATACAATGGTTTGCATTTGTACCTATGCATACCTACGCGTTCATACACGAAGTCTACGACCACGTACACGTCTGCGCCTATGCTTGCACTCGATGATACAAAGTCATTACATATATATATATATATATATATATATATATATATATATATATATATGTATATATATATATATATATATATATATATATATATATATATATATATATATATATATATATATACACGTCCCTACGTAAAGTCTACATCCATGTCATCCCCAATGCCTAACTTACGACACAAGGTCTACACTTATGTTTGCGCCTACAAATCTACGCAAAGGCCATCATTTACGTCTATGCCTACATCTATACAAAATCAATGTTCAAATTTTGCTAACATTCAAGTTCAACAATGCGATGGCGACACAACATACAACACCAAGGAATTGATAAATTCTAAACTAATGGTTTAAAGGAGAATGCCAGAAAGGATCTTCATAACATTCCAAGGAACACACGCATCTTACACACATTTCATACATACATGCATTTCGCATATCCCAAGCATACATACACTGCGCACTCTTGCATACAATACGCATATACATGTCAATGTCAAACATCATACATTTTGCATACCCACAACATTCAATGCACATGCATACATATATCGCCTGGAAAACAGACAAATAATTTTTCCCTCGATTCAACCATCTAAGGGTCAACCCACGCAATAACGATCCTATGATTCAACCCATCACCTCAGTCTTCATGCCGTGACACTTTCAGCCCATAACTTAAGTCTTCCTGCAGTGATGAGTTCCTTACAAGTTCGGTATGTTTCCCCTAAGCCGCAGCATATCTTCAAAGCCCATTATGTTGCCTATAAGCCATAACGTATTCTAAAAACCTATTACCTTGCCTCTAAGACGCAAGTGAATCCTCAACACTCTGCACGTTGCCTCTAAGACGCAAGTGAATCCTCAACACTCTGCACGTTGCCTCTAAGCCACGACGCATGCTCAAAAACCCATTGCATTGCCCCTAAGCCGCAACGCACTTTTCAAAACTCGGTATATTGCTTCTAAGCCGCAATATATCCATTCAAGTCAAACACATTGCCTCTAAGCCGCAATGTACCTCTCCAGATCAGTATATTGCTTTTAAGCCGCAATGTATCCTCCAACTCAACACGTTGCCTCTAAGCCGCAACATATTATCAAAACCTATTGCATTGCCCCTAAGCCGCAACGCATTGTCAAAGCTCGGTATATTGCTTCTAAGCTGCAATATATTTGTTCAACTTAAGCACATTTCCTCTAAGCCGCAATGTGTTATCCAAATCAACACATTGCCTCTAAGCCGCTGTGCATTCGTCAAATTCCAACATATTTCCTCTAAGCCATAATGTGTTCTTCAAATACATAGCCTCTAAGCCGCCATGTATTCATGCTCAAAACATCGCCTCAGACATCAGGCAGCAATTCGCCAACGTGATCCATGGCCTCAGTCTTCAAGCAGCCACGCATCATCGCTCATTTCCATACTCACCCTCCAAATGGTTGAATAAGCCGAAACATAAAAAATTGCACTGTTAAGTTCAAAACCATCTGCCTCGTTATCAAACCCGGGTAAGCGATATATCATCATCTTTGCCTACTTCATTGATACTCGTAAGGGTATGCTATGCCAGTATAACCTTATGTCTGTCGGACAAATTTTGGGATACTTCAAGTATTCAATAAACTTCCAATCAGAATGCGCAAGACTCGCGTTTTCCCGCGATATTCGATTGAAAGATGATTGAATAGGGGAAGTTGTCGTACCCCAAATTTGTCCTACCTCGATAATTCTGTTATTCGAGATTAAAATAGAAGAAACATTTAATTAAGGATGGTACGTCAGTATCTGATGGCCCATTTTTATCCAAGAAAAGGGGTGTATTTTAAAATGGGGCTGTCTAAATCGGAAAGACTCATAAATCCGTTTGCGACACATGTTGTCCCATGGCCCATGCAATTCAAAATGGCCCATACAATTCAAAAGGAAAATAATAAAATTATTACTAAGTTATTAAATTATGAACTCTATTTAAATTTAAGTTACTATTAATTAATAAGTACTACATAAGGGTTCATTAAGTATTATTGTTGTTAGTAGAAAGAAGTGGTAAAAACGTTAAATTTAAAGTCCATTAGACTTCGTTTGGCCCATTTATTTTGGGGTTTGAATAACAAAAATGGGGTATGTTTACAGGTTACAAAGTCCCTTGGGGCTTAGCGGCCCATTTAATGTTGGTTATTGTTTTGTTTTTAGGAAAAAAGTATTATTATTAAAAATGATGTTATTATTTTAATAAAATAAATAAATAAGAAATAGACATTTCTATTGCTGATAAACTTTTTATTAATACTTTCATTTTATTATTATTAAAAGATATTACATTAATTATTATGTACATAATTTGTTTATTAAGGATGGTTGTTTAGAAAAAATCTGTTGGACCAGACTAGGCCCAACACGCATCAAAAAGAAAAAACATGGCTGATAACTTGTTCTTGCTGTTTTTTATATATCATGTTGTTTTAGGAAAAAGTCATTTGGGCCTGATTATATAAAAATAAAAATAAACGAACACTTGCTGTAAGTAAAAAAAACAAGGGATTGGGCTATATGGCGAGCGCAGGCCCAAGCCAACTAACACATACTGTACAAATCAAATGATTTTTACTGAACCAAATCCTTTATTACAGATTCCAATCTGAATTGAAGCAGAATTAAATCTTCTTACAAAAGCAAATCTCAGGAATAATACAAAATCAGTTAATCTCTAATTACAGAACAACCAAATCTAAAAATCTAAAACAAAATCTAGAAACCAATTATAAGATTTACAGTACAAACCCTAAAGCAAATCTAATCTCAGAAGTAGGGAATCAAGTCATTACAGCAAAAAAAATGATCTTCATCAGATCTTTACAAATTCGGAAATCTTCATTACAATAAAATCTCAATTACAGTAATTAGAATCACATAACAGAATCGAATACTACTGCAAAATCGTGTATCACAGAAAACTAATTGCAATCTAAGATTACAACAAATCAAATCTCAGGAAAAGGGAATCAATTACATTGAATGGTAAATCCCTAATTGATCTAATAAGCCCTAAATCTAAGCAATTGTAACTCGTACAGCAAAAACCCTAATCTAAACCAAACCCTATAAATACTAGAAACAAAAACAGAAGCGGGGAGGGAAAATTCTGAAATAGAGGATTTTTTACAAGAAAGAACAGTGCGAGAGTTAAAGGAGAACACGTAGAAGAAGGGACAACCTCACTTGTAGTGGAAGAAGGGAGAAGAAGCAATTAGGGTTTCAAGGCCTGAAACCCTAATCTCGTGACTGTGCCGCCGTGTCAACCTGCCTTACACCATCGTCTTCGACCCTTCAAGCTCCACCGATACTGTAACCTGCAAGTCGAGAAGGAGAACGGCAGATTAGCACCAAATTGGACCGGAAAATTGGAAGTCAGAAAGAGATTTTGGGAGGGTAAACTTAGCTTTTGCTTTTTTTCTAATTATTTATTTGGGGTTTTGTTTGGTTGGGTTTTGAGTGAGGGTGCCGGGTTGAAGCGCCAACGTGATAAGCATTTTCTGGGGTTATGGTTTGGGGTAGGAGAAGATAGAGAAGGAGTTTCATTGTGCTGGCAGAGAGAGAGGGAACGAGGAAGTTTGAATGAAAGTGAGATAAAAATTGGAAAAAACAATTTGTATTCTGTTGTTATCTTATACCTGTGCGCTTACTGTAACTAGCATGCCCCTCTAATTGGATTCATTTGATCATCATCAGACGATCGTTAGGCCAAGTCTGCACACTAGTTAGCATACGCCTTTCCACATACGATCTCCCTGAACACCTCTCAAACGTGTTGGGCTTAAGCCCGTTGTTATTCACACCTCCCCCTATCAACAATTACTAAAACTCCAAATGCAACGTAGCCCCCTGTCCGAGACTGTATTAGGCTTAAACCCAGTTTATTTTCAACACCCCCCTGTTTTGATACATGACTGAAAACACACCCCCAAGTTTTGCTTGAATAATTATTTTTTTTATTTCTTTTATATTTTTTTATATTATATTATATTATATTAATTATTTATTTCTTTCTCTTTTACTGATAATTATAATTATTATTATTGTTTATTATTATCATATTATTATATTTATTATTATTATTATTATATAAATTATTATTATTATATATAAAGAAAATTATTTTTATATCGAAATAGCATATATCATGTACATATATTATTTTCACGTATATTGCATTAAATCTTTTTTATCATGCATTAATCAAGAATTTTTGCAATTTATATTATTTAAAAACACAAACAAATCTCAAACTATTTTCGCGAATAAAATTAAGCTAATCAACAGTCCTTTTTGCAAATGGGTTTCAGACTAATATTGACTTACTGCGCACTCAGTCAAAATCTCCGCAATCACTACTCCCGACCAAGTGCGAAGTGATTCAAAATATATTTGCAAACCCCTAAAAGACATCAACCCGTACGAACTATGAATTGGGACTCTGATTCCTCATAAGAGGATACGTAGGCACGCGATCTAAAATCGTGGCGAGTCTTGCTAATTAAAATTTAAAACGCTGTTTACCACAAACCTAAACCTAGAGCTTAATATCCTTGTGAACAAGGTGGATGAAAGGTGCCTAAAACCTTCCTTTCGTCTAATTGAGTCCGAAACCTAGAATCTCTGTCTGCGAATTAGAGTTTTTTGTTAGGTCCCCTTCCCTAGGATAAAAACTAATAGTGACGACTCCTGATTTAAAATCCAGTCGCTACAAAGGGCATAACCGGAGTTTCATCCGGAGGAGGAATTCGCGAAGGCTTGAAGGGTGTGCATAGATATGTGGCATGTTTGAGTTGCTTCGAGGTGAGTAGGTGAACGGCACGGCGATTGGAGCTGACAGTGGGGGTGTGTTGTAAGCCGAAGGCACGGAGGAAGGTGTCGTGTTGGGCGATTGAGGACCAGAGGTGTTGCCGCGGATCTGCATCTTTCTTTCATTTTCCTTCTGTTTTTCTGAATCTGTAAAAACAAACAAAGATAATAACACGCAATTTTTTCAAATTTGTTATTTGGTTATTGTTGAAATGCTTGAATTTTCCATCTGTTACTTTGACTATATCATTGAATTTTCTCTTACAAATGTGCCTATGTTGTTACTGGAAATTTTATAAGGATTTTTGTTTAGGATTTGTTGCATCAAGGTTGAATGTTAGAAAATGTGTTTAATGTCTGTGGAAAGAAAATTTGGTTTACTTTGTTGAATGAGGTTTTGTTGTTGTTGTAGAAAGGAAAAAAAAATAAAGTGTCATGGTTAGATGATATGTTCGATAATGGTGATAAGTGATTTAACATGTGAAGTAAATGCTTTTTGTGTATCTTACTATGTCTTCTAAAAACAGGGGAAAACTTATATTGCATTTATGTATGGAATATCTACATGGTTGGATAAGGTTTGTGAAATTTGAAACAAGGTTTTATGGAAAGAGTGTAGCGTGAGTTTTGCGGTAAAAGAATGGATATTTTTCAATGACCATGTCATTTTGTGAGGGTGAGCAGAAGCTAAGGTTTTGACTCAAAGAAAATCATATTTGTGATGTATGTACATGGATCTTGATCTTTTTGTGGGTGGAAATTAGCCACTAAAAAAATTATTAGTATAAAGATATAATTTTTAAAAGTAAATAACCGTCAGATAATCATCATACACTTAGAACAGTAAATAAATTAAAATACGAAAAGATAAAAATTAAAATTCAAGGGTGGTCTCATATTTAATCCTTGGCCGAAAAATAGGTTTTGAAGAAAGTGTGTGAAGAAAGAGATTTGTAAAATATTGATAGTGTGTATGTGCTGTGAGTGAAATTGTGGAACTTTTGATTAACTGTTAATTTGTGGATCGTGCATCTGTGAGAATTTATGGATGAAAAACTAGGACAAGCTAAGGTCATATTTATAGGCTTGAATTAGGTTTAAAAAACTTAAGGAATAAGTTATTCAAAAATCCAAGAGAAGCCCAAAGTTTGATCTCCACAAAAGGAAAGAAAATTAGTAACAAAAAATAAGAAAAAAACGTTAAAAGCACAACACACAAGTTTCGAACCCATGCCTCATACTTGCAAGCTTCACTCCTTAACAACTGTGTTATGTTACTTATTCAAAATAAAAATTCAATTGAAAGTACATGAACACGAGCAAGTATTTGTTATTTTAAAAATACAAATAATTTGAAATAAGTTATTATATTTTTAACTGGACTTGAGAATGAACATTTATAAAAATCAAAGAATATTCTAAAACCAATATTTTGAAAATATTTTTTTGATCGTAGAAATAAAGGGCGGAAAAATTTGGGGTATGCCACCGGGTAAGGATAGTGTGATATATATGTCCGTCTTGTTTGATAAATATGATATCTATATCTTTGCAAATATCCGCTAAGCTGGTAATCCGCGGGTTTTAAGATATCTGCAAATATTTACAGATATCCATAGATAACATTTTTTTTCTAAAATTATTTTTTGAAAAAAAAAATGCTCAACTTCTTTTAAAGATACAAAAAGTTATTATCTCATAAAATCCATACAACTTGCTCTTATTCTAACATCAAAACTAGTAAGAAACATGTACTATCGCACGGATGCCATTCAGATTCACATTACACGTCTACCAAATTATTTGTAAAGTTTGAATTTATTCTTCAATTAGTTAACATTTATATAGTTACAAATATAGGTTAATGATATGCACCAAGTTTTAAGCATTAATTTATACTTATAATAAACCGTACAATTGATTCTTTAACTTCAAATATATAAAACAGTAACAAAAGAAAGATTTAAAAGATGGACATTAAAATAAACAGTCTACAATTGGTATCTCATAGATACGTTTACATCTACCCGTAAATCTATGCTTGCAAAGACCTTCATTACGATGAACAATCTACAACTGTTAAATTGAGAAATAGCAAAAGAAAGATTTAAAAGATGAATATTAAAATGAATAGACTGCAGCTGGTATCTCATAAATACATTTACATCTACCCGGAAATATATGCCTGCAAGGACATTGATTAGGATGAACAATCTACAACTGTTAAATTGTGAAATAAAATAAGAAATAAAAATAACTCTTAGATTAATATACTTGACCAAGAGAGTATTAAATATTTAATGTTAAATGGATTTTGTTAAAATATATATATATATATATATATATATATATATATATATATATATATATATATATATATATATATATATATATATATATATATATATATATATATATTGTATTAATAACTTTAAAGATTTTTATTAGATTAAAATTTTTAATTTAATTAAAAAAGAAAAATATATAAATAGAAAGATAGTGACACGTTTATAAAAAATTTGTATTAACAATACATTTTTCCCGTTTATAAAAAATATTTATATCAATAATACACTTTTTCCCGTTTGTAAAAAAATAGTGTAAAACTTGCTTTTATTAATTTATTTTTAAGAAATTGATATTCATGTTCATCAATTACAATATTAAACAATAATTTGACTATTTCTCATATGTGAATCCACCTAGGGTATCATGAATAACACTAGAGGGAAAGTCACAAGGGCCTCCCTTAAGTGGAGCCTCTTTGCAAACCAAAACTTTCGTTTCTAGGTCATGAAAGGTCTCGTCATGAGATTTTGGTTTAAGGGTTGTACAAAGAGTCATAGGTGTCATTCCAAAGTCCTACTTCCCAAGAGGATGTCTCTTGAGAGGTATTCCTTTCGTGGAATTCTATCGACTCTATGAGAAGTCATCACATAAACTCATAGGGTTGATGTATCCCATTGGCTAATAGACGAACCTTCTTTCTAAGGGTTTTTGAAAATATTTTGTCTTTTTAGTTGGTTAATAATTAACTTGCTTTATAGTTGGTTTAGTTTATTTGTATTTTTTATTCTCTAGGGCTAGATGTTAGAACATAGTTTGGTTCTACATCTTAGTAATAGTTTTGATGATAACAAATACATGTTATATATAAAGAACAATTATGCTCTCTAATAAATTATTTAAATATGCAGAGAAGTTCTGAAAAAAGAAGCATAAGAAGTTGGCGAACAATTTGCGCTAAGAAGATTTGATAAGAAATTTTGTACAAACACAATTAAAGTAACACGCTCAATAGAAGAAGTTTTGATGTTATAACTTCTGAAGCACTAAAGTTGCAAGCTAAAATCTAATGAAGCAATACTCTGATGATCTAAAGTCTCAACGTTAATATTCTTATTTTGATCAAATTTAAAAAGAAGAAAAGTTATGATGCATTACAATTCATTCATTAATAAATCAAAGAGTAACGGCTGGTACCAGACAAGATCTGTATTTTTGGAAAATGCATTCATTAACAACATTTTATCAACCTTCCAAAAACATCTTATCATGTCTCAAATGGATCTAGAGCTTCGCCTATGTAAAGAGGTTCTTGAAGGGTGATCAAACAACACTTGTGCATACAAAGAAATATTCATAAGCTCTTTAGATCTATTCATTGTGCCTTAACATTGTGTAAACATCACAGTTGTGATATAGTTTTCTAGAGACATTCTTATACACATTTTTACTCACATTTTAGTAATTCCTTGAGAAACCAAGTTATGGTTTAGTTTCTAGAAGACATTGATGGTAGTCTTTGTGTGATGTAATCAAAGTTTTGACTAGTAGATTAAGACCTCAATTGAGAGAGGAGAAATAACCTTGGTGGGTGGACTGGAGTAGTTTGAGTTCAAACGAAGTAGGATAACCAAATGTGTCATACTGTTTTTATCTTTAAAAACCCCAATTTAAACCCCCTTTCTTGTGTTTTTCTATCCTTCAACTGGTATCAGAGCTCTAGGTTCTGGATGCTAATACTTAACAGTGTCAGGAAAAGATCCTAGCAAGAAAAACACTATGGTGGGACCAGTTCAGAACAACAGTAATGATAATTATGATGATAAAGACAAAATCAGCTGCAAACCTCCAATCTTTGATGGTGAAAACTTTGATTACTGGAAAGACATAATCAAAAGTTTTTTCCTAGCTCATGACGCTGATCTCTTGGATATGGTAATTGATGGATACATTTATCTAGTTGATGCAAGCATTTATAAGATTGACAGAAAGAAAATGACAGATCAATAAAAGAAAGAATTCAAAAATCATCACAAAGCCAGAACAATCCTCTTGAGTGCTATCTCGTACACCGAGTATAAGAAGATCACGAACAGAGATTCGGCTAAGAACATGTTTGACTCTCTGAGAATGACACATGAAGGCAACATGCAAGTCAAAGAGACCAAAGCTCTTAAACTCATCCAAAAGTATGAGGCCTTCAAAATGGAAGAAGATGAAACAGTTGAGATAATGTTCTCAAGGTTTTAAATTCTGGTTGCTGGGCTAAAAGTTCTGGACAAAGGGTACTCAATAGTAGATCATGTAAAGAAAATCATCAAAAGCTTACCCAAGAAATGGACACCCATGGTCACAGCCTTAAAACTAGCCAAAGATCTTAACAAAATATCTCTTGAAGAACTAATCAGCTCTTTGAGAAGTCATGAGATAGAACTAGAAGAAGATGAACCCAATAAGAAAGGTAAGTCTCTTGCTCTTAAGTCTAATAAAAATATGAAACTAAAGCTTTTCAGGAAGAAGAAGAAAACTCTGGTGGATCCTCGTCAAAAGAAGATGAACTTTCTCTTCTCTCCAAAATAATCCATCAGCTATGGAAGTACAAACAGAGAAAATTCAGAAACCCCAGAAGAATAGGCAATCACTCTGAATCATCCTTTGGATACAAAAAGTCTAGCAACAAAGATGTCGTCTTCTACGAATGCAAAGCGCTAGGTCACTACAAAAGAGACTGCCCCAATATTAAGAAAGAAAAGCCTAAAAAGAAGTTCTTCAAAGAAAAGAAGAAAAGTCTTATGGCAACGTGGGATGACTTAGAATCTTCTGAAGCTGAAACTGAATCAGAAGATGAACTAGATAATATAGATATTAATGGCCAACATATCAAAAGACACAGATATATCAGAATCTCAATCAGATTCAGAAGAGGTATTTTCAAAATTATCTAGATCTCAATTAGAAGAAAGTATGTCTGAAATTCTTGAAAGATATCAGCAACTTTGAGTCAAATACAAGAACCATAAATGCGTTCTTGTATCTGAAACTGAAGAAACTGTGAAACAAAAAACAGAAAACTCTGAACTAAAAGAAATTAATTCTAAACTTAAAAATGAATTACAAAAAGCTCAGAAAGAATTTGTTTCTGAAGTTTCAAATAGTTCAATAACATCATAAAATAATATGATCATATCTTTCAAAAATTTCTAGCTAGAAACATAGATAGAATCAAGATGGCTTCAATGATCTATGGAGTTAGCATAAATGACAGAAAAGGCGTAGGATGTGTGAAACCAAAAGGAGGAGAACTATATCAACCAAAGAAAGTTGATGATATGGTCATAAAACACACACCTTTAAACTCACACTTCACATATGGACACACAGATGATATAAAATATACTAGTGAATCTTACACTGTGAATTCTATTGTGAAATCAAAATTCAATCAGAATTTTGGAAAATCTAACAAACAAGGACCCAAAAAGATATGGGTACCTAAGGATAAAATCATTTATATTTCAGATGTCTTTAACAGCAAAGTTGAAACACCAGTCCTGGTACCTGGACTCTGGATGCTCTCGACATATGACGGGAAGAAAGCATATGTTCCAAATCCTGGAACTTAAATATGGAGTATACGTAGGTTTCAGAGGCAATCAGAAAGAAAAGATTATTGGCTCTGGAACCATTGGTAACAGTACACTTCCATCTATAACTAATATTGTTAGTAGATGGATTAATGCATAACCTATTATCCATAAGTCAATCAAGTGATAACGGTTATGATATAATCTTTAATCAAAAGTCCTATAAAGTTGTTAGTCAGAAAGATGGAACAATCCTCTTTAATGGTAAGAGAAAGAACAACATTTATAAAATAAAAATTTCTGAACTAAATAGTCAGAATGTAAAATGCCTTATGTATGTTAACGATGAGCAATGGGTATGGCACGAAAGATTGTGGCATGTTAGTATGAGAAGAATATCTCAGATTGAGAAACTCAATCTGGTCAGAGGACTTCCTAACTTGAAGTTCAGCTCAGATGCTCTATGTGAAGCATGTGAAAAAGGCAAGTTTGCAAAACCATCTTTCAAATCTAAAAATGGTGTTTCTACCTCTAGACCTTTAGAACTTCTGCGTATAGATCTGTTTGGATCAGTGAAAACGGCATCCATCAGTGGTAAGAAGAATGGATTAGTAATCGTACATAACTATAGCAGATGGACGTGGGTAAAGTTCTTAAGACACAAGGATGAGTCACACTTTGTATTCTCTACCTTCTGTAACCAAGTTCAGAATGAAAAAGAGTTTAGAATTGTAAAAGTTAGAAGTGATATGGTGGTGAACTCAAAAACAAAAGTTTTGAAAAAAAATTTATGAAAATTGCATTTCTCATGATTTCTCTTGTCCTAGAACTCCTCAACAAAACGGAGTTGTAGAACGAAAGAATATAACTTTACAAGAAATGGTCAGAACCATGATCAACGAGAATAACATTGCTAAACACTTCTGGGCAGAAGCAGTTAACACAGCGTGTTATATTCAGAATAGAATCTCAATAAGACCTATTCTGGAAAAGACTCCATATAAACTATGGAATAACAGAAAGCCCGACATTTCTTATTTCCATCAATTTGGATGTACTTGTTTTATATTGAACACCAAAGATCATTTGAACAAGTTTGATTCTAAGGCACAAAAGTGTTTAATGTTAGGATACTCTAAATGTTCAAAAGGTTATAGAGTATATAACACAGAAACATGAATTATCAAAGAATCTATTAGTGTCAAATTTGATTATAAGCTTGGCTCTCAAAAGTCAAAGCAGGGTGATCTTTTGCAGATATATAAGTTCAAATTATAGGTACTGAAGACAGATTTTCAGAAAATAAAAGTTCAGAACTTCAGCCAAATACAGAAGAAGACATCACTAATATTACAGCAACTTCTGAAGAATCCATCCAGAAAAGACAATCCAGAAGTAGCTTAGCACATCTTGAAAACATGATTCTGGGAAAGAAAGATGATCCAATCAGAACAAGATCTACATTCATAAATAATCAAGAGTCTCTCATGGGATTAGTGTCTCTGATCGAACCTACTTCCATAAACGAAGCTCTTTTAGACAATGATTGGATATTTTCAATGCAGGAAGAACTAAATCAATTTACGAGAAATGATGTATGGGATCTAGTTCCTACACCAAAAGGCTTCAACATCATTGGAACTAAATGGGTCTTCAGAAACAAGCTAAGTGAACAAGGAGAAGTTGTCAGAAACAAAGCACGATTGGTTGCACAAGGTTATAGTCATCAAGAAGGGATAGACAATACATAAACCTTTACTCCAGTCATCAGGTTAGTATCTATCAGACTTTTAATTTCATTTGATGTAAATAATGACATCACTCTTTATCAGATGGATGTCAAAAGTGCCTTTTTAAATGGTTACATTGATGAAGAATTTTATGTGCACCAACCCCTGGTTTTGAAAATACAAAACATCCAGAATATGTTTATAAACTTAAGAAATCATTATATGGTTTGAAACAAGCTCCCAGAGCTTCGTATGAAAGAATAAGTAACTTTCTCTTAGTAAATGATTTTACCATAGGGAAGGTGGACACAACTCTATTCTGTAAATCATTTTAAAATGACATTATGATTTGTCAAATATAAGTAGATAATATAATTTTTGATCTACTAAAGCCTCCTTGGGCAAAGAATTTGCTAAGACTATGCATGCAGAATTTAAAATGAGCTTGATGGGTGAACTCAAGTTCTTTCTAGAAATTCAAATCAATCAAACTCCAGAAGGAACCTACATACATCAAAGAAAGTATGTTAAAGAAATTTGATATGTCAGAAAGTAAGCCATCCAAAACTCCTATGCATCCTACATGCATTTTGGAAAAGGAAGAGGTAAGTAAGAAAGTAGCACGTAAGCTCTACAGAGGTATGATTGGTTCTCTCATATATTTAACAACTTCAAGACTTGATATTCTATATAGCGTTTATCTTTGTGCCAGATTCCAATAAGATTCTAGAGAATCTCACTTAATAGCAGTTAAGCGAATTTTCAAGTATCTAAAAGGTACTACTAATCTTGGTCTTTGTTATAGAAAATCCAGAGAATATAAATTAGTAGGATATTATGATGCTGACTTTGCTGGAGATAGAATAGAAAGAAAAAGTACTTCTGGAAGCTGCTAGTTTCTAGGATTTAACTTAATATCATGGTCCAGCAAAAGACAATTCATTATTGCACTATCAACTACTGAAGAAAAATATATAGTTGCAGTTGGATGCAGAACTCAAATGCTCTGGATGAAGAGTCAGCTTGAAGATTTTCATATTTATGAGAGTAACATTCCTATCCTTTGTGATAATACCTCTCCTATCTTTCTTTCTAAAAATCCTATTTTACACTCTAAGGGCTAAACATATAGAAATTAAATATCATTTCATTAGGGACTATACTCAAAAGGGAATTCTTTGTTTAAAATTTATAGACACAGACCATCAATGGGCTGGTGTTTTCACGAAACCCCTTGCTGAAGATAGATTTAGTTTCATTCTAAAACACCTCAGTATGGAATTATACCCATAATGAAAATGTAGTTTCTGTATTTTTAATCCTCATAATTTTTTATTTGTTTTTGTGAACATCTGAACAATAGTTCTTCAGAAGTGAGAAGCAAAAGTGTCTCAGAAACTATCCAGAAGATCTGAACGTTTTCTGAAAATGCTTCATTTCAAAGATAGATGCAAGCAGTTCACCACATAAACATTTGTCAAACCTAAACTCTAAGTCACTCTCTGAGATTGAACACGTGTTCAAAATCTGAAGGGCTGAAACGTTTGAGTTGATGCATTGAGGCGAGTCACATTGGTAACTGTTTTCAAAATCTTCACGCTATCCCCTTTTCAGAAATTGTTATTGTTGTTAATCATTTTGGTTATTTTATTAATTGAAACTAATTTCATGTTTTCTCTCTGTTGGATATTTATACCTCACTTTCACCAAATCACTTTCACACATTCACTCTCCCTCACCCTATTTTCTATGAATTTGCACTTTTTCCCTTTTGTGTGCTCTCAAACCCTAAGTCTGTGAACAATGGTTTATTCTCAACACCAACAAAAGTCTCAAGATCCTTCTCCTCAAATCAACATCCTTGGTTCATCCTCTACTCCAAACTAAGAAAGGTATGATGAACCTACAAGAACTCTCCTTACTCTAATTGATACTCTTGAAGTTCTCTGTGAACTCATAGTTGATTTTGAAAGCATGAAAGAAAATGGGTATGACCATATTCCTGGTGTTGAGTTTCAAGGGTGGACAAAATATTTCGTCGATTAATTGGTCTAGTTTTTCCCAAACTGGTTAAAGAATTCTAGATTCATGTTATTGCATCAAATCATCAAGTAACTTTGTATGTAATGGGAAAGAAGATCGTCATCGCTGAAGATCTCATTGGAAAGCTCATTGGTCACAATGGAAGTGGCATAAGGTGCAGTGAAATGACAGAAAAAGGTTATGACCTAACCATTATATCCAAAGAAATCTTCTCTTCTAGACAACCCTCCAACAAGATCAAAGATCTAAAAGACTATCTCGGAATTTGGTCTAGAATAATTCTAGGATGTATCAATCACAGAAAACCAATAAGTTCTCCTAACTACATCAATATTTATCAACAATACATGTTGTACTTCATCGTAACTAAGGCCAAAGTCCACCTCCCTAATATTCTATTCAATCATCTGAAGACCAATGTTAAGGAAGCAAGAGAAAAAGAAAGAACCAAAAGAGACTGGATTTCGCTGGGAAGGTTGATCTCAGATATTCTGACACAGAATAAACTGATAGAACATCTGAGTGAAGCTCAACAAGCTAGTGTTCTAGAACCTTGTGCTGGAAAGCCTCTCAACACCAAGAACCTCAAGAATATGAAGATTATAGAAACCATTAAGAAGGATCCTACACTTACTGTAAAGGAAGTCATCACCACCAGAAGAGTCCCTCTGAAGGATTTTCCTCTCTTCACTCAAGCAGACTCATCTCCAGAAATTATCCTCAAATATCTGGAAGCTTGCAAAAGTGATGGAACAATTCCAAATTTCAATATCCTAGATTTTAAGCAACAACCTCTAGAAGTTACTATAGGAAAGTCAAGAAAAAGGAAAGTTGTTGGAGAAGGAACTTCTCAGAAAACTCCTAAATCTGCTAAAAAGAAAGGTGACTCCTCTTTTGTTTATGTTATCGAATCAGTTCTCTTACCAACATCTAAACCCTAATCATCTCCAAAACCTATTGAAAACCCCTCACCACAAACTATTGATGACTTTAACATAGAAATTTATACCATCATACCCGCTAATCGTCCTCTGATTAATCCCCCTTCTACCCAATTTGTTCAAACTCAGCCAGAACTTGCACAAGTTCTATCTAATATTGATCCATTTGATCCATTCTTTGAAACTCTCCAAATAGAAAATCCAAATACTACCTCTGAGCAAATGCTCGAAACCACATCTATTCTTCCAGGAATCACCTACCCTCTCAACACCTCTCAACCACTAAATATCTCCACCAAACCTCCACAAGACTTCTCCCTTCCATATATTCCCCCTCCTTATGATTCAACACCACCTAAAACTCATATCATCATTTTCGACTCTCCAACTCCCACTGACTCCTCAGAATATCCTCTCAAAACCATAATTGACCTAGAAGCCTGGGACAAACTTGTCATATCTTCTTATAAAATAGCCATTCCAAAACCAACACCAAAACCATCCAAGTCATATGTTGGTAAATCTTTGCTGGTTTTCGAGACAGAAATACAGGAATGGGTTAACTCTTTGAAGTAAGCTTGCATGGATAATCTCAATCCAGCTACTTCTGATTCTCTCTGGACTTAGTTCAGAAAATGGTTTAACTCTGAATCTCTGAAGATGAAGGAACTTGGTTATGAAACTGCTCAACAGAACTTATGCGATCACCTGAATATCTTCAAGGATCAAGTTCTACGTCTCTGCGTAAGGAAACCCCTTCATCTTCTAGACAACACTCCTTAGAAAGCTCCACAGGAATCAAAAATTTCATGAACCATCTCCTGAACCTCAACCTCAACCTCTAGTCATTTTTGAAGACAAAGGCAAGTCAATTGAAGAATCTCCTGAGAAAGAATCCATTGCAGTAACTTCTGAGAATATGGCTTCTACTGTTAAAACAGCTACATCTTCTCTAGTGTTGAAAACTCTAGATGAGTTGAAGAAAGAGAATGAACTTGTCAGGGAAAGGCTCGATAAACAGGATGAAAGCAATAAAGAGATTAAGGGATGCTAGACAAGCAAGAATAATCAAACAATCATATCAAAAGTATCATGGAAGCATTGTTCACACGACTTCCATCTCCTTCACAACCTTAGTTCTGATATTTTGCTTGTTTCTGCTATGCATCATATTTTTGTTCTTTTTACGTATTTTTATTGCTTTTTGATTAATGAAAAAAGGGGGGAGAATGTAAGATATTTTGAATATAACAGTGTCAGGACTAAGTCTCAAACATTTTTGATAATATAACCTTTGTTTCACTTTTTGAAAAGAAAACAGGAAAAGTGTCTCTTGATAGAAACTTCTGCCACATGGACTTATCACAACTTCCATCAAAAGCTATGATCAAACATCTTCAGGGAAGTATCTAATTTTTTTCTCTTTATCTGAGTATTCAACTCAGGGAGGGACCCTAATGCTTTATGTTCTTACTTGTTGATCAAAATATACAAGTTTTTGTCATCATCAAAATAGGGAGATTGTTAGAATATAGTTTGGTTCTACATCTTAGTAATAGTTTTAATGATAACAAATACATGTTATTATAAAGAAAAATTATACCATTTAATAAATTATTTAAATATGCAGAGAAGTTCTGATAAAATAAGCATTAGAAGTTGGCGAACAATTTGTGCTAAGAAGATCTGATAAGAATTTCTATACAAACACAATTAAAGTATCACACTCAATAAAAGAAGTTCTGATGTTATAACTTCTGGAGCACCAAAGCTGCAAGCTAAAATCTCATGAAGCAATACTCTGATGATCTAAATTCTCAATGTTAATATTCTTATTCTGATCAAATTTCAAAAGAGGCAAAGTTCTAATGTGTTACAATTTATTCATTAACAAATCAAAGAGTAACGGCTGATACCAGACAAGATCTGTATTTTCAAAAAGTGCATTAACAATATTTTATCAACCTTCCAAAAACATCTTCTCATGTCTCAAATGGATCTAGAGCTTCGCCTATATAAAGGAGTTCTTGAAGGGTGATCAAACAACACCTGCGCATACAAACAAATATTCATAAGCTCTTTAGATCTATTCAATGTGTATTAACATTGTGTAAACATCACAGTTGTGATATATTTTTTAGAAACATTCTTGTACACATTTTAATTCACATTTTCGTAATTCCTTGAGAAACCAAGTTGTGGTTTAGTCTCAAGAAGACATTGACGGTAGTCTTTGTGTGTTGTAATCAAAGTTTTGATTAGTGGATTAAGACCTCGATTGAGATAGGTGAAATCACCTTGGCGGGTGGACTGGAGTAGTTTGAGTTTAAATGAACCAGGATAACCAAACGTGTCATATTGTTTTTACTTTTGAAAACCCCAATTCAAACTCTATTTCTTATATTTTTCTATCTTTCAATCTCTCTGATAACCTTGTGTACACTTTTGTAGTTGTTATAGTGAATCTTCATTTCAAACTTTGTTATTTATTTCAGTGAATATAATATAATTTGTTTTAAACTATATATATATATATATATATATATATATATATATATATATATATATATATATATATATATATATATATATATATATATATATATATATATATATATATATATATATATATATATATATATATATATATATATATATATATATATTGTGTTGAATGTGTAATACAATTAAATATTATAAAATTATGAATAAAAGTATTAAAAGGATATTGGTGTAGTATTTTATATATTATAAAAAACGTGAAAAATAGATTTAATGGTTTGAATATATAAAGAGAAGATTTGTAAATTATAATATAAAAAGTAAATTAGATTAGGAGGTCAAACAATTAAGAGATATAGAAAAATCTAAAAAAAATTATAAGAATTAATAAATTAGATAAAAACATAGGGGGTGTTTGTTTCATGGATACAAATGTTATTCTCGAGAATGTGACATTAGAATTCACACATTCCCTTGTTTGTTTTAAGTTTTGTGAAATAATTGTTTGAAATACACCAAAATCTATGATGAATTTCGACCAATCTTGATGAACAAAATTGATATCACCACACAATGACAATGAAAAATAAAAGATGAAGAAAGAAAGTATTTTTCTGCAAAGTTTCTCTCTGCCCACAAACTGTGGAAAACTTTATTCTTCACTTTGCAACTGCAAAATTCTGTGAATACAATTTGATTGACTTGATTACGAACAAATAGGAGTTACTCTTTTGTTTATAATTTTAGGTTAGCTTGCTCCCTAAGCCAAAGTCCAAAACTATAAAAGTCCAAAATACATATTTTCGAACTAAACTAAATCTATCTATTTTAGATTTAAATCAAATATATCTAAATCTAAAACAAATTTGGGTGTAATAAACTGTTTCCACACTTCTAAATCAAATCAAATTTTTTTCGACATTTCTTTGTCTCTATCGAGCAAACTGCTTCGACACAAGGAGTTACTTTCAACACACCACCTAATTCATTGTGTCTAAGCTATATATATATTAATCATAGCTCTTAGTCTTCGAAATACTTTGACTTGCACACCCTTCGTCATGATATATGCAATTTTATTCTCAGTTCTGCAGTGTTCCAAGTTCATCTTCCCATCTGCTACCTGCTCTCAAAGATAGTGGAACCTCATTTCGATGTGCTTGCTTCGACCATGTGCTATCGGGTTCTTCTCTAGATTGATAGCTGACATGTTGTCGATATTCATGGTAATTGCTTCATGATCTTTACCTGTTATCTCTTTGACAAAGTTCACCACCCATGTTGCTTGACATGCACAGACAGAAGCAAATATGTACTCTACTTCGCACAATGATAATGCCACTACTGGTTCCTTTCTTGAACTCCAAGCAACTGGTGCACCGCCTAGCATAAACACATATCATGCTATAGATTTTCGATCCTCGTCATCACTACACCAACTCGAATCAGTGCACCCTACTAACTTGCATTCTTTTCCTTTATCAGCTGCAAGAAACAAAATACCATAGTCGAGAGTTCCTTTGAGATACTTTAGTATCCTCTTCACCGCTTCTAGATGTGATACCTTTGGCTTCTGCATGAATCTATTTACCATACCTACATTGTATGCTAATTCAGGCCTTGTGTGACAAAGGTATCTTAGTGACACAATAAGTCTTCTGTATTGGGTTGGATCGACATCATCTTCTTTTGAATCTTTCGACAGTTACAGTCTTGGTTCTGTAGGTGTCAAAGTCGGGTTGCATTCTTCCATCTCAAATCTCTTGAAAATTTCACTTGCATATCTTCTTTGATGCATTGTCAAACCTCTACTTCTCTTGAGGAATTTGATGCCAAGGAAATATGAAATGTCACCCAGATCAGACATTTTGAATTCCTTGTTGAGATCACCTTTGAAGTATTTGATCTCCTTCTTGCAGATACTTGTTATTAACAAGTTGTCGACATAAATACATAGTATAAGCAATTCAATTATGCTCTTCACAAATTCCTTCTCCCTTGGGAAACTATCAATCTTCTTATTCCAAGCTCTTGGAGCTTATTTCAATCCATACATGGCTTTATGCAGCCTGTACACCTTTCTCTCTTCGTTATGTTTCACAAACCCAATTGGTTGTTTAACATAAACTTCTTCATCTAAGAGTCCATTCAGGAATACACACTTCACGTCCATCTGACATATGTGCCAACTGTTTATTTCTGCTAGACCAACAACCAACCTGATTGTTTCGATCCTAGCAACAGGTGCAAAAACTTCATTGAAGTTTATTCCTTCTTTCTGTAGAAATTCTTTTGCCACAAGCCTTGCTTTGTGTCAAGTTACTTCCCCTTTGGGATTCATCTTTACTTTGTATACCCACTTGACATCAATTGCCTTCTTGCCTTGAGGCAATTTAATAAGTGACCAAGTATTGTTGTCTTCGATGGGCTTCACTTATTTGTTCATTGCTTTCACCCACTTTAAATCCTTCAATGCTTCAGCTACATTGACTAGTTCAACATCTGCATAGAAAGTATAATGTACCAGCTCACCTTCATTATCAACCACATCATCTAATGTAATCACACATTCTTGCAACCTTGCAGGCATGCATCTTGCTCTTTGAGGTTTGTTTGTACTTGGTTGATATATAACTATTGGTTCCTCTTATCGAACTTCTCCTTTGACTTGAGTTTCAAGTTTTTTGAGTAGGACTCCCACTGAATCTTTCTTGACATTTTCAGTCCAATCCCATTCTTTAAGCTCATCTATGATCATGTCCCTGCTGATCACAATTTGCTTGTTCACTGGGTCGAACAACTTGTAACCTCCTGTCAAATGATATCCAACTAGAATCGTTTGCTCGACTTGTCATCAAGTTTTCTTCTCAATTGATCTGGCACATGTCTATGTGTGATAGATCCAAATACCTTCATATGACTCAATCTAGGCTTCACACCAGACCAACATTCTTCTGGAGTAATTCCTTCTAGCTTCTTCGTAGGACATCTGTTCAAAATGTATGTTGTAGTCGACACAGCTTCACCCAAAAAATCTTTAGGTAAATTCTTGCCTTTCAAAATACTTCTCACCATATTCATGATGGTTTGATTCTTTCTTTCTGCAGTTCCATTCTGCTGTGGAGTATAGGGTGGCACCACCTCGTGCACAATCCATTCTTTTTCACATAACCTGTCAAAGTCTTTCGACACATACTCTCCACCACCATCAGTTCTTAAAACTTTAAGCTTTCGACCACTTTATCTTTCGACCATAGACTTAAATTTGGCAAATACCTCGATCACTTCACTTTTCTTCTTGATCAGGTAAGACCATAGTTTCGACTGTAATCATTTATAAACGTGACAAAATATTTGTTACCTCCAAACAAATCCAACTGGATTGGTCCACATACATCAGAGTATCTGACTTCGAGGACAGCCTTCGACTTGCTTCCTGTATCCTTGCTGAAGTTATTCTTATGCTGCTTTTCCTGCACACATTTCTCACACACCTCGCTTGGAATGTCAATTTCTGGCAACCCTGAAACCATATTTCTTCTCTTCAAATCTCTGATGTCTCTGAAGTTAAGATGGCCTAGTCGATAATGCCATTATTCATTCATCTCTGCTAGCTGTAGTTGATGAAGAAGTGAAAAACACAAGAAGGGGGTTGAATTGTAAAACTGGAAGTCAATTGCAATGAACACGATATTTTTATCCTGGTTCGTTTGATCTCAAACTACTCCAGTCCACCCGTCAAGGTGATTTCGCCTCTCTCCAACGAGGTCTTAATCCACTATATTCAACTGAATATTACAATATGCTTTAACAACTGCTAAAGCCTTCTTGATGCAAACCACAAACCGGTTTCTCAAGGAATCACTTTCTTACAAAGAATTGAAATCTAGGTGTGTGAATGTTTTCTACAAAACTGTTTATCACAACTGTGATACTACACAACTTAAGCTTATTGAAACTAGATTGCTAAAATAATTGAGTAAGGAATTTTGGAGCTTTTAGCAAACTGAGAGTGAGGAAGATGATGAATAGCTTTTAGGCATGTAGATTAATGTAGAGCATTAGCCAATTCAATCTTCATTGACTTGTTTATATAGCATTGAAATTAGTGAACGTTGGAGCAATAGTTCTGATTCAATGCCAATAACAATCTTTCCTTATTAAGCAGATCTTGTCTGGAATGATGCCGTTGGTAATAACTCATCTTGAATGCACAGTACCGTTGCCACTTACGCGTGTTCTGGCTTTGGCTCATTCTGACGCTGCTTAAGTGCTGATGAGCTGTTGTTGTCTTTATCAGAGTTCAGAGTGTTTAGCGCAGATCTGTTCATCAAGCTTCAGCATAAGCGTGAGTTGTTCTTCTGATTCTGGTATCTGATATAGCATCTTCTGATGCTGATGTTGATATCCAATATTCTGATGTTGATTATGATGTTCTCTTGCTGATACCCATCAGAGTTTCTGTAAAACAGAAAGTAATTTTTAGGTAGCAAATAGTTCTTACATGAATCACATAATTAATATATCATTTCATTTTGTTATCATCAAAACTTAAACTTAGGGTAGTAGATTCAAACTTTGTTCTAACAGTTGAAAGGCACTTGTGCTCCATCACATTAAGTTCAATCTTGAAGGTTCTATTTTGAGACATGGGACCTTCAAGATTAACCTTCCATTTGCATTGATGACTCTCATCATCTTATCTTCGATCGATACTTTGTAATTCTTTTCGACCAACGGCCTTATACTGAGCAAATTGATCTTCATGCCTAGTATGTACAACACATTGGAAATTACTGATCTCTTGCCATCTTTCCTCATAATCATAACATCACCAATACTGTCAGCTGCTAGAGTATTGTCATTTGCAAATTTTACCATGTTCTTCATCGAGAATTTTATGTTGACAAACCAATCTTTCCTTCCAGACATATGTGATGAGCATCTTGAATCCAAGTACCATTGATTCTTAAATTTTTCTTCATCTTTTGTTGTAACCATCAGCAACATCTCTTCTTCTTCGTGTTTTGCAAACTTTGCATAACTTTCTTGATTCTTTTGCTTTTCTGGACAATCACTAGAATAGTGACCATACTTCTGACAATTGAAACACTAAATGTGACTTTTGTCAGGTTTTTGACCACCACCTCTTCCTCTATTTCCAACACCACCTCTTTGGTTCCCTTGATATGGTATTCTCTGATTCGACACGTTTTCTTCGTGTTGGTTTCCTCTACCAGACGAATTATTATAACCACCTCTACCTTTGTTGTCGAACCACTTTCCTTTACCTTTCTTATCTTTTGTTGATTGAGCCTGCAAAGCCACATCATTCTTCGACTTGCCTGTAGCTCTTTCAGTCATTCTTTGTTTGTGAGATTCAAGCGTCCGTTGAAGCTCTTCCTTCGACAAAGATGACATATCCTTCGACTCTTCTATGGCAACTACCACATGGTCGAACTTCAGAGCCAAAGATCTTAAGATCTTCGAAACAACAGCTCTTGTTGTTAATGTCTTTCCATAATTCTTGATTTGATTCACTAGTTTCGTAACCCTGGTGAAGAAATCAGATATACTTTTGCTATCTTCCATCTGAAGAAATTCATACGTTCTTTTTTGAGTTTGTAACCTCGCCTCTTTCACCTTCTCAGCGCCTCAAAATGATTTCTTCATAATCTCCCAAGTTTCTTTTGCAGATTCAACATCATTAACCTTTTCGAAATTGTCTGGGCTGACACATTGGTGAATTATAAAGAGAACTTTATAATTCTTCTTCTTCGATTCTGTGTGTTCTGCTTCTTCTTCCTCTGTAGCGTCTTCTTCAAGTGGTTCTAATCCATGTTTCACAAGATCCTTAAGACCTTGAAAATAAAATATAACCTTTGTTTGCACCAATTCTCATAGTTATCACCTTTAAGAATTGGGAGATTTGCTGGAAAAATTTTGTTAGCGTAATTCATCGCCATCGTGAATTTCTTCGTCTTCTTCCTCGATCGTTCTTGATTGTTCTTCCCTTGAATCACTCAACAGGAGCTCTTGATACCAGATTTAGAAATCCACCAAAACCTATAATAAATTTCTACCAATCTTGATGAACAAGATTGATATCACCACACAATGATAGTGAAAAATAAAAGACGAAGAAAATATTTTTTTACATAATTTCTCTCTGCCACAAACTCTGGAAAACTTTATTATTCACTTTGCAACTGTAAAATTCCGCGAATACAATTTGATTGACTTGATTACAAACAAATAGGGGTTACCCTCTCTATTTATAATTTTAGGTTAGCTTGCTCCCTAAGTCAAAGTCCAAAATACTTATTTTGAAACTAAATCAAATCTATCTATTTTAGATCTAAATCAAATTTATCTAAATCTAAAACAAATTTTTGTGTAACTGACTGTTTCCGCACTTCTAAATCAAATTAAATCTTTTCGACAATCCCTTGTCTCTATCGAGCAAACTGGTTCGACACAAAAAATTACTTTCAATAATAATGTTCGGGTACTTTTTATTCCCAGTAACATATTTTATTCATAAATTTTCACATTTTTATTCTCATGTCGAAGGATAGGAATCTTACATTCCTATGAAAATATAAAATAACCAATCATAACTTCCAACTCTCATATTATTTTAACACATTTAATTTTTAAAATTTAATTAAAATAAAATCTACTAATATTCTTGAGAATTTTATTTATTTGTCACACACATTGATAGAAATATTCCTGACAATAATATTCCTAAAAATGATATTCCTACGATTATAATTTTAATCAGTCAAATAAATACACCCGTAATTTTAAATAGCCGACTCACTTATATATTCATAGCACTTTAATTCGTAATATTTTCACCTCCAAGATGACTTATGCTGTGTTTACTTAGACCTTCTACAAAGGATATCCTCGTCTGTTTGGACATTAAAATGAGAAATCAAATTTAAGTGGATATCTCAAATAATTGCATGGATACAAAATGTAGATTACTTGTGATGTGGTTGGCAAAGCGATCAAGATAAATTTACAATTTCAGAATCCAAGATACTCAAAATATGATCGTTGAAAACCCATGCCAGGAACAATTGCAAATAATCATGTTATATTCATGGAATGCTAGCACCAACAAACCCAATTTTGTTCATGGTCAATAATATCATTAAGATAACTCAATTCCAGTAGTTTAAATCATATTATGCAACGCCTGCAGGTTAAAGGCGGGTTTGTTTTGACTTTTTTTTTTTAAAAGATATTTAGTGTTACAAAATTATGTAAAAAAATTTGCAAAGAAATTTTTCATAAAAGTTTTAAATGAAAATTTAGTTTAAATAGTTATTATTAAAATATTATTTTAAACATTTCATCTTTTTACGAAGACTTTTTTGTCAAAATTTCAAAAAAAAATCACTTAATTTTAAAGTTATTTCAAATAAATTTTCATAAAAAACATTTTTAATATACAATTTTTTTTTTTTAAATTATAATTTTAAATGTGTAGGTCTTCAATAATGTATATGTTATAGAATGTCAAAATTAGTGTTTCAATTTAAAAACAATAAATATAAAAAAACTTATAGTATTTTAAAAAACGGTTTTGTAAAATCTATTTTAAAAAATACAAAGAAAAAATTCATTTTTTTAAAGCTGAAACAAACAGGCCCTAAAGCTGAATCAACATAAGCATTTGAAAGAAGGATGCTAAGAGTATTACGAAAGAAGTCTATTGTTCCCTGGTGCTAACAAATTCTTCCTCCCCTAACAATTTAATCACTAATATTTGTCTACATAAAATGCATTTAAAAGAAATCAAAAGTTTAGATGATTGGAGATTCTGATATGCCATTTTCCTTTACATCAGATTTGCAGATGAGATAGAGAAATATATAATGTGCAAATACTATAATACTAAATACAAATAGAAATGTTATTCAGAGAACTTTTAGTCTACTATAAACCCGGTCTAATATTGGCGACTGCACGAATTCGTAACATTTATCATAATTAAGAAACAAGTCATGCCTCATGAGGTCCTTTGAAACCGTTACAACATTCTAACAGCATTGAATCCTTAATTTCCTCAAGTGAAACCACCAAAAAAGTAAGAACTAGAGCATCAACCAAAAAAATTTAAACCACCACCTGAGTATTCCACCTCCTGAAGAAACATAAAATGTAAAGTTCATGAGTACATAAAACAGAGAAACCAAAGGCATTGCTGCAGCTCATGAAAATTACAAAAGGATGGAGTAAGAGAGATGCTAACGAGTTACAAATTTTTTTGGGCGGATTAAACCAGTTATGGAATTAGTTTTGAAATCAAGCATCATTTTTATGAAATTAAAAAGTGGTCACGAGTTTATTTTATAGCGTAAACACAAAGCATGAGTTTGTAACAGCATCGCAATAATTCTGTGGGTGGTTGAAATAGAGAAGGGTCTCGAGTGTTTTATGTGATAAGACAAATACCGCTCAAACTGAAGGGAAAATTTTATTTGACAACTACAAGATTGACAATGTTATACAAGACAGAATGTTGGGTTATAAAGAACCAACAAGAAAATAAACTAAGTGTAACAGAATTACTAAAGAGGGGAGAATGATGGGACTGGGTTCTGTTCGGAACTGGATTCAGGTCAACAGAGCTAGGTTTCAACTCATTAGAGGTGAATTCACTCACCACATTGGCCCTAATGGGTTCATTGCAACCTTGCACCATGTGTTTGCTCGTGTTTGCTCGTGTTTTCTTGTTCATGACTATGTATATGCTGGGAGCTATAGGATTGAGAATGATACAATATCATTCACCTCTTTGCAGATGGGTTCCCTGCATCTGTTGAGTCAAGTGCCACAACTAAGTTTAATGGGTTGTGCACTGTGGATTCATATCGTTCAATTATTTTGAAATGCTTTGTAGACTCTTTAAGATAACGGAGTCTACAAAATTATTAAAGGTCTACAACATAGAATTTTCAAATGTTCTAACCCTAATGAGTCATCTCCATGTGAGTCTACCTTAGTTTATAGCAAAGCAATTTTGTAAGTGAGTTAAGCTCAATATAGACTAGTTCAATTCTCTGAGTAAACTTGAGAGTTAAGCTCAACATAGACTAGTTCAATTCTATGTGCCAACTTGAGAGTTTGACAACCATGTCTTAACCACTAACACACGGTCAACTCTATACTATTAAGAGGACGCCAAGAAGGTTGAGTCATATAGCAGCCAATGCCGAAATAAGTAAAGCCTTTACATCAGGTGCCACCTTTTCCTTTTCCTAAGGCCATTCAGGAGGAACTCAACATTGATTTTATTGTAGCACTTTGTGGGTATAAAGGATATAATGCAATTTCAGTGTATGCTGACATGCTCAGAAAATATAGTCACTCACAAGCACCTATAATCAGCACGCTCCACTGCATATGCTTTTACTTGAAGATGTTTTGCTAACACGCCAACACCATTTCTATTGTATGTGATAGGGACCCAACCTTCTTGAGACATTTTTGGCAGAACCTTCTTAGGTTGAAAGACACTATGTTGCTTGGTGCAGATGGGCATGACCTACCATCCTTAAATGGAAAACCAGACAAAAGTTCTAAACTGTACCCTGGAGGAAACTTGACTGTGTTACTTCATTGAAGAACAACTGAGAGCCTGGTATGAGGTTCTAGATTGGGGCAAATGCCCGTACAACCAGTTACAAGAGTGCAGCAAACTGCTGTCTCGTTGAGGTGGCATTGCATGCCCTCCACCATCACTGTCAAAGTTCAAATCAGAAGGAATATTAAAAGATGCAATGGCCCAGGATTTGATGGATAGATGAAACCCCAAGGCAGATCGAGTTCCATCTTGACAGAGCTCAATCCCATATGACCCATTAGGCTAATGCTCACATGAAACCCTCTAGTACACAACAAGATTGGGACTACATGAAAATAAGGCCCCGCTGCGAGGAACAACACCTAGTCATTTGTGTTCAAAATTAGCTGTTTTTACTATTATCCCTATTTGGTTCTCAGCTAAGTGGGACGAAGTGCTTTCCAACTCTAGTTACCTACACAAGCTCGGACCCACCCTAAATTTCATGTATATTGTTATTATTTCTTAATTATTTGGCTTTCATGGCTGTGGATTAACGTGCAATGGTAGGAAAGGCCTCGCAAGAAAATCATTTTTAGTAGATGTATTGCTATTAGGAATAGGCTTCAGCATCAAAATAAGGTTAGGGAAATGAATACACGAATCAATGAATACTAAGACAACAAGTGGATTATAGTCAAAACAATTTCTTGCAGAAGTGATTAGTTAATCTCGTCTTGTAAAATTGATGGTGGAAGATTAATAGAACCTGTACCGACAAACTGGAAAGTTATAATGAGAGATGAAGAAGGGGTTCATTATTTCTCTTATGCTAGGAGTCATCAAAAATAGAGACTGTTGGGTGGGATGGTAGTCAAACTTAAATCATCTCCTTATATATCAACATAAGAGAAATAATGAACCCCTTCTTCATCTCTCTCGATCATTATAACTTTCCAGTTTGTCAGTACAGGTTCCTATTAATATTCCACATCAATTTTACAAGATGAGATATTGATAAGATGACAACTATTTATCAAATTGAATTCAGACTTATAAAACATGTAGCCGCAACAACTCAATAGAATAAAGCAACAAAGTATTGAATTAATTTATTTAATCAAGAGGAGCTAGAAAATGCTTCAGGGTTTTGTCATAATACCTTGAAGCCGGCAAGATAATGTGTCAATTTATTAAAAAAGAAAAGTTTAGCATGCACTTAATATATTTATGTATAAAAAAGTTCCAACCTGAGCAGGTGCTAGAGAAGACACCCAATCGGATGTGTGAGTTGGAAGCAGTCCCAATGAATTGAGCTGTAGAAGAGGACAGACGCATGAATGAGGGCGAAAATAACAAGAAAATGGCATCAAGATTGTCAGACTTAGAATCTAGATAAACTCAAGGCAACATTAAATTAGTGTCCTAAACCAGAAACATACTGTAGAAAATAAGCAATTTAACCCAACCGAGCTATCCAACAAAATGAACAAAAACAGTAAAATTTTGAGGTATGCAAAACCATGTATATACCTAGACTTGTAAACTCACCTCTAAAATCAAGAGTTTACCAATTTTTTCAAAGTTAACTTGAACTCATACAAGCAATTTAAATCACAAAGACTTGCAAAAAGAACCAAAAGAGTTTACAAGCAATTTAACTCATTTTTGTGTCGAGGCACAATATGAATATGCATATTACCTTCCAAACACCTAGTGCCATGCCTCCCAAATTAAGAGCAATGAACAACAACTTAGGCCCAAGAAGGTCCACTTTGGCATCTTTGTAAGGTTCAAACACTGCAAAAAAAATAATAATAATAAGCATACATAAAGGATCACAGAACAAACTGAAACATGTAGAATGAAGGAGACTACAAGTTAATCAAAAACTAATAGCATGTTTGACTAAGCTTTTTTTTTGGATGGGGAGAGACAACTGTTTCTTTTTTCTCTTCAAAAGCACTTAAGGTCTTAGAAGCTTTTGATTAAGGTTTTAAACTATGATCGCAGTTGTGTTACAATTCTTGAAACTGCATACAAATGCAATTGACGCATCCGCAATTCCAGTTGCAAAGGCCCTAAAAGCCTTAACATTGAAGACCGCAATTTAAGATAAAGTATTGGATTAAAAGCTGTTTTGAATAAGTTCATCCAAACGCACAGATAACTAGGCTGTTTGGAACCACATCGAAAAACACTCCGGGGTACAATTAAACCAAGGCTAGAAAAGATAGCTTCATAAATTTCATGAGAGCACCAAGGGACACGAGGCGAGAATTATAAGGGAGATGCAGTACCAAACATACCATACATCACTCATCAGATCAATTCACTTACGAGTTCAAGTTACAAGAAAACAAAAGAGAAGGGAATTGAGATTATCTAAGATCAACCATTCTTTTCAACAAATACATACGAAACTGACTCATTTGAGCTTATCTACTAGTACTAGCATAAGCAATTATGAGATTATTTGAACGAAATTGTGGAAACACCTTACGAAAGACAGAAGTTGTTTTCGTTGTATATCCATAAGCTCTCCATGATAGCTTACGAAAAAGACAAGGTTCATGAAAATATTTTGACTTATTTTATTTGCTGTTCTAGAAATAACTTATACATAAGCACAACACTTATGATAAAAGTGTTTGATTAGGTTGTTTATCCCCAAGGCCGTCTTATAAAAGGCGTGCAAGGTTCAAAATTTATCACGAGCAAACCTTGGCTAAATAAGTCCTCATACAATAATTTTCAAAGTTCGACCGTGGTTAAATAGGGTCTCTATTTGTTTCGTCAGGGTTAAACTACCACTATGGACTCTAAAAAATTTAGACGGCTTTGAAAAAACTCCACAATCTATAAAAACACTATAAAGTAGATATAGAGATAGAGAAAAACATACTCTTTCCAACAGTTTGTAAGGCACTTATTGGCTGCCAAAGAGCCGAGAAGGTAATCCCAATGCTAAACAAGTGAACAGTGTTACCCGCCATCCACATCATAAACCCCATCATCAACAAATTCTTAAAAGGAGCTTGTGCAACTTCCCAAGCTTTCTGTTTCGAAAAAGACAGCAATAATTAAAAAAAAAAATGCATAAATCAATTTAGGGTTTTGAACAAAAACCATACAATAGAAAGAAAAAAGCTCCAACCTGAGATTTCCAACTGGATTCAGCATCCTTCTTCTGGCGACTAAGAGTTGAATCGTCTTGATCGAGGGAAGCGCGTGAGAAACCGGGCGGATCGAGAATATCGCGAGAAGTGGAATTATCGGAGAATTCAACGGCCCATCTTCTTCCGGAGGATCCAATCGCACCCTTTCCTTTCTCCATTGAATTGAATTGAAGAAATCTCTGATTTTGATTTTCTCTTTCTGCGTTTGTCGCTGCTACTAGTGGAGAGAATCCCAAATCCCAACGAGGGTTTTTTTGTATCGTGAAATCCACGGTTGCAAAACTACTATATACTAATGTCGTTTCACGTTTTGTGTGTCTATATTACAAATTAAAATAAAAAAACAATCTTTTAAAATTTCGTCCATTCTAAAAAGTGAAAAGTTTTTTATCACATTATAAACTTCATATATTATTTTTTTTAAATATTAATTTATAAATTATATAAATAAATAGTATTATGAAATTTTTTATCGAATCTCTATTATATTGATCAATTATAATTGCAAGTTAATTTACATAATCGATTTTATTTAGTGGGATAAGATTTGATCGATGTTGTTGTATATTTTTAAATAAAAATTAAAAATAAATTAAATTATAATTTATCAACTTTATTTTCTTTTTGATACATTATTTTAATTATTTTTTTAAAGTTGTTGTTTTATAAGTATCACCAACAAGCAGCAGTATCGAGTGCAACTGCATGTGGAAGATGAAGACGAAGTTCAAGAACAAAGAAAACAATCACGAGGCACATGTTTTGGCTAGGGTTCTTGTGAGAGACAACAATGTTGGGGACGGGCCTGAGACAACTAGGCCTAACAAACAATATAGTGGGTTAGATTAGACTGTGTTGTTCCGGACTGGGGCTTTTTTGGTCTGGTATAAAAAAATTAAAAAGATCCAAAGAAGGATATCCAATTCAGGTTCTGATCTCACTCTAAGATCCAGACCAACTAACTCGTGAACGGTGGGCATCATGATTATAAGTCCTGCTTAAAAATAACAAAGTAGCAACATGAAATTGTTTCAACAAAGACAAACAATTTACCGCAATAGACTCCAACATCGTAATAGAGAATATTTGGTTGATACAATCCACCACAGTAAGAGCATCAGAGTGAATGATCACTCAAGGCAATTTGAGGTCCAAAATAAGCTTAAGCACCCATCTCACCGCCAATGTCTCCTCCATGGTAGGATCAATTTCCATGATCATCTTCTTGCAGAAAAGAGGACACCCTTCTTTTGGCTCTTCATCACACACCCCGTGGCTATAGTGCCATCATTGAAGCAGTCAGCATCCACGAAGATTTTTGTCATTTACATCACACTAATTCTCCTCAATCTCATTTCTCGGGTACTTCTTTTGGAATTCTGAACCGGATTAGATAAATTAAACTCATAAACCCAGTCTCGAGCATCCTTTACAACCTTGTGAGGGACAAACTTTTCATCATTGAAAACAATCATGCTCCTAGAGTTCCAAATTTTCCATAAGGTAACACAAAATAGTTGGGTGCCAAGAGGGTCACAAGCGTTCAGGTCCTTTTCCAGCCAGTAATCAACATCAGAAGAGAAAGGGATATGAATACCCAGGGGAGAGGAAAACCAAACTTGTTTGTTGAAGATACAATGAAGGAAGAGGTGGTCAGTGGTTTCAGAGTTGTAATGGCAAAGGGGGCACTCCGAAATTGTCTTCACACCTTTTTTCAACAAGTTAACTCGTGTGGGTAAAATGTCATTTGCCAACCGCCAAAGGAAGTTTCTAATTCTATTGTGGACTGGATCTCTCCATATTATCTTCCAAATATTCTTCTGGAATGACTTGAGGGGCCTGGGATATCAACTTCACATTTACTAAGGAGGAGATGGTATGCTGACTTCATGGAGTATAGACCATCTTTCTCAAATTTCTAGATCAGAGTCATCCAATTAGCCCTGAGACGGCGATATACTAATAATATAGAAACTCACAAGGGGTCAAAACAGGCTTTAATATGGTCTTGTTTCCAACACCAGAAGTCAATGTCAATAAGATCATTAATAGTAGCCTCAGGCTCAATGCCCCTAACAAGCCCAAACACCTTAAAGCCTTCCATTGCAGGAATTCAATTATCACCCAAGATGTCAATCTTTTATCTGTTACCAATCCTCCATCTAGCGCCCAAATCAATACGGTCCTTGGTGCCCAAGATACTTCTCCCAGCATAACTAGGCGTGTATCCCAGTTTGGCTTTGTTGTACCCCAATTTTTGCCCCTAAAATTCCTTCATCATATCATATCAATTCAATGCAACAAAATCACATTAGGGTTGGTTCTTCCTCTTTTTCTATCTCCTATCTTTTAGTTTGCTCTTGAGGGATCTCCAAGCACTTTATTGGTATATTTTGTATATGTGTTGTTGACTAACTTCTAATCAAAATACAAAAAACATTTGTCTTTGTCTTTGCATATTTGTGTTTTGTAGGTACCGAGTCAAAGCATCTGACAAATAAAGTTTTCTGGTATTATTTTCCTAAAATCTCTATTTGCAAAGAAAAAAATATAAAAAATTCATTTTCCTCACTGTATAATCGATTGCCCTTATAGTGCAATTGATTGCACATAGTGCATTTTGCGCCATTTTTGAAAAAATACATTGATGCAATCGATTGAGCCCAGAGTGCAATCGATTGCACATAGTGAAAATTTGAAGAAAAAAAACCAGCAATTTCAAGCTTGTCAATTTTGGCTCCAATTTTTCTTCATTTTTTGAAAGATATATCATTAATTCAAATTTTAGCTCCAATTTTTCTTTTTTTGAAAAATATTCATTAATTCAAATTTTTGCTCCAATTTTTTAAAGATATATCATTAATTTAAATTTTTGCTCCAAGAATTAATTACCAAGCCTAATTTCATTTCCCAAACCAAACTCTAAACCATCACTAATCCCAAGCCTAAACTCTATAAATAGAGCCCTCGTTTCATTCAAATCTCAAGCTTTTGATAGCCAAACTCACTTTGCTAAAAAATATCTCAATTCTCTCCATCTACCAAATTCACTCAAAGCTCCATTTTCAAAAAAAAAATAGTAAGCTTTGCATTGAAGCTTACTAATCTTTGAGCTAAACCTTTATACAAACACTTTTTCTTCATCAATTCTCTACATCCAAGCTTGGGCAATTGATTCTTGGGGTTGAATTGAAGCAAATTCTTGAAGTTGTTTTGATAATTCTCTAGATCTACCTTTGGTAAGTTGGATTTTTCATCTTTCACGATGTGGTCTCTTGTTGATCTTTGGGTTTGATTCATTGAGCATTGTTTTGTGATTCCATTGGTGCTATTTTCTCATAATTTAAGGGAATTTTCGTGCTCAATTGTATCCATGATCATAAGGTGTTTGATGGAAAGTTTGAACAAGAATTTGGCCTTTTGAAATGCTGATTTTCTGTTTTTCACAGGGTGCAATCGATTGCACTCACAGTGCAGTCGATTGTCACAGAAGAATTTTACATTTTTTTGGAAAAAAAGCATTGATGCAATCGATTGCTCCCAGAGTGCAATTGATTGTAACAGTGACAAAATTCTTTTTCTACCTTGTTTTGGGGTTGTTTTGATTCACCTCTCTTTTTCTACTCACTCCTTTTGATTGTTGATTTGGATTGCAATTTTAAATGTCCAATTTCTCTTTAAATTTAATGGACTTTGGGTGTAGATGAAGTTGGATAAATGTTCATTGGTTCAAATCTACCAAAGAGTGAATTATTCAATTCATTTTTTTATGCTTTAGATTAATGATATGTTTAGTACTTTAATCCACCTAGACGAGTGATTGAATTTAAAGATGAAAGAAATTTGAGGTAGTGGTCCAAATTAGCTTATCAGTCCCCTCCCTCTTCATCTTATCCCTTTCTTTTTCATTTGTGCTACATGTTATGGGATGATGACCTCTATATTATTTATCCAAACATGAAGTTGTAGCAACTGGTTTTTAATCAAGAGTCGTCACTATTAGTTTTTATCCTAGGGAAGGGAACCTAATAGAAAACCCTAATTCACTGACAGAGATTCTAGGTTTCGGACTCAATTAGACGAAAGGCAGGTGTTAGGCACCTTTCGTCCACCTTGTTCACAAGGATATTAAGCTCTAGGTTTAGGTTTGAGGTAAACTGGATTTTAAGTTTTAATTAGAAAGAGTTTAATTTTTTTATAAGGGAACTCACTACGATTTTTGATCGTATGCCTACATATCCTCTTATGAGGAATCAGAGTTCCAATTCGTAGTTCGTATGGGTTGGTGTTTTTTAGGGATTTGCAAACATTTTTTGAATCACTTCGCACTCGGTTGGGGATAGTGATTGCGGAGATTTTGACTTAGTGCGTAGTAAGTCAAAACTAGTTTGAAACTCATTTGCAAAAAGACAGTTAATTAGTTTAGTTTATTGCGAAAATAGTTTGTCATTTGTTTAGTGTTTTTTAATTGTATTAATTGTGAAGATCTCTTGATTAATGCATGATAAAAATATTTAATGCAAATATGTATAAAAATATGTTCATGAGTTTTTTTAAATAAACATAATTTGTTTATGATAATAGGTAATATTTACATATAATAAATAATAATACTATACATAAAAATTATTATTAATACTAATAATAATTATACCTAATAATAAAAATAATAAATAAAAAAGTATAATAATGTAACATAATAATAATATGAAAATAATAATTATATAGAAAATATAAAAAACGATTGATAACAATTATTATTGTAAATAATAAAAATATATGAATTGTTAAAAAAAAGAAAAATAAACTAATTTGGTTAAACTACAGGGGGTGCGTTTTCCTACTGACAAGTAAAAAGGAGGGGTGTTGTTAGAACATTGGGCCAGGCCCATCACAAGTCCAAGCAGGGGGGATGTATGTTGTTGTTGTGTTTAGTAAACAGAAAAACGGGGGGGGTGCTAATAACTGTGGGCTAGGCCCAAACACGTTTTTTGGAATGGCCTGACTAATCGCGTATGTGAGGGTGCGGGGACTTAACGTGGGACTTGGCCTTACGACCGTCCGATCGTGATCTGAAGGATAAGTTTAAGGGAACATGATTGTTATGGTGGGCGCGGCGTATTGAATTAGACGGAACCTCGTTTTAGTTTTTATTCACTTTTCACATCTTGCAGTAACTATTATCCTCTCTCTCTCTCTCTCGCCTTAGCCCCCATTATCTCTTTCTTCAAAACCCTAGCGCCGCTAACCTCACAGTGGCACTCACCCCCTCCTGTAACACCTCAATTCTACCCCAAGCAAATTATGCAAAATAAATCAGAGTTATAAAATTTCATTCATACAAACGAATCGGGACGTCACAAATTCTTCTAATAAACTCATTGCATTCATCATGGATATATAATACTTTTTCAAAATGTCGGATGAACTAACAACATAACATCTTTCATTAAATATTCAACAACTATGCAGCGGAAATCTTCAATAACCTCTTTAAATAAAATAGCAACAACTTCGAAACATCTCATATTTAGTAAATAAACAATTCAAAATTCAGCAACTAAAATTCAGCAATAAAAAATCAGCAAGCGTTCATCCCCCAGTGTGTTACATATCAGAGCAATGACACCGACTCGATCTATTGAAGGTATACGGCCTTCACTCTCGGTTACCTACACGTTACCAACATAAGGGCAACATTCAAACAGAAGGGATGAGATATCTAACAATATAATAAAGCGCATGATAATTAATATATTAAATTAGATCACCACTTCTCATCTCATAATCAACAATAAATACAACATGTATATTCATTCAGCAACATCAAATACATCTCATTATTCAATCACAAAAATGCGACTCAAAACTATGCAAATGCATGTGGTACCATTGGAGTATAACTCTCATCTCAAAAATCTAATCTGCCAATTAATAGAGGCATCAAATAAGGCATAGCCTTCATCTCAAAATTTGCCAATCCAGGCCATCTCAAAAAAATGCAATGTATGCGACTCAACATGAATGTAATAACACACTCAGTTAACAACATCTCAAAACACATCTCAAACAACAACATCTCAATCATCAAAATGACAACATTTCAGTCATCTCAAACAACAACATCTCAATCATCAAAACGACAACATTTCAGTCATCTCAAACAACAACATCTCAATCACAGCATCTCATAAACATCTCAAAATAATTTGTTAAACATTACTTATTTATCAACATCATTTGTTCATCGTAATTTATCAAACACAGCTTTAATAATCACATCTTATTAATAACTCAGTTGTATATCAATACTACAGTGATCCCTACTGTTATTCTGCAGTTCTACTTCACTTCTGTCATTAATCCCACTGTCATAATTCTAATAGCAGTCTCTAACATCTCAAAATTCATCATTCTGTCCAAAAGCAGTACAATAGTCATCTACGGGAATTAATCCTAAGTCCTAAATTAGTTACTGGAATTACACTTCCTAATCATCATTTTAATCATCTAAAATAATAATCATTGCGTTAGCTAATCAACGCTTCGAACAGAATCTCAAACAGCATCCTACAACTCAAGTTACAACAACTTAAAAGTTGATTCAGTCAAAAATTATTCAGTATGCATCGACACAAAACACTATGCATCGACACATCCTGCTTCGTGTTCATACTATGAGTCGACGCATCCTTCTTATGGATCGACTCATCCTGCCTCAAAATCCCAGCATGTATCGACACATGCATCGTACCGGTCGACTCATCCTGAGTCTTGAACTCATCATGTATCGACGCATCCTCTCTTCGCGTCGACTCATCCTGAGTCTTGCACTCATTATGCATCGATGCAAACCTTCATGCATCGACTCATCCTGAGTTAAACACCCTCCTTGCATCGACTCATCCAGTTTGAGGTCGACGCATCCTGCGATTTTCCGCATAAATTTTCTGTGTTTCTACTGTATTTTGCTATGGGAATATAATCACAGTCCTACAAACCTCATCCTAACCATGATAATTCATCACCTAATCATTAACCTTTAATACTACATCATTTACACAACATCATATCATCATTTATCCATCGAGAAATCACCAATCATCATCATACCTCATTCAATTCAATAACAAAAACAACAATCCTCTAATCCCACATATCAAATATCATTAACCCCATTATAAAGACAGAACCCCACCCCTACCTTGGATCGAAGGTTGCTCTACAATTTCTGGGTTGAATTCTTCGTTCTTGCCGTTTCCTTCAAAACCAGCAGCTTCACGTTTCCACAATCCTTATTTTTCCTTCTTACTATTTCTTCCTTCTATTCTAACAACAAATAATAAAATAACCTAATATTATTAGATTATTCCTTAATGGGCTCAAAACCTACACCCCCTTAATACTTCTACTATCTCAAATTAAGCCCACCTTAAATAATATTAGCTTCTAACATTATTTCACATAATAATATAATACCTCAAATATATTATTATTTCTCAATTTAATAAAATAAATCCAATTTATCAACGCTTCTTCACAATTATTCCAAAAATAATTTAATTAAATAATTAATTAAATTACGGGCGTTACAACTCTCCCCCACTTAGAATATTTTCATCCTCGAAAATTTACCTTAATCGAACAATTTTGGATAGGAGTCTCGCATCTTGCTCTCCAATTCCCAAGTCATGCTTTCTCCTGCAGCTCCTAACCAAACCACTTTAACCAAGGCAATCTCTTTGCCCCTCAGAGTCTTCATTTCATGATCTGCGATCCGTACAGGCATCGTCTCCACCGTAAGATTATCCCGTACTTGCACATCGTCCATATGAATCACATGAGATGGATCTGAAATATACTTCCGAAGTTGCGCCACATGAAACACATCATGCAAATTCGAAAGATTAGGCGGTAAAGCCACTCTATAAGCAACATTTCCCACTCTCTCTAAAATCTGATACGGTCCAATAAAACGAGAAGTGAGCTTCTTAGACTTCAACGCTCGCCCAACACCAGTCACAGGTGTAACTCTCAAAAACACATGATCACCAGCTTGAAATTCTAAATCCTTCCTTCGCTTGTCATGATAACTCTTCTGTCTACTTTGTGAAGCTTTCATATTTTCTCGAATCAACTTCACCTTCTCAGTAGTCTCACGAACAAGTTCAGGTCCAAGTACTACACTTTCACCAGATTCATGCCAACATAACGGAGTTCTACATCTCCGGCCATACAACACTTCAAAAGGTGTCATCCCAATACTAGAATGGTAACTGTTATTATACGTGAACTCTATCAATGGAAGATAAGTATCCCACGAACCTCCCTGCTCAAGAACACATGCCCTCAACAAGTCTTCCAACGATTGAATCGTCCGTTCAGTCTGACCATCAGTATGAGGATGATACGCTGAACTCAACCTCAACCTAGAACCCAACGCTTCTTGCAAACTCTTCCAAAAATCAGAAGTAAATCTTGGATCTCTATCTGACACAATACACAAAGGAACACCATGCAGTTTCACGATCACACTAACATAAATCTCAGCCAACTTCGACACTGGAAAACTGATGTTAATAGGAATAAAATGAGCTGACTTCATAAGCCTATCAATAATCACCCAAATCGAATCATGTCCTCTTGAAGTACTAGGCAACCCCGTCACAAATTCCATTGAAATGCTATCCCATTTCCATTCAGGAACTTCCAACGGTTGCATCAATCCTGCAGGCTTCTGATGTTCAACTTTCGACTTCTGACAAGTCAAACATGCATACACAAATCGAGCCACATCACTCTTCATCCCAGGCCACCAAAACAAACATTTCAAATCTTGGTACATCTTCGTAGCTCTTGGATGAATACTCAACTTACTTCTATGACTCTCTTCAAGTATCACTTTCTTCATCTCAGCATCATCAGGAATACAAATCCGGTCACAAAATCTCAACACACCCTGTTCATCTAACTTGAAATCACTGTTCTCAGATTGATCGATCCCAACGATCGAATCTACCAGTTTCACATCCAACTTCTGAGCTTCTCTGATACTGTCTAAAAATTCATTATTAATCTTCAGCATACCCAACATAACACTATACGAAGTAACCTCGCAAACTAAGCTCATATCTCTGAACTGCTCGATCAATTCCAACTCTTTGATCATCATTGCTGACATATGTAAAGTCTTTCGACTCAACGCATCAGCTACCACATTCGCCTTTCCTGGATGATAATTCAAACTGAAATCATAATCCTTTAACAATTCCAACCATCTTCGTTGCCTCATATTCAACTCCTTCTGGTCAAACAAATACTTCAAGCTCTTATGGTCATTAAACACTTCAAATCTAGAACCATAAAGATAATGCCTCCAAATCTTCAACACAAAAACAACTGCAGCAAGTTCTAAATCATGCGTAGGATAGTTCTTCTCATGAGTTCTCAACTGCCTCGATGCATATGCAACTACCTTACCATTCTGCATAAGCACACCTCATAAACCCATCTTGGAAGCATCACAATAAACCACAAAAGACTCTCCTGGATTAGGCAACGTCAAAATCAAAGCCGACGTTAACCTCTTCTTAAATTTCTTAAAACTTTCTTCGCACTGAAAATCCCAAACAAAAGCTCTACCTTTACAAGTCAACTTAGTAAACAGAAGTGACAACTTAGAAAACCATTCAATAAACCTTCTATAATAACCAGCTAATCCCAAGAAGCTTCTAATCTCAGTAGCTGACTTTGGAGTTTCCCATTGCAACACAGCATCAACCTTTGATAGATCTACAACAATGCCACTACCTAAAATCACATGACCAAGAAAACTAACCTCTTTTAACCAAAATTCACACTTGGACAGCTTTGCATACAACTTCTTCTCTTTCAGAATCTGCAATACTACTCTTAAGTGTTCAGCATGCTCTTCTTCTGACTTAGAGTAAATCAAAATATCATCGATGAACACAACTACAAACCGATCCAAATAAGTATGAAAGATACGATTCATATATTCCATGAATACTCCCGGTGCATTAGTAACACCGAAAGGCATCACCAGATACTCGTAATGTCCATAACGCGTTCTGAAAGCCATCTTCTGAATATCTTCACCCTTCACTTTAATCTGATGATAACCTGATCTCAAATCAATCTTACTAAACACACGGGCATCCACTAATTGGTCCATCAAGTCATCTATTCTTGGAAGCGGATACTTGTTCTTAATTGTCACCTTGTTCAATTGTCTATAATCAACACAAAGCCTCATGCTTCCATCTTTCTTCTTCACTAACAACACTGGAGCTCCCCACGGTGATACACTTGGTCTTACAAACCTCTTCTCAAGTAAATCTTCCAATTGCTTCTTCAACTCTGACAACTCAGATGCAGACATCTTGTATGGTGCCATAGACACAGGTCTGGTATCAGGTACAAGATCAATTGTAAATTCAACTTCCCTATCTGGCGGTACATCAAGAATCTCATCAGGGAAAACTTCAAGAAATTCACATACCATCGGCAATTCCTCAATTATAGCTTGAGCCTCTACAGATAGCGACGCCATCAACGAAAACATCTGTGCTTCATCTTGCATCAACTTTCTCAACTGTCTAGCAGACAACAGACCATCTTCCTCTTCTTCAGGAGTAGAAAACTTCACAGACTTGTCATAACAGTTAATATGAACACAATTATACTCTAACCAGTTCATACCAAGAATCACATCCAAACCTCTTAACGGCAAACAAACCAAATCAACAACAAAGTCTCTGTCGAAGATCGACAAAGGACACTTAGCACACACAAAAGAAGTAGTCACTGATCCCTTGGCTGGAGTATCGACGACCATTTCTCCATTCAAAGAAGACAACACAAGACCCAATCTTTCAACATAATCAGCAACAATAAAACAATACGTAGTGTAATCTCAAGCCTCAACTCAACTTTAGTTTTGATGAAAGACAAACAAGCTAGTTTTGATGAAAGACAAACAAGCACTATGGCAAGAAGGAAAAGAAGTGGAATTAGCTTAAAGCATCATTCACTCAAAGCTTCAAGGATCATGACAAGCAAACAAGTATATCAATTCTCATTTGAACTACATTGATTAGAAATGCTCAAAAATGATATACTCACTTACCACAACACTTCATTTAAAGTTTAAAGCAAATTCTAAGTTTTTCACTAATGTAAATCGATTAACATATCATGTAAATCGATTTACACATGTTTTTTCAAAAACTGATTGCCCCTGGCAACAATCGATTTACATGGAGTGTAAATCGATTGATTACTGAACTGAGTTAATTTTTAACACTTGTAAATCGATTTACACATCATGCTAATCGATTTACACTTCAAATTTTTGAAAACAAGAACGTTACAAACCCATGCAATCAATTTACATCTAATGCTAATCGATTTACACGTTGTAATTTTTGAAAAATCTGAACTTGATTCAAGATATCCTTCACACCTTTTCTCCAATAGTTGCATGGTCATACATTGCATCTTATCAATTTTTACAAACAAAAAAGTATCCATTTGGAAAGGTATCTTGATTGCTTTAAATACTAAATCTTTCAAATTATAAAACAACTCTTCTCTCATGCAATAATTCTGAACTTTGTAAAATATTCAAACTTCATATTTCTTAACTTTTAAGAACAAAGATTTTCTGCACTTTCACACATATAAGAACAGAAATCTTTGAGAATTTTCTAACCATTGTGTTACAGTTTGAATTGCTTACAAGAGAAGAAAGAAGAAACTTCATTGAAGTCACTCTATGTGATCAACATCTTTCAAGAAATCATATTTCATAGAATTATACTAAAGTGTAACTTATTTCCAGGATTGTTGGAATTAAGTATTAGAATACTTGTGTACCTTGTTGTCCATTGTTGGAAACAAGAGGTATCTTTTGAGAGGATTGTTCTCAAGAGACTTATTGGAAATCCAAGAGGGTGTTCTTGGTATTTGTTAGTGTCTTTAGTTGATAAGACTAGGAAGAGTCTTGTAAAAGTTCTAACAAAATAGTGAAATCTCTTGCGTGTTTGCAAGGGGACTGGACGTACTTCTGGGATGTGGAAGGAACCAGGATAAATCTCCGTGTCTCTTTACTTTCTGCACTTTATAGTTTTCCCAAGCACTAAATCAAAACCAGAAAGTGTAAAATAAATCAAAAATCGACCACCACCTAATTCACCCCCCTCTTAGGCGCAATCTTAAACTTACAATTGGTGGAAAGCAAGGACATATCAAGCCAAACTGTCCAAATCTCCCAAAGAAAAACATATTCAAAGGAAAGGACTCAAAACACAAGAAAGCCTACATAGCATGGGAATATAATGATATGAGTAGTTCATCGGAATCGGAAAGCGACGAATGTGCAAATTTAGCCTTAATGGCATCGCATCACTCCGAGACGAAGAAGAGGTTAGTAATGAATTTACTCTTTTTGATGATGATGTTCAAGGTGCCATTAATAAACTCTTGAAAGAATGCAAAAGTTTATACAAAAAGGTGTCAAACCAAGAAAAAGAACTTCTATTTTGTCTCGAGAAAATTGACACCATGACTAAAGATTTTTATCTTCAAAAACAGAATTTTATAAAAGAAAAGGAAAACTTTGCATGCTCCAAGTGTGAATCAAATGTATTTCAAATTGTTCAATTGAAAAGAGTCATTGAACGATATGAAAAAGGACAAATAGTATTGGAAGGATTACTAAGCCAACAACGTTATCCAAATGATAAAAGAGGTCTTGGTTATGTGAATACTAAGAAACCAAGTAACAATCCCACTGTTTTTGTAAAGGCTAGTAATAGTTCCAATCCCAAGAGAGTAGAAAAGAAGCAAGTTGTTCATAATCATCAAAATAAAAAGCCTAATGTATCTAAAAGAAAACAAATTCCTAGATACAAGAGCAAATTTGTTCCAAACTGTTTTTACTGTGGTGTTATTGGACACACACCTAATGCATGCTATATTAGAAATTTCAGTATGGCTAGTGGACAATATGCATGGGTGAAAAAGTGAACTAACTATGAAGGACCCAAGGCAACTTGGGTACCTAACAAGAAATAATTTGTTTTTGTAGGTATGCTTGAAATCCACATCAAACCTTTGGTATCTTGACAGTGGATGTTCAAAACATATGACAGGAGATGTACACCAATTTTCATATCTAGTACATAAAGCCAAAGGGTATGTCACCTATGGAGACAACACCAAAGGAAAGATTCTTGGAGTTGGAATAGTTGGCACACCTCCATCCATTCAAATTGAGGATGTTCTCTATGTTGAAGGATTAAAGCAAAATCTTCTTAGCATAAGTCAACTTTGCGATAGAGGGTTCAAAATCAAATTCAACAAAGAAGAATGCCTAATTATGGATGAGGCAACCAATGAGGTAAAACTCAAAGGTATAAGATCTAACAATATTTTTATGATTACTTTAGATGATTTGTCTATGAAGGTACAATGTCTCATGGTAAACAACAATGACGCTTGGTTATGGCACAAGAGGATTGCTCATATACACATAGAGCACTTGAACAAATTAGTTAAACATGACTTAGTTATTGGTCTACCAAAGATGAAATTCATCAAAGACAAATTATGTAGTGCATGCCAAAAGGGCAAACAAACCAAATCAACTTTCAAACCAAAGAATGTGGTTTCAACAACAAGACCACTTCAATTGTTGCACATGGATCTCTTTGGTCCATCTATAACAAGAAGCTTCGGAGGTAAGATTTATGCTTTAGTTATTGTATATGATTTTTCCCGTTTTACTTGGACTTTGTTTTTAGTGCACAAAAATGATGCATTCAAGGCATTCAAGAGATATGCAAAACAAGTTCAAAATGAGAAGTCATTAAAGATAACATCAATCTGAAGTGATCATGGTGGAGAGTTCCAAAACAATCTGTTTGAAGAATTTTGTGAAGAAAATGGGATCTTCCACAATTTTTTAGCACCAAGAACTCCACAACAAAATGGAGTAGTTGAAAGGAAAAATAGGTCTTTGGTAGAGCTTGCAAGAACCATGCTAAGTGACTCAAGTTTGCCTAAATATTTTTGGGCGGATGCGATAAGCACGACATGTTACGTAAGCAATCGCGTGATCATAAGACTTATACTAAAGAAAACTCCATATGAGATTTTCAAAGGAAGAAAACCAAATATCTCTCACTTTCATATTTTCGGGTGCAAATGCTTTGTCCTTAACAACGACAAAGACAATCTCGGTAAGTTCGATGAAAAATCGGATGAAGGTATTTTTCTTGGTTACTCCCTTTCTAACAAAGCTTTTAGAATTTACAATAAAAGAACTTTAACTATAGAATAATCAATGCATGTTTCTTTTGATGAATCTAACACCTCCAAGGAGGAAGTTGTTATTTGTGATGATGATGATTCTATAGATTTATCTCATGAGAATTCTTGCGAAGGTGGCAAAATTGTCAACCCGGAACAAACACATGAACTTTCACATCAAAATGGAAATGATGATGGTCTTCCTCAAGAATGGAGAACTCGTCGTGATCATCCAATTGACAACATAATTGGAGATATTAGCAAATGGGTATCTACACGGCTAAATCTTAAGGATGCATGCTTAAATATGGCTTTTGTATCTCAAGTTGAACCTACCAAGGTGGCTCAAGCACTAGAAGATGATCAATGGATCCTTTCCATGCAAGAGGAGCTAAACCAATTCGAGTTGAACGAAGTTTGGGAACTTGTTCCTAATCCAGGAAATAAACGTATCATTGGAACCAAATGGGTATTAAAAAACAAGATGGATGAAAATGGTATAATCACTCGAAACAAGGCAAGACTAGTTGCTCAAGGATACAACCAAGAGGAAGGAATTGATTTTGAAGAAACTTTTGCTCCGCTAGCACGTTTGGAAGCAATAAGACTATTACTTGCATATGCATGCTCATTGGACTTTGAACTTTTTCAAATGGATGTAAAAAGCGCATTTCTCAATGGATTCATAAATGAAGAAGTCTATGTAAAGCAACCTCCCGGATTTGAAGACTTCAAACATCCTAATTATGTCTTCAAATTGAAGAAAGCTCTCTATGGGCTGAAGCAAGCACCAAGGGCATGGTATGATAGACTAAGCGCATTCCTATGTGAAAAAGGGTTTGTAAAGGGTAAATTTGATACCACTCTCTTCATAAAAAATGTTAATCATCATACTTTACTTGTACAAATCTATGTAGATGATATTGTTTTTGGTTCAACTAACCAAAATATGTGCAAGGAATTTTCATCTATGATGCAAGGAGAGTTTGAGATGTCTATGATGGGAAGATTGAATTTCTTTCTCGGTCTTAAAATTAAGCAACTCAAACACGGTATCTTCATAAACCAATCAAAATATTGCAAAGACCTTATAAAGAAGTTTGAGATGGAAAGCAGCAAAGAAAGTGCAATTCCTATGGGATCCGGCACCTATCTTGATCCAGATAAATCAGGGAACTCTATTGATATAACTAAGTATCGTGGAATGATTGGCTCTCTTCTCTATTTAACAGCAAGTAGACCTGACATAATGTTCAACGTTATCCTATGTGCAAGATATCAAGCCAATCCTAAAGAGTCTCACCTTGCAGCAGTCAAGCGCATAATAAAATATCTTAAAGGAACAACCAACGTCGGATTATGGTATACAAAAGGTAGTATGTGCAATCTAGTTGGTTATTCTGATGCTGACTATGCAGGTTATAAGACTGATCGCAAAAGTACAAGTGGAACATGTCACATTCTCGGAAATGCCTTGGTTTCATGGTCATGCAAAAAGCAAGCAAGCGTCGCTCTCAGCACTGCCGAAGCAGAATACATTGCAACTGGAAGTGGATGCGCTCAAATTCTTTGGCTAAAACAACAGTTACTTGACTATGGAGTAAACCTTGGATGCATTCCACTTCGATGTGATAACACAAGCGCGATCAATATTACAAAAAATCCAGTTATGCATTCCCGGATGAAACACATTGACATCAGACACCATTTCATCAGAGATCACGTACTCAAAGGAGATGTCAAGATTACTTTTGTGGACACTCAAAATCAACTCGCGGACATCTTCACAAAACCACTTGCAAAGGATGCATCCTTCAAAATTCGTCGTGAACTCGGAATCCTAGATGAACAAGATATATAAGGTGCACTCTATCCTTATCTATACATAAATATATATATATATATATATATATATATATATATATATATCTATATATATATATATATATATATATATATATATATATATATATATATATATATATATATATATATATATATATATATATATATATATATATATATATGGGCTTAGAACATGTTTCATATGTAAAAAAATATTGTTTTAAAATTTTTTCTTTTAAGTAAATCGATTTACTTAGTGTGTAAATCGATTTACCACTGTTGTACCCCAAAATTTGCCCTCCCATATTCTTCAATAAATTGCCAAGTCAAGCTTCAAATCTCCCCAAGGGTTGCACAGTGCAAGGGCCTCCTAAGCAGGCAAAATTAGGGTTTTGGTTCTGATCAGGAAAATGAAGTTTCAAAGGGCCCAATCAAGTCTCACATGCCTACAAATATGGTCAAGCATCCTCATACCAAGTTTCAAGACTTTCAGCATAAAATTGCACAGTCAAAAACCCTAATTGCACTACAGTCAACTGTAGGGGCAAAATGGTCATTTGACAGTCAAAAGTTCAAATTTTTGGTCAACATATCATTTTGAAGCCACAAACATCATTTGATCAATACTTGATCATGATTCTCAAAATTTGGCTCAAAAATCATCAAGATGCAAAAGTTTCTATTTTTGGACAGCTGGAAAAGTCAACTGAAATTGACCAGGGCATAACTTTCACATGGATTATCAGAAAAATTCCATCCAAAGCTCATTTTGAAGAGAAAGGCATTTCCTACAACTCATCTTCATACTTCAAGTCCAAGAAATGCTCTCACAAAAAGTTATCAATTTCAACATTATAGGTCATTTTCAAAAGTCAACAAAAAGGGACTTTAAGTCAAAGGCCATAACTTGAGATTGGTAAATCAAAATGACATGGGACCAAGTACATTGGTTAGAGGACTCAAAGACCTTTCCAAAATGTCCAAGAACATGAGAAAAGCTTAAAAATTGAGCAAGTTATGCATTGGAGAAGTTGGGAAATTTTTGTGAATTGGCCAAAATCATTTATCCTTGAAATCTCATTTTTGACAAAAGGGGCCCACTTTTTCCACTTGAATTAACTTGGCCATGCCTTCCACGTGTCCCACCTTTTATTTCAGATTTTTTTTATTAATTTTTTCATTTTTATTGGATTTAATTAATTTTAAATCTTTTAATATCATAAGAAATTCAAAATTAATTTAAAAGGGAATATTTGGTTTTTACTAGCCTTGAAACATCATTATGAGCCTACCAAAATTCGTGCAAGGGAGTAAACAAGGCAAGAATTCAAAATGAGGCAAAAAATGGAAAGTGTGATAATGGTGGTTTATGTGAAAATCCAAAACATCAATGCAAGGCTTTATTGGCTATAATTCTCATTCATACACATTGCCTAAGAGATATACAAAGGAGGAGAAACCATTTTGAACAAGAGGCTACGCAGGAACCTTGAACACAAACTCACACTTTTACAAGAAAATCTCAAATCTGAAAACCAACTTGCAGGAGGTTTCAGGCCACGATTGCTATCTCATTAGCTTCCTCAAGCATCATTGGACGATTCCCAATCAAAAACAGTCCTCCAAACCTCAAGAATCGCTGTACAGAATCCAAATTTTTCTCATAAAATTGCATACTCGTATCTTAACTTTGAGGCATTTTCATGACGTTTAATTTATATATTCTTGTTCAATGATGCATTCTGGTGCTTACCATGTGAACTAATTGCGTTTTTATGTGTTATATGCAAAGATGCCATTGTTGATATTTAGGGTTCTTCAACCTTAGAATTAGGGCTTTTGAAATAAGGTAAAATTAGAGGCTGAGACCAAGACCATTGGATTCAACACGTTTGGACGAAGGGAAGCCAACACTCGCGATCAATTTATGAGGCCTTATGGCCTATTCGTTATTTTTTCATATGGTACCTTCTGCAACGGTGTGAAAACCGTTGCTTATGTTGTTTATCTTTCAGGAACATGAAGAAGATGATGTGTTGGCAAATGGTGATAGGCCAGTTCAAAAATTCGCGCGCTGAAGACATTAAGGAATTGTTTTATATTATAATGTTTGTTTGCTATAGGATATACAAGAAATACGCGTGGTTCAGCTGGCAAGTGATAGTGGTGGCAAAGCACATGACCTGGGTTCGAGCCCCAGGTCTTCACAATTCCAATATTATTTTCCAGTTCACGTTCACATGCAGCATCAATGATGAATACCATGGTACACCTTCAGAACCCAGTGTACACGCGTCCTGGGAGATCAAATCAAAGGCATAGATCTAAAGAACACGTTGCACCCTGGTCCACGCTTCAGCATGCTACTCAAAAAAGTCAAACGGATCAAGCTTATTGGGCCAGATTTCTCAATCCAAACCTCCAAATTAGGGGCTTCACCCCCTTAGGTTTTGCAATTTTCTCTCTTTTCTTTATTCTTTTTTTATTATTTTTATATTCTTTTAATTCTTGCTTTCTTTTAATTAATTAATATTTTCAAAATATAAAAAAAAACACAAAAAAGGTCAGAAAAGATAAAAATAATAAATATTTTATTTTTAGTATTAATTTTTGTAAATAAATCCCTTAATTAATTTAGATTTAATTTTAGATTATAATTTAATTCTTTTTTTCACAATAAACCAAAAATAGCAAAAATAGGCCTTTAGCACTTTTTATCTTTTTTTAATTAATTAAATATTTTTATTATAAATATCATTAACCATTAATTTTGTAAATAAATTTTATAATTAATTAGTTTTAATTTTAGGTTTCAACTTTAATGCATTTTCTTTAATAAATTAAAAACAATTAGAATTAGAATTAATTACTTGACTTTTAATTAATTTAATTTTCTTTAATGTCATAAATACAAAAAACATAAAAATAAGTCATTTCTTTTATGTAATTTAATTATTTTAATAGTTTTATTTTAATTCCTTCAAAGGGTTCAACGCCCTCGCATTCGATCACATTTTCCTTTTTCGCGCGTTTTATTTATTTCTGTTGTAAATATAATGTACTTGTTCCAAAGCCCTGTAATAGCTATTAGACATTTATTTTCTGCACTTTATTTTAAATCGGGTCTGGATTAATTTGGCGTTGTAGACCCGCGCCCTTTGTAATAGCGTAGGACCTTTATTTTTTCGCACTTTAAATTCCCGCACCTTTAACTGTTAAACAATAACATGAAAGAATGAATGCCCAAAAATTAAAATCAAAACGTAGATCACCAATGCATGACAAGACAAACAATAAACTGAAAATGACACACAATTCACACACCACCCCTAGGGTACGCTTCACTGTTGCCTTGCCCCTCGAAAGGTGGTCGTCGAGTAGAGGATGTCTTAGTAAGTCCTCATGATCCGGGAACCTGGCATGAGGGTAGCTTCTAAGGTGTCTTCCTATTTCTCCGGTGATCACCATGTCCCGAACCTCGAATTGACCCGAACACCTCCAACGATGGTGCTACCTACCTCTCAATGGTGGGATAGCACTATCTAAAGGACTCTTACACAGCTTAATTCCTTAGGGTAGGTAGATGACTCATGGATACTTGCTCTTTTCAAAAACAAATCAAAATACTTTTCACACCTTACACTTTTCAAAAGCTTTCAAAACAACTTTTCAAACACTCTTGAGGACTGATACAAGAGTCGATCTGAAATCTTTTAAACGAAACTTTTTTCAAACCCACTCACCTTGAAAAGCAAACAAACATTTTGAAAACACAATGAGCAAGTATCTAAGAGCCCATGGATAACCATGGATAGAAAGGGTGCTAACACCTTCCCTTTCTATAAATCTACCTCCCGAACCGAGAGCTAATCTCAATAAGGAATTTTTCTGTGCTTTTGTCCTTTCCATGTTGGAGAAAATAAAAGACGGTGGAGACTCTTGCTTACCGCGACATTTCGCGAAACCAGCTAAAAAACAGTCAGTTCCAGATCCACCGATCACAGAACTGGTGACTCTGCTGGGGAAATAAACTTAAAAGTGAGGTGTACCTTAGGACTAAGATCACTGTGTTTTCAATTGCTTTGATTTGTTTGCTTTAAATTGTGGGACTGTCTTGGGAGTTCTATAGATCCTAACCCGGATCTGGGGATACCTTCTTAGAAAGTAGCAACAAGGCTGTGAGGAAACTGTGCGGGGTATACCGACATGGTTGAAGCAGTCTGCTACGTTGATGTAGCACTTTGGTGTGTACCGGTAACCCTTGAGTCAATCAAGGAGAGTACGGGGCCTCCATGTGGTGTCGTGAAGCATCAACAGACCTTAGGAACCTTAATTGAACCATCTTGGCCTCTTTAGGGTAGTGAGATGACTACTTTGGTGTACTCCGAAGTCGGTTGATACTCGATACTACACTCAATTGAGGGTTGTTTTCTTGGGATATTTTGATCGCCAGTCAGTGTCCAAATCGAAACGATGAACAATGAAAGCAATCCAATGATATTGAGATCCTTAGAACCCGGTTACTTTGATAGGACAGGTTTGAGCCCACCAACTTCAAGAGGGTAATACCCAGACCCCATGCCGGCCTAAACTCTAAGGGCTTTGTCTTGTGTGACTTGTGTGCCTTACATGTTTGCCTTTGTAAATATTTGTGGCGTGTCTAACCATAGCATCATGACATCATACAACATCATATGCATCCACTAATCATTTCAGGGGTTCGAATCTTCATCTTTGTTCTTGTTTTGTAGGACATGGAAACTATCCGCAGAAAGACAATTCAGATCAACCTTATAAGGGTCCCTCCTCAGCTTAAGGAGCTTACATCCAGGATTCCCGAGAACTCGTCATTCAGTGAAAGGCATGGTAGACTCATCAGCCTGGTCAATACCAATATTGAGGAAGAGATGGTAAAGGTCCTTTTCCAATTCTTTGACCCTCTGCATCACTGTTTTACTTTCCCGGATTATCAGCTGGTGCCTACTCTAGAAGAGTTTTCCCAGCTTCTGAAGATTCCAATTCTCAATCAACTACCCTACAACGGTACGGAAAGGGAACCAAAACTTGAAGAAGTAGCTAAAGCATTATGCCTACAACCATCTGACATCAAGGGGCATTGGGAAGCCAGAAATGGTATCAAAGGATTTTTGGCAAAGTTTCTGTTTGAGAAGGCCCAAGAGTGTTGGAATTCCCTTGACCTACAAGCCTTTGAAGAAGTTGTAGCCCTCCTTGTCTATGGGTTGGTGTTGTTCCCTAAACCAGATCAGCTTATTGATATCAGTGCTGTCAAGGTCTTCATGTCCAGGAATCCTATACCTACGTTGCTGGGGGACATCCTTCACTCATGTTACACTCGAACCATGAGAAAAAGGGGTGTTCTTATGTGCTGCACTCCCCTCCTGGGAAGGTGGTTTATTTCGCACCTTCCACAACCAGTTTTGAAGAACGAGCGAGGTTTGAGGTGGTCATAACGGTTGATGACTCTTACACATGCAGATATACATTGGTGTTCTCGGTCCAGAGAGGATGTCACTATCATTGATCGTTGTGGGGAGTACCCTAATGTTCCTTTACTTGGAATCAGAGGAGGTATTACTTACAACCCATGCTTGGCTTGGAGACAGTTTGGTTATGCTCGGAAAGATGGCCCTCATGAGATGTTAATTCCTGACATAGTTTTTGACTTCGACAAGGATACGCAAGGACTTCGCCAGAAATTTATCAAAGCTTGGAGGATGCCCAGCAAAATAGACAGCAAGACCTTGGGACACAGGAACTCCATCCCATTGGAGCCTTATCTCAAATGGGTACGAGCCCGCTCCCAGAAGCTGGTGATGCCCTATCCTCATGTTCTCCCCGTGATCAAAGAGCCAGACTTGGAAGGAGAGGTGTCCTACACCATTCAACATCCTGACATGCCCACGTCCTGGGAAGAGATGCAGAAGAGTTGGATCCAGCTTAAGGAAGAACATAATTCTCTGGAAACCAATCTACATGCCAGTGAGAAAAAGGTCCTGGAGCTCACCCGCCTACTGCACGAGGAGAGGAATCTCAATGCCTATATTGCTCCGAAAAGGATGCGTAGTGTCTTTTGGGACTGATCTGCTTTATAATGTTTGCCTATGAGGCCTTAATGTACTGAACAATTATTTTCTTAATAACAACGTGTGTTCCTTTTTGTCTACAACAAATTTGAATTTTCGAACTCCTGAATGCATTGCATAAACACATATCATTCATCATATGCATCACAGGTACTCTTCTTTTCAGGCTGCTGACTGTTCTTCGCTGTTTATTTCAGCATCATGAACCCTGAATCATCAACCGAGGCATCTATCAAGGCTCTTCAGGCGCAGAATGCCCAATTTCAGGAGCTGATCAAGGGTTTGGCTCAGGGTCAACAAGAGTTGAAGACCATGCTTCTGAAGAAGACTAAGAAGAAGAGGAGGACTGTGCTATTTAACACTGGGCGCAGACTCGGGAACACCTTACAGGTTGAGGCTGAGAGGACTACTCCATCTGTGGGGGAAGGTAGTCACCAAGAAAGGGAGGTCCCTACTCCTGTGGGCTCTGATACTGAAACAGACTTCAACGACGAACAATACCCTCCTGCTGAAGACCGGTACAAGCAGCTGGAGGACAAATTAAAAGCTATGGAAGTTCAGCGTGTGCCTGGACTGGATTTCGGAGACTTGGGGTTATCTACTGGGGTGGTGATTCCACACAAATTCAAGGCACCTGCCTTTGTGAAGTATGACGGGGCTTCCTGTCCCAAGATGCACCTCCATTCTTATGTAAGGAAGATCCAGCCTTACACAGCAGACAAGAACTTATGGATCCACTTCTTCCAGGAGAGTCTTTCAGGGACTCACCTCGAATGGTTCTATCAGCTGGATGGAATCAACATTCGTAACTGGGAGGATCTGGCCACTGCTTTTTACAAGCAGTATCAATATAATTCCGACCTCGCTCCTACGCGTACCCAACTCCAGGGTATGTCGCTAGGGTCGGGTGAAGGTTTTAAGGAGTACGCCCAGAAGTGGAGAGATCTGGCTGGCAGGGTGCAGCCACCGTTGACAGACCGGGAGCTGGTGGATATGTTTTTGGGGACCCTATCCGGTCCGTTTTTCAATCATCTCATTGGTAATTCCTCTGCTGGGTTTACTGATCTGATCCTGACTGGTGAAAGGATCGAGGCCGGTATAAAATCGGGGAAGATACAGAAGGTTACCTCCTCCAATGCTGAAAAGAAACCCTTCAAAAAGGAGGCTAGTGCTGTATATAGCTCCCGGAGACCAGAGCGACCTGAACGCCGCCAATCTGTCAATGCGGTAATGATTGCCAAGCCTGCTGCCGCTCCTCGGTCGACCAATCCTCAAAGGGCTGAAAGACCCCGGAGAGAGTTTACCCGCTTGAGCATGACCTTATCACAGATCCTGCCACAGTTGCTATCCACCAATTTGGTGACTGTCCGGGAGGCTCCGAAGTTTCCTAATACTACATCTCCTAAGTACAATCCGAATGCTCGTTGTGCTTATCATTCTGATAGCCCGGGGCATAGCACAGATGACTGTTGGGCCCTAAAGAATAAGGTTCAGGACCTTATTGATGCAAAGGAGATACAGTTTGAGGCGCCCGAGAGGCCGAATGTTGTAACCGCTCCCATGCCCCAACATGGAGTGAATGTTGTTGAGGAGGATCTGTATGTAGCTTCGGTGGATGATGTTGCTACTCCGCTGCTGACGGTCAAGAGGAACCTGTTACTAGCCGGTTTATTTCTGGGATGTAGCGAAGGTTGCCCTCTATGTGTTGCTTCCCCTGCTGGTTGTTCTCTGCTGAAGTCAGGCGTCCAAAACCTGATGGATAATAGAGAGATTTTGTTCAGAAAGACTGCTGTTCCCGCTGCTCCTGTTGAAGAAGTGTCAATTGTTACCATCTACAACAACCCTTCTAAGGCTCCTTCAAAGAAGCCTATCCAAATTTTGCCGGTTCACAAGATTGCTCCCATCACCATTACTGTTCCGGGGCCCATCCCCTACAAGTCTGATAAGGCTGTCCCATGGCACTATGGGGCAGATGTTTACGTTCTGGGTGTGAAACAAGAGTTCAACATTGATGCTGGTATCTCCAACATTACTGGGCCTCCTAAGGTCACTCGTAGTGGAAGACTGTTCTCGCCAGACATTGCTCCTCCTGTAATTCATAGGCCTTTGGTCTTCACACCTGCCAGTGTGCCTGTTTCTCCCCCTGACCAAGTATCCACCCCTGCTGCCGAGTCATCTGATACTCGGGGCAAGGGGATTGCTGCTGATGTGCCTGCCCGGACGGAGGCACCGAAGACCATTGTTGAGGCTTCCAGGCAGGAAATGGAAGAAATCCTCAAGATAATAAAGAAAAGTGATTTCAACGTTGTCGAACAGCTGGGGCACACCCCCTCCAAAATCTCCATGTTGTCACTGCTGCTGTGTTCAGAGGCCCATGCCAAGGCTCTGATTGCTTTCTTAAAGACAGCCCACGTACCCCAAGAGACGTCTGCTGACCAGTTCACTGACTGTGTGGCCAACCTAACCGCTGATAATGGCCTGGGTTTCTCTGATGCCGATCTGACAGCAAAAGGGAAGAACCATAATGATGCCCTGCATATCTCCATTGAATGCAGGGGCACTACTCTTGCTCATGTGCTGGTTGACACAGGTTCTTCATTAAACGTGCTGCCCAAGAAAGCTCTGGATAGGCTGGACTGTGAGGGTCTGGAGCTCAAACCAAGTAACATTGTTGTCCGGGCCTTTGACGGGTCCAAAAGAATGGTACATGGTGAGGTGGACATCCCAATCAGGGTTGGGTCACAGGTCTTCGATTCAAAATTCTATGTGATGGACATCCGTCCATCCTATTCTTGTTTGCTGGGTCGCCCGTGGATCCACAAGGTTGGAGCTGTGACCTCCACATTGCATCAAAAGCTCAAATACCCGGTCAGGGGGAAAATTGTAACAGTGCAAGGGGAAGAGGAATACATAGTCAGCCACCTCAACTCCTTCAGGTACGTGGAAATGGATGGGGAGTTCATTGAGACCCCCTTTCAACATTTTGAGGAGGTGCCACAAACTTTGGCAGCAGCAGAAGCAGTGGTTGAAGAGGTTTCTCCTTTGAAGATGGCCTCCTTAAAGGACGCCCGGGCTGTGATCGAAAGAGGTGAATGTGCAAACTGGGGCAAGCTCCCTGATCTTGCTCCTAAGACTAACAAGTTTGGGCTGGGTTTCACTACAGAAGCTCAGAAGGCAGTGCGCAAGGCGAGAATTGGAAGGCCTCCTGTGCTCATCACCTACTCAGGAGTGAATGCTATTGGAGAGGAAGACGAAGTGGAGGAGTCAGAGTTCGATAGCTGGATCTACCTGACGACTGTTGGTGGATTGACCAATTGGACTGCTAAAGACTTTACACCCATAACTTTTGTTCCCCAGTAATGAACTTCTTTGTTTTGGATTTGTAATAAACAATAATTCGAAACTGTATGGCCCGGTGTCTTACCCGGGGCACCGTGGTCTTATTTATGAGGGCTTTTGTTTGTCACTGTCATATATCATAAATAAAAGCATTGGACGTTTTTCACATTTTAAATTTTGCGCTCCTTTTCATTCCTTTCTTTACATATTGCAAAACAGCTGTATTTACACACACTCACTCATACAGGTTTCAATCCACTCTGGATCTCACTGGTAACGACTCTGCTACTACCAGTCATGACTTCGAAAATCCGATCAACTTAGCCGAAGACGAAGGTGAAGATGATTGCGAAGTGCCTGGCGAGCTTGCAAGACTGTTACTTCAGGAAGAGAGGGCAATTCAACCCCATGAAGAGCCAGTGGAAACAATAAACTTGGGTACTGAAGAAGACAGGAAAGAGGTAAAGATTGGTGCCAACCTAGAGCTCAGCGTGAAGCAACGGTTGACTCAAATGCTGCATGATTATATGGAGATCTTTGCTTGGTCCTACGAAGACATGCCTGGGTTGGATACCGATATTGTGGTCCATCACTTGCCAACTAAGGAAGATTACCCTCCGGTTAAGCAAAAGGTCCGCCGTATGCGTCCAGAGATGTCTGAGAAGATTAAAGCCGAGGTTATGAAGCAGTTTGATGCCGGATTTCTTGCAGTGACTTCTTACCCTCAGTGGGTTGCTAATGTGGTGCCAGTACCTAAGAAGGACGGTAAGGTCAGAATGTGTGTCGATTACAGGGATCTGAACAGGGCCAGCCCCAAAGATGACTTCCCTCTACCTCACATTGATGTCCTTGTTGATAATACAGCTCAGCACAAGGTATTCTCTTTCATGGATGGTTTTTCAGGCTACAATCAGATCAAGATGGCTCCTGAAGACATGGAAAAGACTACATTTGTTACTCAGTGGGGCACCTTCTGTTACAAGGTCATGCCTTTTGGACTAAAGAACGCTGGGGCAACCTACCAACGTGCTATGGTTGCTTTATTTCATGACATGATCCATCATGAGATAGAAGTGTATGTTGACGACATGATCGCAAGGTCCCAAACTGAGGAAGAACACCTTGATCATCTGTAGAAATTGTTTGACCGTTTGAAACTGTACAAGCTGAGATTAAACCCGAACAAATGCACCTTCGGGGTAAGATCTGGGAAATTGCTAGGCTTCGTGGTAAGTGACAAAGGTATTCAAGTGGACCCTGCTAAGGTCAAAGCTATTCAAGAGATGCCAGTTCCTAAGACAGAGAAGGAAGTCAGAGGCTTTTTAGGACGCCTGAATTACATTGCTTGATTCATCTCACACCTAACTGCTACCTGTGAGCCAATCTTCAAGCTGCTGAAGAAAGATCAGGTAGTGCGTTGGAATGATGAATGTCAGGCTGCTTTTGACAGAATCAAAGAGTATCTCTAAGAACCACCCATCCTTATGCCACCGGTTGAAGGGAGACCTCTGATACTATACCTGACAGTACTTGATAACTCAATGGGGTCTGTGCTGGGGCAGCATGACGAGTCTGGCCGAAAAGAGCATGCCATTTATTACCTTAGCAAAAAGTTTACCGACTGTGAGACCCGATACTCACTGCTTGAGAAAACTTGCTGCGCTTTGGTATGGGTTGCTCGCCGGCTGAGACAGTATATGCTGACTCACACTACTTTGTTGATCTCAAAGATGGATCCTATAAAGTATATATTTGAAAAGCCTGCTCTGTCTGGGAGAATTGCAAGATGGCAAATGATCTTGACGGAATACGACATTCAGTACACGACCCAGAAAGCCATCAAGGGAAGTGTATTGGCAGACCACTTGGCACATCAGGCCGTAGATGACTATCAATCAATGAACTTCGAGTTTCCGGATGAAAGCATCATGATAGTAACTGATTGTGAAGTACCTGGACCGGATGAAGGACCTGAACCAGGATCCCGATGGTCTATGCACTTTGACGGAGCCTCCAATGCTTTGGGTAACGGTATCGGTGCCATAATCATATCCCCCCAAGGCACTCATACTCCACTCACTGCCCGACTATGTTTCAACTGCACCAACAACATGGCGGAGTATGAGGCGTGCATCATGGGACTCAAAGCTGCAATTGACTTAAGGATCAAGTTTCTGAGTGTCTTCGGAGATTCCGCTCTCGCGATCAACCAGATCAAAGGCGAGTGGGATACGAAACATCCGAATCTTATTCCTTACAACGAATGTGTGTTGACAATGATTCCCCACTTCACAGAGATAACCTTTGAACATTTCCCGAGAGAGGAGAATCAGTTAGCGGACGCGTTAGCTACAATGTCTTCTATGTTCAAAGTCAAGTGGGACAATGAGGCTCCCCGGGTCATCATCTGGAAATTGGACGAACCGGCATACTGTTGCGATCTCGAGACTGAATTGGTGACTGAGAAACCTTGGTACCATGAGGTGCAGAGATATCTGGAAACTCAGGAATACCCTAAAGGTGCCTCTATCAATGATAAGAAATTCCTGAGAAGGTTCGCAGCAAAGTTCTTCCTTAGCAACGACATCTTGTACAAGCGAAACCATGATTCAACCTTACTGCGTTGTGTGGATAAGACTGAAGCAGAAAGGATCATGGAAGAGCTGCATGAAGGGACCTTTGGTACGCATTCCAGTGGGCACACTATGGCGAAGAAGATCCTTCGGGCAGGATATTACTGGTCCACAATGGAAGCTGACTGCTACCAACATTCCAGAACATGCCATAAGTGCCAGATTTATGCAGACAAGGTGCATGTTCCTCCAGTTCCCCTGAATGTTCTGACCGCACCTTGGCCTTTTGCAATGTGGGGCATTGACATGATTGGTGAGATCAGACCTACGGCATCTAACGGGCATCGCTTCATCCTTGTAGCGATTGATTACTTTACAAAATGGGTCGAAGCAGCATCCTATGCTACGGTAACCAAGACTGTTGTGGCACGGTTCATTCGGCATAACCTGATCTGTCGGTACGGCGTCCCTGAGCGGATTATTACAGATAACGGTACCAATCTGAATAACAAGATGATCACTGAGCTCTGCGAACAGTTCAAAATACAGCACCACAATTCTTCTCCTTACAGACCGAAGATGAATGGGGCTGTAGAAGCAGCAAATAAAAATATCAAGAAAATCGTGCAGAAGATGACAGTGACCTATAAAGATTGGCACGAGATGTTACCGTTCGCTCTACATGGGTACCGTACCTCGGCTAGGACGTCAACCGGGGCAACTCCTTTCTCTTTGGTTTATGGTATGGAGGCAGTCTTACCAATCGAAGTGCAAATACCATCTCTCCGGATAATGAAGGATGCAAATCTGAACGAAGATGATTGGATCCAGACACGACTTGATCAACTCAACCTCATTGACAAAAAGAGACTTGCTGCTATCTGTCATGGTCAGACGTATCAAAAACGGATGATCAGGGCATTTAACAAAAAGGTCAGACCACAGGAATATCAAGTTGGGGATCTGGTAATCAAGCGAATCATCCTTCCTCAGAGTGATCCAAGGGGCAAATGGACCCCTACGTACGAAGGGCCATTTGTGGTTAAACATGTGTTCTCAGGAGGAGCAATGATATTAACCAACATGGATGGTGACGACCTTCCTCACCCCGCCAATGCAGACATAGTAAAAAGATACTACGCGTAAAAAGACCCGCTAGGCTGACATGCCTAGGCAAAAATTAGGGCTTCCCGTCAAACCAAAAGGGTTCGGGCAAAATGAAGGGATGAAATGAAAAATCTGTACACCCGGCAAGTCGAAAACCTGAAAAGGCGGCTTGGGCAAAAATGGGTATCCCGGTGGACTGAAAACCCGAAAGGGCGGTCCAGGCAAAAATTAGGGATAAAAGCGTAATACTATGTCTCATTGATTACCTTGCATCCAGAATCTGGTATCTACAGCAAGTTCAGACGGCATTGATCAGTCAGCTTCATCTTCGTTTAGGTCATCAAGTGATGAGACGCTCGGAGATATAACGGCAATAGCAGAGTTGAAACCCAGTGGGATCATTCATTTCACACAGCTGTTTTATTCTCTTTTGTACAAAACTTGTATAAATTCTTTGTTCGGCGGCGTTCTCTTACTAGGACGTCAGCCTCTTGTACACAAAACGCCTATTCACAGGCCATTCAAAATCAATACAAATATATTTTCAGTTAAACATGCCAAGTGTTTTTCTTTTTTCTGTTTTGTTTTGCGAAGAACGTCCAAGGTTCAATTTGTGATATATGCATTGACAATAATTTGCTAACTCATAAATATTTGCATACGAAACAAAGGATTAATTACAGGTAACATTAGAAACAGGGGCAATAAATAGTTGTCTAAGCAATCTAATTGTTCTATCCTCCAAGGTACCAAGGTAGGTTCAGTTAAAGGGCATGACCAGTATGTCCTAATTCCCCAGAGAATGAGCCAGCAAGTCAGTGCACTCCTCTCCAAGCAAAGTTATCAGACCTTAAGGAAGGTTGAGTATCCCCTAGCAGCATATATTCTTAACAAGCATCCCCGGCAGTCTTGGTCTAAAGATTGTTCCCCGACGGTATATCAACATTCAGTGGTGTCACTTCCCCCGATACGTCTCAAAACTTCCCCAGGAGAATCCAATCCAGTTTCCCCAAGAAGTTGGAAGTCATCTACCCCCAGCAATAAGCTTATCCCCAGTAGATTCTGGAAGCTTATCCCCTCGCAAAGCACGAACGCGTCGTCCGGCTTTATTTAAAGAGTTATTTCCTTAACAGAATATAACTGGGTTATCCTCAGCCAAAAGCCACGGAAAGAGCGTCCTCGACGGAGTCTTCTTATCCCCAGCGAAGTCTATCATACTTCCAATACAACAAGGATATCCTCAGCAAGTCATTCTCAACAATTCAGCAAAGCATCCCTCTTCCCACAGAGTATTGCTTCCCAGCATGGTCGCTAGAGTATCTTTTCTCCCCGCAGAATCTCCCATTTGCCAAGTTTATTCCGCAACGGAGTCATCTTCTCCTACCGACATTCTTGCAGTTATCATCCCCAGCGGAAGCGAAATCTATTTCAGCCCAGGAGTGACTTCTCGGCACCCGTCAAGGATTTACTTTCCTAGACGAAAGCATACATAAAACATCACATACATCATTATAGCATGCATAGACGCATCATATCATACAAATCTCATTTATGTTGAGAACATCATTGCTTGATCCATATCATGCATGACATATGACTGACCTCTATTCTTTCAGGAAAGTTTCAGCTAAAATCTCAGTCATATTTCAAGACCTAGACCGGTTCAGTTAATCGGCCCCAAAGATTTCTTATCCAGTCCAAGGCCTTCTCTAGTCCAGCTAAATCGACCCCAAACAGATTTTTCTGATGAAGACTCAGTAGAAGTTATCAAAGGTTTTTCTCAGACGCCCGCTTTTGAGATTATAATTTCCTATGGTTCCCTCTCCGACGGTGAGTGAGGTGATAATTCCTTTTCAGATGGTTCCCTCTCCGACGGTGAGTGAGGTGATAATCTCCTATGGTTCCCTCTCCGACGGCGAGTGAGGTGATAATTCCTTTTCTAATGGTTCCCTCTCCGACGGCGAGTGAGGTGATAATTCCATTCCAGGTTTTTCTCAGACGCCCGCTTTTGAGATTATAATTTCTATGGTTCCCTCTCCGACGGCGAGTGAGGTGATAATTCCTTTTCTAATGGTTCCCTCTCCGACGGCGAGTGAGGTGATAATTCCATTCCAGGTTTTTCTCAGACGCCCGCTTTTGAGATTATAATTTCCTATGGTTCCCTCTCCGACGGTGAGTGAGGTGATAATTCCTTTTCAGATGGTTCCCTCTCCGACGGTGAGTGAGGTGATAATCTCCTATGGTTCCCTCTCCGACGGCGAGTGAGGTGATAATTCCTTTTCAGATGGTTCCCTCTCCGACGGTGAGTGAGGTGATAATCTCCTATGGTTCCCTCTCCGACGGCGAGTGAGGTGATAATTCCTTTTCAGATGGTTCTCTCTCCGACGGCGAGTGAGGTGATAATTCCTTTTCAGATGGTTCCCTCTCCGACGGTGAGTGAGGTGATAATCTCCTATGGTTCCCTCTCCGACGGTGAGTGAGGTGATAATTCCTTTTCAGATGGTTCCCTCTCCGACGGCGAGTGAGGTGATAATTCCTTTTCAGATGGTTCCCTCTCCGACGGTGAGTGAGGCGATAATTCCATTCCAGGTTTTTTCTCAGACGCCCGCTTTTGAGATTATAATTTCCTATGGTTCTCTCCCGACGTTGTGGAGACGATAATTTCATTTCAGGTTTTTCTCAAACGTCCGCTTTTGAGATTATAATTACCTATGGTTTTCTCCCCGATACTGCGAAGATGGTAATTCCCACCAAGATTTTCTCAACGAGCGTTGTTGAAGTTAAAATCACCCAAGGTTCTCTTACCATTCATGCTAAGGTAGTAACCATCCCTGGTTCATTCATCATCTTGTGAAGCTCCAGATTCAGCTCCTGTAACCATTCAGGACATATCTATGCCAAGCATCTGAAATCAATTCTTGCAACGTGTCAGGTACTCATTTTTCTTTTGCAGGTATGCAGGTTTTCGCTAAGGAATCTCTTACGCGATCAACATACATATGGCATCTATAAGCCCATCATCCTATTTCATCAACCTCTAAATGGCATCTATAAGCCCATTCCCACCACACTGCCACTATGTGAGCGCAAATTTCTGGGCACTCTAGTGTCTAATCATCTTCTACCCTCGGATTACGAAAGGCACGTCAGCCAATCTGCATCCTCAGGTCTAAGAAGATTGACCAGGGGCAACTGTTGTACCCCAAAATTTTCCCTCCCATATTCTTCAAGAAATTGCCAAGTCAAGCTTCAAATCTCCCCAAGGGTTGCACAGTGCAAGGGCCTCCTAAGCAGGCAAAATTAGGGTTTTAGTTCTGATCAGGAAAATGAAGTTTCAAAGGGCCCAATCAAGTCTCACATGCCTACAAATATGGTCAAGCATCCTCATACCAAGTTTCAAGACTTTCAGCACAAAATTGCACAGTCAAAAACCCTAATTGCACTACAGTCAACTGTAGGGGCAAAATGGTCATTTGACAGTCAAAAGTTCAAATTTTTGGTCAACATATCATTTTGAAGCCACAAACATCATTTGATCAATACTTGATCATGATTCTCAAAATTTGGCTCAAAAATCATCAAGATGCAAAAGTTTCTATTTTTGGACAGTTGGAAAAGTCAACTGAAATTGACCAGGGCATAACTTTCACATGGATTATCAGAAAAATTCCATCCAAAGCTCATTTTGAAGAGAAAGGCATTTCCTACAACTCATCTTCATACTTCAAGTCCAAGAAATGCTCTCACAAAAAGTTATCAATTTCAACATTATAGGTCATTTTCAAAAGTCAACAAAAAGGGACTTTAAGTCAAAGGCCATAACTTGAGATTGGTAAATCAAAATGACATGGGACCAAGGACATTGGTTAGAGGACTCAAAGACCTTTCCAAAATGTCCAAGAACATGAGCAAAGCTTAAAAATTGAGCAAGTTATGCATTGGAGAAGTTGGGAAATTTTTGTGAATTGGCCAAAATCATTTATCCTTGAAATCTCATTTTTGACAAAAGGGGCCCACTTTTTCCACTTGAATTAACTTGGCCATGCCTTCCACGTGTCCCACCTTTTATTTCAGATTTTTTTTATTAATTTTTTCATTTTTATTGATTTTATTGGATTTAATTAATTTTAAATCTTTTAATATCATAAGAAATTCAAAATTAATTTAAAAGGGAATATTTGGTTTTTACTAGCCTTGAAACATCATTATGAGCCTACCAAAATTCGTGCAAGGGAGTAAACAAGGCAAGAATTCAAAATGAGGCAAAAAATGGAAAGTGTGATAATGGTGGTTTATGTGAAAATCCAAAACATCAATGCAAGGCTTTATTGGCTATAATTCTCATTCATACACATTGCCTAAGAGATATACAAAGGAGGAGAAACCATTTTGAACAAGAGGCTACGCAGGAACCTTGAACACAAACTCACACTTTTACAAGAAAATCTCAAATCTGAAAACCAACTTGCAGGAGGTTTCAGGCCACGATTGCTATCTCATTAGCTTCCTCAAGCATCATTGGACGATTCCCAATCAAAAACAGTCCTCCAAACCTCAAGAATCGCTGTACAGAATCCAAATTTTTCTCATAAAATTGCATACTCGTATCTTAACTTTGAGGCATTTTCATGACGTTTAATTTATATATTCTTGTTCAATGATGCATTCTGGTGCTTACCATGTGAACTAATTGCGTTTTTATGTGTTATATGCAAAGATGCCATTGTTGATATTTAGGGTTCTTCAACCTTAGAATTAGGGCTTTTGAAATAAGGTAAAATTAGAGGCTGAGACCAAGACCATTGGATTCAACACGTTTGGACGAAGGGAAGCCAACACTCGCGATCAATTTATGAGGCCTTATGGCCTATTCGTTATTTTTTCATATGGTACCTTCTGCAACGGTGTGAAAACCGTTGCTTATGTTGTTTATCTTTCAGGAACATGAAGAAGATGATGTGTTGGCAAATGGTGATAGGCCAGTTCAAAAATTCGCGCGCTGAAGACATTAAGGAATTGTTTTATATTATAATGTTTGTTTGCTATAGGATATACAAGAAATACGCGTGGTTCAGCTGGCAAGTGATAGTGGTGGCAAAGCACATGACCTGGGTTCGAGCCCCAGGTCTTCACAATTCCAATATTATTTTCCAGTTCACGTTCACATGCAGCATCAATGATGAATACCATGGTACACCTTCAGAACCCAGTGTACACGCGTCCTGGGAGATCAAATCAAAGGCATAGATCTAAAGAACACGTTGCACCCTGGTCCACGCTTCAGCATGCTACTCAAAAAAGTCAAACGGATCAAGCTTATTGGGCCAGATTTCTCAATCCAAACCTCCAAATTAGGGGCTTCACCCCCTTAGGTTTTGCAATTTTCTCTCTTTTCTTTATTCTTTTTTTATTATTTTTATATTCTTTTAATTCTTGCTTTCTTTTAATTAATTAATATTTTCAAAATATAAAAAAAAACACAAAAAAGGTCAGAAAAGATAAAAATAATAAATATTTTATTTTTAGTATTAATTTTTGTAAATAAATCCCTTAATTAATTTAGATTTAATTTTAGATTATAATTTAATTCTTTTTTTCACAATAAACCAAAAATAGCAAAAATAGGCCTTTAGCACTTTTTATCTTTTTTTAATTAATTAAATATTTTTATTATAAATATCATTAACCATTAATTTTGTAAATAAATTTTATAATTAATTAGTTTTAATTTTAGGTTTCAACTTTAATGCATTTTCTTTAATAAATTAAAAACAATTAGAATTAGAATTAATTACTTGACTTTTAATTAATTTAATTTTCTTTAATGTCATAAATACAAAAAACATAAAAATAAGTCATTTCTTTTATGTAATTTAATTATTTTAATAGTTTTATTTTAATTCCTTCAAAGGGTTCAACGCCCTCGCATTCGATCACATTTTCCTTTTTCGCGCGTTTTATTTATTTCTGTTGTAAATATAATGTACTTGTTCCAAAGCCCTGTAATAGCTATTAGACATTTATTTTCTGCACTTTATTTTAAATCGGGTCTGGATTAATTTGGCGTTGTAGACCCGCGCCCTTTGTAATAGCGTAGGACCTTTATTTTTTCGCACTTTAAATTCCCGCACCTTTAACTGTTAAACAATAACATGAAAGAATGAATGCCCAAAAATTAAAATCAAAACGTAGATCACCAATGCATGACAAGACAAACAATAAACTGAAAATGACACACAATTCACACACCACCCCTAGGGTACGCTTCACTGTTGCCTTGCCCCTCGAAAGGTGGTCGTCGAGTAGAGGATGTCTTAGTAAGTCCTCATGATCCGGGAACCTGGCATGAGGGTAGCTTCTAAGGTGTCTTCCTATTGCTCCGGTGATCACCATGTCCCGAACCTCGAATTGACCCGAACACCTCCAACGATGGTGCTACCTACCTCTCAATGGTGGGATAGCACTATCTAAAGGACTCTTACACAGCTTAATTCCTTAGGGTAGGTAGATGACTCATGGATACTTGCTCTTTTCAAAAACAAATCAAAATACTTTTCACACCCTACACTTTTCAAAAGCTTTCAAAACAACTTTTCAAACACTCTTGAGGACTGATACAAGAGTCGATCTGAAATCTTTTAAACGAAACTTTTTTCAAACCCACTCACCTTGAAAAGCAAACAAAAATTTTGAAAACACAATGAGCAAGTATCTAAGAGCCCATGGATAACCATGGATAGAAAGGGTGCTAACACCTTCCCTTTCTATAAATCTACCTCCCGAACCGAGAGCTAATCTCAATAAGGAATTTTTCTGTGCTTTTGTCCTTTCCATGTTGGAGAAAATAAAAGACGGTGGCGACTCTTGCTTACCGCGACATTTCGCGAAACCAGCTAAAAAACAGTCAGTTCCAGATCCACCGATCACAACCACTGAACCAAAATCAATTTTTAATAATTTTTTTTTGTGTAAATCGATTTACCAACTATGTAAATCGATTTACCACTGAAACTGAAGCGTTTTTATTTAATTTTTCACTGTGCAAATCGATTGATCCTACACACCAATCGATTTGCACCTGTTCAGCATGTGATATTTTTATGAGTCTTTAATATATTGGTCAACCTTACCTTGCCTCTCAACCTCCCACCTTCTTTTTGACCAATCATGGAATCTTGACCAACTCCACTCAATTAAGTCTCATAAAGACCTCACTTACTCTACTCTACTATTTAATCTCACCAAAACTCCCTCACTATCTCATAACACCAAAACTCCCTCACTATCTCATAACAACACCAAAAATTCTCTATCTTCCTTACTCAAAACCCTAACCATCTCCATGGCTCCCAAAAGAAAAGCAACAGCCTCAGAAAAAGGAAAGAAGAAAACTGTTACAGCCTCTGAAAACTCATTGCTTGAGTACCTCTCGGATACACAACGTGAAAGATTCATCAAGCATTTTCAAAAGAAAATAATCTCAGCTCCCAAATTCGGTATGTTATCTACCTTTCCCGATGAATGCTTCACTTTTTAAAGGGATTTGATTGCTTATGGGTTAGAACCGTTAATATCATCACGTGGTTACTATTATCCGGATCTAGTTCGAGTATTCTACAACAACATGCATTATGATAACAACAAATGCTATACCTATGTGCTCGGAACAAGAATTCCTCTGCATTCAAAAACAATAGGCAGAATTTTGAACATTCCATATACTGGAAGTTCTCTGTATGACCCAGAGGATGCTGACTGGGAAAATTATAGGAAGAGAGAATTCTTCTACAGCATTGGCCGGTTGTCATAAGTAGAATACCGTGCAAAGCGGATTCGTAGTCTTGGCGGTGTTATTCCGGCTCGGGACACTTGGAGTGCTGGTAATTTTCATATTGATGATAGATTGTTCCATTATTTTATGGTATATATTTTATTTCCTAGAGCAGGAATTCCCTGTACTATGACCGATCTAGAATTGCAAATTCTATATGCAAGGAAAAATGGCATTTCGGTAAACTGGGCTAAACTTATTGTGGTGCATATGCTAAGAGTTGCCACAAGGGCTACTTTTCTGCCATATGCATACTTCATCACAAGGATCTTGGAAGCATTTGATATTGATTTTACTGGGTTTGAGAGGGTTGAAATGGATCCAATCAGCAATAGGATCTCCATCAAAAATGTTGATTCTAGGATGGGTGTTCATTTCGATTCTGAAGCAAAGACCATCACATATATTGGAGAGGATGTTGTAGGTGATGAAGGCAATAATGCGGATGAAGAAGAAAATGAAGTTCCTCCTCCTGCTTCCTCTTCTGGTCCAACCAACCAAGATGTTATGGATTTTATGACTCAACAGTTTGCATCTCTCAACACTAACATCAATGCTCAATGGACCGGGATAAATGACTCTACCTCCTCTCGCATCAATGCTTTTCAGAACGATGTGAACCAACAATTTTCATACCTCTACTCACATCTCCATATTACTCCATATGATCCAAACAATCCAGCACCTCCGCCTCCTCAATACACCGAACCACCTCTACAACAACAATTTCCATATCAAGGACCCTTCTAATGTTTTTCTGACCAATATTATTAAATTCCTGTTATTTATCATTATGTTTTTTTGTTTTGAAAATTGCTTCAAGTGTTAGTTTTTGTATTATGTGTATTTGAACTTTGTTCGATATTTTTTATCAATTTGCGTTTTAGTTTATGATCATATCTCTTTTCAAAATTGTTATAAGTATCATCTTATGTTACATCTTTCCCTTCTTTTTGATAATGTCAAAGGGGGAGAAGGATGTGATAGCACTTTATGGTTGTTTGTTTCAGTTTTCTTTTCAGGGCAAGTTTTCAAATCTTTTTCTCCATAGGGGGAGAAATCTATCTTAGGGGGAGAAAACTTCTTTTGCTCCAATTCTGAACAACTCATAAAGAAAGATTGTTTGTCATCATCAAAAAGGGGGAGAATGTAATCTCAAGCCTTAACTCAACTTTAGTTTTGATGAAAGACAAACAATCTAGTTTTGATGAAAGACAAACAAGCACTATGGCAAGAAGGAAAAGAAGTGGAATTAGCTTAAAGCATCATTCACTCAAAGCTTCAAGGATCATGACAAGCAAACAAGTATATCAATTCTCATTTGAACTACATTGATTAGAAATGCTCAAAAATGATATACTCACTTACCACAACACTTCATTTAAAGTTTAAAGCAAATTCTAACTTTTTCACTAATGTAAATCGATTAACATATCATGTAAATCGATTTACACATGTTTTTGCAAAAACTGATTGCCCCTGGCAGCAATCGATTTACATGGAGTGTAAATCGATTGATTACTGAACTGAGTTAATTTTTAACACTTGTAAATCGATTTACACATCATGCTAATCGATTTACACTTCAAATTTTTGAAAACAAGAACGTTACAAACCCATGCAATCAATTTACATCTAATGCTAATCGATTTACACGTTGTAATTTTTGAAAATTCTGAACTTGATTCAAGATATCCTTCACACCTTTTCTCCAATAGTTGCATGGTCATACATTGCATCTTGTTGTACCCCAAAATTTGCCCTCCCATTTCCTTAACATTTTCTCATCACAAAACCCTTGGAGCTCAAGATCCAGTTAGGGTTCCCTCTGCTCAAGACTTCTCCTTGCACTGTTGACCCAAATTAGGGTTTGTGTTTGCACAGAGATGTTTTGACCTAAAAAGCCTAAGATGACTTTCATGCTTCATGTTGGACTCCCAAGTTTATTCATACAAAGTTTCAAGTCTTGATTCCAAATTTTGCCCAGTCAATTGGACAGTTGACCTAGAAATCAACTGTATTGGGGAAAAAGTCAACTGTGGCCAATTGACAGTCAAATCTCATGAAAATTGACCCATATCAACATTATGAACTCACATAGACCATTTGATCAAATTTAGATCGCAATTCCACAAGAAATTTGATCAGATCATCAAAAGGGCAAAATGGTCATTTTTAGGGTTTTGGCTGCACCAAGGCAATTTTTGACTGTTTGACCTAGCCAATGGCAAACCAAGCTCACATATGGACTCAAGGGCCCCATGGAATTATCTTGACATGCTCAACAAGTTCAAAAGATCCCAAATACACAAGATTAATAGTTGAATTTCTCAGTCAATTGATCAATTTTGACTGTATACTGAAAAGTCAAACTTTGACTTTTTGGTCAAAATCAAGAGTCAAGATTCATTTTTCATCAAAACATGCCAAATCATGAAACTTGTTCACCAAGAAATCAAAAAATGCAAATTAGGGTTTGAAATGGAAATTTTTCATAACTTAGAATTTTTCTAAGTTATGGAAAACCCTAATTTTTTCCCAACTTTGCCCCACTTTCTCACCAAGATTCATTTGGATTCAAACAAAAGTCAAAAAATGAAAGTTGTAGCTTGTTGCATAATATACAACTTTGATTCACAAAGTTTTCCCAAATGAGGCTTGTATCTCAAGTTACAATTTTTGGAATAAGGGTACTAAACCATTCTTAACTTAGTGAAATTTTGACCTATTTTGGCAAGGTTTTCTACCTAACTTCAAGGCAATTTTCCATACACTTCCACTTAGAATTTAACTTTGCATTTCAAAGATGGATTGTAGTACACATTCCAAGCTTTCCAAAATGTCCAAGAACTTCTCAAACAACCTCATGGTTAGGGAGAATCGAACTTTGCAATATGGCAAAAACTCACTTTTGATTAGGCCAAGTTACATGTTCATAGCACTATGCATTCCAATCTCAGCTTGCACAACTTGATTACAAGCCTTTTATCTCAATTACACTCATAAATTTAATGCCAATACTTTGTGCCAAGACCATGTTTTGTGTGTTCAAGCATTGCCTAAAGGATTAATCCCAAAATAGATAAAGCATTTCTTCCATTTTTGCAAAAGGTAGCTTTATGTCCAATTGAAAATCCAACAAGTACAGATACAATCTAATTGGCACAAGATTATGAGCATAACACACTGATCAAGGAGGAGTTTTGCAGCATGATTAGGGGCCCTCTACATGCCTAGAACACAATTTGACTTTGCTTGCTTAAGTGTGAAGAAAAGTATCATAACACCACAGAACTTGGATCTCAGCATTAGTAACTTTAAGCAAATATTGTAGACACTCTCTAATCATCCTAACCAAGCTAGAACTCGAGCAAGCAAGGTCCCAAACACTCCCATTCCCAGAATCACCATCAAACTGCCAAAACAGAGTGACCTCTGCAGATTGAGTGCCAACTCTCATCCCTTGCATGATTTCTTACCTAAAGCTCATCAAACACATTCCCTAGCATCAATGCAAGCTAACCAAAACCTAAAACACGACCTGTAATTCCTCTAACCAGTTCCACCATTTTCATTTTCTTGTTTTGCAGTTGAAGTTCTCTAGCACGATTCAAGAAGTTTCAAGACAAAGTAAAGCTTGGAATAGCATCCCTGGACCTCAAGGAAGCTATACCAATCATCACCTTGCACTAGAAGCTTCTCCATTGCCAGATAAAAGTTCAACTGAACAGGTAAGTTCATGAACTCGTATCTCTCTTATTAGGCATTGTTAGTTTTAGGTTTGTGAAGAAAACATGCCACAATCATAGCCCTGAACATGCCCATGTAATTAGATTTCATTTATATTATGTGTGATGCAAGAATTTTGAGTCTGAACATGGCATAAAAACTAGGTCAGAAATTGGGGGAGAAGAAATTCTCCCTCATCTTAGAGAGTTAAGTCAAGTTCTTTACATGGTTGGATTCGTCTTCTCATGCTCTACACTTTTCATGTTATGAGTTTTGCTTGAAAGTCCAGGAATTAAGAGATGGAAAACGCGTGTTCTTTGTTCATACAGGTCTGAGGTTGAAGACAAAGTCTTCTTGGGCTGGGCCTGAGTTGACTTTCCTATTTGCACCCTTTTGCTACTTTTACACCCCCAAGCCATTTTGCTTATTTCTTTGACTTTATGACTTTTTCTTTTTTTGGATTGACTTATTTATTTTTTTCTCATGATATTAAAAATATAAAAAATAATTTTTTCACCATTTTTGAATTTATTAGCCATTTATTTGGTTTTCTTTTAGTTTGTACATAAATAAATAAATACACATACTTTTATTTAAAATATTAAAATAGGGCAAATACATTTTATACATTTTTTATTTTGTTTTACCTTATAAAAATATTTTATAGAAAAAATACTTTTTTTATTAAATATTAAATATTATTAATTTGTATAAATAATACATATTTAGCAAATAATGCATATATATATATATATATATATATATATATATATATATATATATATATATATATATATATATATATATATATATATATATATATATATATATATATATATATATATATATATATATATATATATATATATATATATATATATATATATATATATATATATATATATATATATATATATATATATATATATATATATTTATTAGTATATTTAGGTTAAAATACAAGAATATATATACATTTTTATTTTATTAGTATTTGATATGAAAAATACTTTTTTATGAATATACTCCATTTTATTTTATTTTTGTATATAATTATTAAATATTATACATATTAAATAAGATATATGTTTACTTAATAAAAATTAGGGTTTCACCCTTAAAATACAAAAACTCCAAAAATAACACTTTTATTTATTTATTTTATTTTTACTTATTTGACATAAATAATACCTTTTTTCATATACATAAAAACCTTTTTTTTGCATTTTTGCATCTTTATTGTATTTTCTATTTTAATTTATGCAATCAATTACTTGTAAATATGCCAAAAAATGATGTAATAACTAGGTTTAATTTCTTTGTCTAAATATCCCTCCATTTGAATATTTGTACCCCCCTTCCCATATGGTGTTGTAATAGTGTAGGAATTTTAATTTTTGCACTTTATCGCTTTCTAAATACACCATGCTAGAATTAGGGTTTGTATGCAAATAAAAAGAACAAAATAGTTTGACCTAGTCTCAAGATAATCAAAGTATGAAAATGGACAACACATCTCACACTTGCACCCCTAGGGTATTCCACTTTGTTGCCTTCAAATAAATGGGCCATATTGCATGTTAGGTCTCTTTGGGCAAAATAAACAAATTAAATGATCATAGTCCCTCGATGACGCTTTCCAAATATTGCCTAAACAAATGATCAAGTCCCTTAAAGAAAATTTCCCAAAGATACTTGACACCGTTGCAATTATGGTCTAAACGATGACCCGCGCCCGCCCCTTTCACATCCTAACATGAGATTGTCCACCAAATACAATGGTGGAACAAACTTATTAAAAGGGTTAAAACATAGCATTAAACTTTGAGAAATTTAGGAGTAGATAACCTCTTAGTTACTTGAATCAAACTTGCAAAAACAAAACACTTGCCTATTTTCTAAAACCACACCTCACAACACTTTCAAAACAAACTTTCAAAAAAACAAATGAAAACCTTTTCAAAAGACATACACCTTTGAATACATCCCAACATGGATCATTACAAAGGTTGCCACCACATTGGCTTCTTTTCAAAACATTTTCAAAAATCCACACACAAAGCACCATTTCAAACAATTGAAAATCAAGGCAAGTTGATCTAAGCAAGTAACTAAGAGCCCATGGATAACCATGGATAGAAAGGGTGCTAATACCTTCCCTTTCTATAATCTACTCCCCGAACCCAAGAAAAATCTCAAAGGTTTTTGCTGTGCTTTTTAAACCTTTCCTTAGGATAAAATAAAAAGTCGGTGGCGACTCTTGCTCAACCGAAACATTTGCGAAAACAAACGCAAAATCATAGTCAGTTCTCCCACCGTATCACAGAACTGGCGACTCTGCTGGGGAAAATTTTAAAAGTGGAGTAACCTTAGGGCTTAGATCACCCTCTTACATGACTAATTGTTTGAATTGTTTGCTTTATATCTTGGCTCTATTGTTTGGGTTTGCAATCCTACACCCGGATTTTGGGAAACATTCATAGATAGCAATACGTTGTGGAAACTGTGCGGGGTATACCGACACGGTCGAAGCAATAGCTATATTAGTGCGACATATTTGTGAGTACCGGTAACCCTTGAGTTCAATCAAGGAGAGTACGGGGCCGCTGAGTGATGTCACTAAGCACTAATGACCTAGAACCTTACTTGACCATCTTGGCCTTTATTAGGGGTAGTGAGATGACCGGCTTTGGTGCAGTCCGAAGTTGGTAGATACTCGATACTACACTCATTGAGGGTTGTTTTCTTGGAATATTTTGGTCGCTAGTTAAGTGGCTAAACCAAAACAATGAACAATGAAAACAATCCCGTGATATTGAGCTCCTTAGAACCCGGTTACTATTTATAGGACAGGTTTTTAAGCCAACTACACTCAAGAGGGTACTTACCTATGAAACCTCATGCAAGCCTGAAACTAGGGTTTGGTGTGATTTGCTTGTACATATGTTTTATGCATACATCATAGACATCATAAAACATCGTATGCATTCACTAACCATTTCAAGGGTTTTGGATCTTCATCTATGTTCTTGTTTTGTAGGTCATGGAAATTCCTCGCAGAAAAACCATTCAAGTCAACCTTGTGAGAATCTCTCCTCAACTCAAGGAGCTCACCTCAAGAATTCCGGAAAGCTCATCCTTCAGTGAAAGACATGGTAGACCGCTCAGCCTAGTCAACACCAACATTGAAGAAGACATGATGAAAGTGCTATTCCAGTTCTTTGACCCTCTTCACCACTGTTTCACTTTCCCTGACTATCAGTTGGTGCCCACTTTGGAGGAGTTTTCTCAACTCCTAAGAATCCCTATCCTTAATCAACTACCCTTCAACGGTACGGAAAAGGAACCAAAGCCTGAAGATGTTGCTCGAGCATTACATCTACAGCCTTCTGACATCAAGGGGCATTGGGAAACCAGAAGCGGCGTCAAAGGATTCTTAGCAAAATTCTTGTTTGAGAAGGCACAAGAATGTTGGAATTCATTGGACCTACAAGCCTTTGAAGAGATTGTGGCACTCCTTATCTATGGGTTGGTCTTGTTCCCAAATCCTGACCAATTGGTAGATGTCAACGCCGTTAAAATCTTCTTGTCTAGAAATCCAATACCAACATTGCTTGGGGACATTCTTCACTCATTTTACACACGAACAATGAGAAAGAGGGGTGTTCTAATGTGCTGTACTCCTCTCCTCGCAAGGTGGTTTATTTCGCACCTTCCACAATCTGTCCTAAAAAATGACCAAGGCTCAAGGTGGTCCCAACGGTTGATGACTCTTACTCATTCTGATGTACATTGGTGTTCTCGGTCCAGAGAAAATGTCATCATCGTCGATCGTTGCAGAGAATTTCCTAATGTTCCTTTACTTGGAATTAGAGGAGGTATCACCTACAACCCTTGCCTAGCTTTGAGACAATTTGGATATGCCCGGAGGGATGGCCCTCATGACATGTTGATTCCTGACCTAGTTTTTGACTTCGACAACGATGCGCAAGGACTTCGCCAAAGATTCATCAGAGCTTGGGGAAAACTCAACAAGGTTGATAGCAAGACTCTAGGACACAAGAACTCCATCCCTCTTGAGCCTTATCTCAAGTGGGTACGAGCCCGAGCCCAAAGTCTGATGATGCCTTATCCTCATGTTCTCCCTGTGATTAAAGAGCCCGTCAAGGAAGGAGAGGTTCCCTACACCATCCTACATCCAGACATGCCTACATCGTGGGAGGAAATGCAGAAAAGTTGGATTCAGCTCAAGGAAGAACGAAATACTTTTGAAGCTAGCTTCTACGCCAGTGAGAAGAAGGTTCTAGAGCTTACCCGCTGACTCCATGAGCAAGAGGCCCTCAACACCTACATCGCACCAAAAAGGATGCGCAATGTATTTTTGCCTTAAGAAGTTTATTTTGTAATATTTGGCCCATGGGGCATTTATGTACTGACAAATTTCTTCTTATTAATATGACGTGCGTTCTTCTTTGTCTGAAACAATTTTGAATGTCCTAAATCCTTGAATGCATTGCATACATAAGCATACCATTCATCATGTGCATAAGCAGGTCTCATTCCAGGTTTCCTTATCTGTCTGCTGTTTATTTCAGTAGGATGGATCTCGAGCAAACAGTCAAAGACCTACAAGCTCAAAATGCACAGTTCCAGCAACTCCTGATGACCTTGGCTAAGGGTCAGGAGGATATCAAGACTCAATTGGGGAACAAAGACCCAGTGAAAAAGAAGAAAAAGAGACTCGGGGTGGCTACTTTGGGGAGAAGATTTGACGGAGAAGCTCAGAGAGTGCTTGAATTTCCTCCTACTTCTGATGAAGGAACCAGCAAAGGAGGTGGAGCTGCGGTACCTTCCGAGTCTGATGCGGAAGAAGAAGAGGTCGAAGAGGATGAAGATTATACTGATCAGCAATACCCTCCAGCTGATGATAAGTACAAAGGGCTAGAAGACAGGTTGGCCGCCATGGAGCTACAAAGAGTACCGGGTTTGGATTTTGAAGACTTGGGTTTGGTTACCGGGATTGTGATTCCCCCAAAATTCAAAGTGCTAGTGTTTGTGAGGTATGATGGGCTGTCCTGTCCCAAAATGCATCTCAGGTCCTACGTGAGAAAGATTCAACCCTATACGGCAGATAAAAACCTTTGGATTCATTTCTTTCAAGACAGCCTCTCTGGAGCTCAGTTGGAGTGGTTTTATCAGCTAGAGGGAACCAGCGTTCGAAATTGGGAAGATTTGGCCACCGCTTTCTACAAACAATACCAATACAATTCTGACCTTTCCCCTACTCGTACCCAACTTCAGGGTATGTCATTAGGAACAGGCGAAGGATTCAAAGAATACACACAAAAATGGAGGGATTTGGCTGGCAGGGTGCAGCCTCCTTTAACCGATCGCGAACTTGTTGATATGTTTCTAGGAACCCTATCTGGGCCATTTTTCAATCATCTGATTGGTAACTCTTCCGCGGGGTTTACCGATTTGATCTTAACGGGCGAAAGAATAGAAGCTGGCATCAAGTTAGGAAAGATTCAGAAGGGTGTTACTGCAAGTACTGAGAAGAGGCCTTTTAAGAAGGAAGCAAGTGCCGTCTATGGTCCTAGAAGACAAGTCAAGCCAAAAAGTCGCCAAGCCGTCAATGCTTTGGTCATTTCCAAACCTGTTGCTCCTTCTCAGCAGTACAATCAACAAAGAGGTGAAAGGCCCAAGAGACAGTATACTCGGTTGAGTATGACCTTGTCACAAATTTTACCCCAACTGTTATCAACCAACTTGGTGACCATCAAAGAAGCTCCTAAAGTCGTGAATACTGCATCTCCTAAGTATAACCCAAATGCCCGTTGTGCTTATCATTCTGATAGCCCCGGGCATACTACTGATGATTGCTGGGCCTTGAGAAACAAAGTGCAAGATCTTATCGACGCGAAGGAAATTCAGTTTGAAGCGCCTGAGAGGCCGAATGTTGTAACCGCTCCTATGCTCCAGCATAGAGTAAATGCCATTGAGGAAGATTTGTATGCTGTTTCGGTGAATGATGTTGCTACCCCTCTTTTGACTGTTAAGAGGAACTTACTACTAGCTGGTTTATTTCCGGGTTGTAGTAAGGGTTGCCTCCTGTGTGCTGTTATCCCTACCGGTTGTCCACTGCTGAAATCAGGCATCCAAAGCCTGATGGATAGCAAAGAAATTCTGTTCAAGAAAACTGCTGTTCCGTTTGTTTCCGTTGAAGAAATATCTGTTGTCACAATTTACAATCCTGCCAAATCTCCCATGAAGAAACCAGTCCAAATTATGTCTTTTGCACCCATTACTATTACTGTTCCGGGGCCTCTCTCCTATGAGTCTGATAAAGCGGTCCCATGGCATTATGGGGCCGACGTGTATGTGCTTGGGGTGAAACAGGAGTTCAACACTAATACCAGTATCAGTAACATCACTGGTCCCGCCAAGATTACCCACAGTGGCAGGCTCTTCTCGCCTGACATTGCACCGCCAGTTATCCGAAAACCTCTCACCATCACACCCGCAAGTGTGCATGTTCCAATTCAAGTTCCTGTGTCTACTACTGCCGCCGAGTCCTCTGATACTCGGGGCAAAGAAGTTGCTACCGATTTGCCTTCCAGGACGGAGGCACCAAAAAAGACTGCTGTGGAAGCCTCCCAACAAGAAATGGAGGAAATTCTTAAAATCATCAAAAAGAGTGACTTTAACGTTGTTGAACAGTTGGGGCATACTCCCTCCAAAATCTCTATGCTATCATTACTGCTATGCTCAGAGGCCCATGCAAAAGCCCTGATTTCATTTCTGAAAACGGCCCATGTGCCGCAAGAGACCTCCGTGGATCAATTCACCGACTGTGTGGCTAATTTGACGGCTGACAATGGCTTGGGGTTCTCAGATGCTGACCTTACCGCTAAAGGGAAAAATCACAATGATGCCCTGCACGTCTCTATAGAGTGCAGGGGCACTACTCTCGCACACGTGTTGGTGGATACCGGTTCTTCCCTGAATGTTTTGCCCAAGAAGGCATTGGATCGTCTGGATTGTGAGGGTTTGGAGCTGAAACCTAGTAACATCATTGTTAGAGCCTTTGACGGTTCTAAGAGGATGGTGCACGGTGAGGTAGACATTCCTATTCGTGTGGGCTCCCAGGTTTTCGACTCAACGTTCTATGTAATGGATATTCGTCCATCTTACTCCTGCTTGTTGGGTCGACCCTGGATTCACAAAGCTGGGGCAGTAACTTCCACTCTACACCAAAAGCTCAAATACCCTGTCAAAGGGAAGATTGTTACTGTACAGGGTGAGGAGGAATACATGGTTAGTCACTTGAATTCATTCCGGTATATCGAGATGGACGGGGAGTTTATTGAAACCCCCTTTCAGCATTTTGAGGAAGTACCTCCAATTTTGGCATCAGCTGAAGCAGTGAGTGAAGAAGACTTTCCGTTGAAGATGGCGTCCTTGAAGGATGCCCGGGCTGTAATCGAGAAAGGCAATTGTGCAAACTGGGGTCAGCTTCCTGACTTCACTCAAAAGAACGACAAGTTTGGACTGGGCTTTACTGCAGAGGCTCAGAGGGTTGTGCGCAAGGAAAAGATCAGAAAGGCTCCAGTGTTTATCACCAGTCCAAGGGTGAATGCTATTGAGGAGGATGTAGAGGAAGCAGAGTTTGACAGTTGGATCTATCCAACTACCAGCAACGGACCAAGCAACTGGACGGCAAAAGATTTTACACCTATCACATTTGTCACGCAGTAATTATTTCTTTTAATTTCCAATTTGTAACAAACAATATGTTAAAACTTTATTGGCTCGGTGTCCTACCCGGGGCATCGTAGCTCCATTTGTGAGGGCTTTTTGTATGACATTTCCATATATCATCAATCAAAACATTGGACGTTTGTTGCATTTCAAATCTTGTGCTCTTTTTCTCTCTGTGTTATATATTGTAAAACAGCTATATTTACACACACTCACTTATACAGGTTTCAATCCACTCTGGATCTCACTGGTAACAGCTCTGCTACCGCCAGTTATGACTTCGAGAATCCGATTAACTTGGCCGAAGACGAAGGTGAAGATGATTGCGAAGTTCCTGGCGAACTCGCAAGACTGCTACTCCAGGAAGAAAGGGCTATTCAACCACATGAAGAGCCAGTGGAAACAATTAACCTGGGTACGGAGACAGATAGGAAAGAGGTCAAGATTGGGGCTAATCTAGAGCTCAGCGTGAAGCAACGATTGATCCAGATGCTACATGATTACATGGAGATCTTTGCTTGGTCATACGAAGATATGCCTGGTTTGGATGCGGACATTGTAGTTCATCACCTGCCAACTAAGGAAGACTGCCCTCCGGTAAAGCAAAAGGTTCGTCGCATGCGCCCAGAGATGTCTGAAAAGATCAAGGCTGAGGTTATGAAGCAATTCGATGCCGGATTTCTAGAAGTAACTTCTTACCCTCAGTGGGTTGCCAATGTAGTGCCAGTGCCGAAGAAGGACGGTAAAGTCAGAATGTGTGTTGACTACAGGGATTTAAACAGGGCAAGCCCCAAGGATGATTTTCCTCTACCTCACATTGACGTTCTCGTTGACAATACTGCTCAACACAAGGTTTTCTCCTTCATGGATGGTTTTTCAGGGTATAATCAGATCAAGATGGCTCCGGAGGATATGGAGAAGACTACCTTTGTGACTCAGTGGGGAACCTTCTGTTACAAGGTCATGCCATTCGGATTGAAAAATGCTGGGGCAACCTATCAACATGCCATGGTTGCTGTATTTCATGATATGATCCATCATGAGATTGAGGTATACGTTGATGACATGATTGCAAGGTCTCAAACTGAGGAGGAGCACCTTGATCATCTGAGGAAGCTATTTGACCGACTGAAGTTATATAAGCTGAGGTTGAATCCCAACAAATGCACCTTTGGGGTGAGGTCCAGAAAATTGCTAGGTTTCATCATAAGTGATAAAGGTATTCAGGTGGACCCTGCCAAGGTAAAAGCCATACAAGAGATGCCGACTCCAAAGACAGAGAAAGAAGTCAGAGGCTTCCTGGGACGACTGAATTACATTGCCCGATTCATCTCACATCTAACTGCTACTTGTGAGCCAATCTTCAAATTGCTGAAGAAAGATCAAGTAGTACGCTGGAACGATGAATGTCAGGCTGCCTTTGAAAAGATAAAGGAATATCTCCAAGAACCACCCGTTCTTATGCCACCAGTGGAAGGAAGACCTCTGATACTATACTTGACAGTACTTGACAATTCAATGGGGTGTGTGCTGGGACAGCATGACGAGTCCGGCCGAAAAGAGCACACCATTTATTACTTGAGCAAAAAGTTTACCGACTGTGAGTCTCGTTACTCACTGCTTGAGAAAACTTGCTGCGCTCTAGTATGGGCTGCTCGCCGGCTGAGACAGTATATGCTGACTCACACCACTTTGTTGATTTCAAAGATGGATCCCATCAAGTACATATTTGAAAAGCCCGCTCTGTCTGGAAGAATAGCGAGATGGCAAATGATCTTAACAGAATATGATATCCAGTATACAACTCAAAAAGCAATTAAAGGAAGTGTACTGGCAGATCATTTGGCACACCAACCTGTGGACGATTACCAATCATTGAACTTTGATTTTCCGGACGAAGACATCATGGTGGTAACTGACTGTGAAGTACCTGGACCGGATGAAGGACCTGAGGAAGGATCCCGTTGGTCTATGCATTTTGACGGAGCCTCCAATACTTTGGGTAACGGCGTCGGCGCTGTAATCATATCTCCCAAAGGAACTCATACTCCACTCACCGCCCGATTGTGTTTCAACTGCAGCAACAACATGGCAGAATATGAGGCATGTATCATGGGTCTACAAGCTGCAATCGACTTAAGGATCAAATTTCTGAGTGTCTTTGGAGATTCCGCTCTCGTGATCAATCAGATCAAAGGCGAGTGGGATACGAAACACCTGAATCTTATTCCTTACAAGGAGTATGTGTTGACCTTGCTTCCCCACTTTGAAGAGATAACTTTTGAACACTTCCCGAGAGAGGAGAATCAGCTAGCGGATGCACTGGCTACGATGTCTTCAATGTTCAAAGTTAAATGGGACAATGAGGCTCCCCGAATCGTTATCTAGAAGTTGGACGAACCGGCATACTGCTGCGATCTCGAGGCCGAGAAGGTGATTGAAAAACCCTGGTATCATGAGGTGAAGAGGTACTTGGAAGCTCAGGAATACCCTGAAGGTGCATCTGTCAATGACAAGAAGTTCATGAGGAGGTTTGCGGCAAAATTCTTCCTCAGCAACGGCATCCTCTACAAACGAAATCATGATTCAACTCTACTACGTTGTGTGGATAAGGCTGAAGCAGAGAAAATCATGATAGAACTGCATGAAGGTACATTCGGAACACATTCCAGTGGACATACCATGGCAAAGAAAATCCTACGGGCAGGATATTTCTGGTCCACAATGGAAGCCGATTGTTACCAACACTCTCGAACTTGTCACAAATGCCAGATCTATGCTGATAAAGTGCATATTCCTCCAGTCCCTCTGAATGTCCTGACGACACCTTGGCCTTTTGCAATGTGGGGCATTGATATGATCGGTGAGATCCGACCGACGACATCCAACGGGCATCGCTTCATCTTGGTAGCGATCGATTACTTCACGAAGTGGGTTGAGGCAGCTTCCTACGCCACAGTAACCAAGAGCGCGTGGCGCGTTTCATCCGGCATAATCTGATCTGTCGGTACGGCGTCCCGAAAAGAATCATTACGGACAATGGTACCAATCTCAATAACAAAATGATCACTGAACTCTGCGAACAATTCAAGATACAGCACCACAATTCTTCTCCCTACCGGCCGAAGATGAATGGGGCTGTAGAGGCAGCTAATAAGAATATCAAGAAAATTGTGCAGAAGATGACAGTGACCTATAAAGATTGGCACGAAATGTTACCATTTGCTCTTCATGGGTACCGTACCTCAGCAAGGACGTCAACCGGGGCAACTCCTTTCTCCTTGGTCTATGGCATGGAGGCAGTCTTGCCAATTGAAGTTCAGATACCCTCTCTCCGGATAATGAAGGATGCAGACTTAAATGAAGATGACTGGATCCAGACTCGACTTGATCAATTAAACCTGATTGACGAAAAAAGGCTCACTGCTATCTGTCATGGTCAGACGTATCAAAAACGGATGATCAGGGCATTTAACAAGAAGGTCAGACCACAAGAGTATCAAGTTGGGGACCTGGTAATCAAACGCATCATCCTTCCTCAAAGTGATCCCCGGGGCAAATGGACCCCTACTTACGAAGGGCCATTTGTGGTTAAACATGTGTTCTCAGGAGGAGCCATGATCCTAACCACCATGGATGGTGACGACCTTCCTCACCCCGCCAATGCAGACATAGTGAAAAGATACTACGCATGAATAAAAGACCCGCTAGGTTGACATACCGAGGCAAAAATAAGGGCTTCCCAGCGAACCAAAAGGGTTCGGGCAAAAATAAGGGATGAAATAAAAAAAATCTATACACCCGGCAAGTCGAAAACCTGAAAAGGCGGCTTGGGCAAAAATGGGTATCCCGGTGGACTGAAAACCCGAAAGGGTGGTCCAGGTAAAAGTTAGGGATAAAGCGTAACACTATGTCTCATTGGATCACTTCGCATCCAGAATTCGACATCAACTATCTGGCTCAGATTTCGGCATCGACCAATCAACTTCATTTTCAACTAGGAAGCAAAGCGATGAGACGCTTGGAGACATAAAGGCGATAGCAGAGTTGGAACCCAGTGGGATTGTTCACATAGCTGTTTTGTTTTCAAAGTTGTAAATTCTGTGTTATTCGGCGGCGTCCTCTTACTAGGATGTCAGCCTCTTGTGCAAAAACGCCTTTTCACAGGCAAAATTCAAATCAATACAAAGTCACTTGTCCATACAAATCGCCATTGTTTTTCCTTTTTCTGTTTTGTCTTGCGAAGAACGTCCAATGTTCATTTTTGATATATGCATTTGACATTAAAATTGCTGATTCATAAATATTTGCAAAAGATTAATTACAGGTGACATCAGAAACAGGGGCAATGTAAGGTTGTCTGATGCAGTCTGGTTGCTTTGTCCGCCAAGGTACCAAGGTAGATTCGACTGAAGAATGTGACCAAATCATCTCAACGCCCCGCAGAATAAGACAAGATTCAGCATTGCTTTCCCCAGACGGAGTTGACTCCCCGTCAATCCTGAAAAGGCACAACTTTCCCCGGCAAGTCTTAAAGCTTATCCTCAGTAGATTCTGGAAGCTTGTTCCCTACAGAATACGGACGTCTCTCCCGAGCTTTATTCAGAGTTATTCCTCACAAGGGCTTATAACTGGGTTATCCTCAGCTAATTGCCACGGAAGATCGCCCTCAACAAATTTCTTTCAATCCCCAGCGGAGTTTATCTTTGGTATCCCCAACAGAGTTTATCATCATTATCCCCAGCAGAATCCGTCATTGAAGTCCTCGGCAGGCCTCTCATCAAAAACTTCAGCAAAGTATCTCTTCCACAGAACAATTCCCCGGTCGATCGTCAAGGATTTATTCATAAACATTTCACGTTTTCATACATCCTGCTTACATACATGATAAAGTGCATACAACACTATCTCATGTTAAAACATCATGCATATCATACATCATGACATTGCATACAACTTATGTTTTGCCTTTTCAGGGAAAAAGACAATCCCAAAGACAACTACCTTCAACTGTCACATTTCCAGATTCGATTCCTGTATCCAGCCAGGGCATATCTGTTGACCACATTTCCAGACTCGATTCCTGTATCTAGCCAGGGCACGTCTGAAGAGTTCGAAGATTCGATTCCTGTATCCAGCCAGGGCATATCTATTGATGACTATTTCCAGATTCGACTCCTGTATCCAGCCAGGGCACATCTATCAACTACAACATTTCCAGATTCGATTCCTGTATCCAGCCAGGGCATATCTGTTGACCACATTTCCAGACTCGATTCCTGTATCTAGCTAGGGCACGTCTGAAGAGTTCGAAGATTCGATTCCTGTATCCAGCCAGGGCATATCTATTGACGACTATTTCCAGATTCGACTCCTGTATCCATCCAGGGCACATCTGTGAGCAACCGATTGTAGATTCGATACCTGTATCCAGCCAGGGCATATCTGCATAAGGACATTGAAGATCAAACACCTGTAACAAGCCAGGAAAACATCTGCCTTTCTCAAATACACAAAGTTCTCGCTAAGGAATCTCTTGTGCGATCATCACTTCCAAATGGCATCTATAAGCCCATTCCCGACAAGGTTCTGTCACATCTCCAGATGGCATCTATAAGCCCATCTCCTTATCCACCACCTATCCAAATGGCATCTATAAGCCCATTACCGACATCACATTGTTGATACTCCAACATGCGAGTGCAAATTTCCGGGCACTCTAGTGTCCAATCTCCTTTTACCCTCAAGTCACGAAAGGCAAACTTGCCAATCTAACTCTTCAGGTTCAAGAAGATTGAACAGGGGCAACTGTTGTACCCCAAAATTTACCCTCCCATTTCCTCAACATTTTCTCATCACAAAACCCTTGGAGCTCAAGATCCAGTTAGGGTTCCCTCTGCTCAAGACTTCTCCTTGCACTGTTGACCCAAATTAGGGTTTGTGTTTGCACAGAGATGTTTTGACCTAAAAAGCCTAAGATGACTTTCATGCTTCATGTTGGACTCCCAAGTTTATTCATACAAAGTTTCAAGTCTTGATTCCAAATTTTGCCCAGTCAATTGGACAGTTGACCTAGAAATCAACTGTATTGGGGAAAAAGTCAATTGTGGCCAATTGACAGTCAAATCTCATGAAAATTGACCCACATCAACATTATGAACTCACATAGACCATTTGATCAAGTTTGGATCACAATTCCACAAGAAATTTGATCAGATCATCAAAAGGGCAAAATGGTCATTTTTAGGGTTTTGACTGCACCAAGGCAATTTTTGACTGTTTGACCTAGCCAATGGCAAACCAAGCTCACATATGGACTCAAGGGCCCCATGGAATTATCTTGACATGCTCAACAAGTTCAAAAGATCCCAAATACACAAGATTGATAGTTGAATTTCTCAGTCAATTGATCAATTTTGACTGTATACTGAAAAGTCAAACTTTGACTTTTTGGTCAAAATCAAGAGTCAAGATTCATTTTTCATCAAAACATGCCAAATCATGAAACCTGTTCACCAAGAAATCAAAAAATGCAAATTAGGGTTTGAAATGGAAAATTTTCATAACTTAGAATTTTTCTAAGTTATGGAAAACCCTAATTTTTTCCCAACTTTGCCCCACTTTCTCACCAAGATTCATTTGGATTCAAACAAAAGTCAAAACATGAAAGTTGTAGCTTTTTGCATAATCTACAACTTTGATTCACAAAGTTTTCCCAAATGAGGCTTGTATCTCAAGTTACAATTTTTGGAATAAGGGTACTAAACCATTCTTAACTTAGTGAAATTTTGACCTATTTTGGCAAAGTTTTCTACCTAACTTCAAGGCCATTTTACATACACTTCCACTTGGAATTTCACTTTGCATTTCAAAGATGGATTGTAGTACACATTCCAAGCTTTCCGAAATGTCCAAGAACTTCTCAAACAACCTCATGGTTAGGGAGAATCGAATTTTGCAATATGGCAAAAACTCACTTTTGATTAGGCCAAGTTACATGTTCATAGCACTATGCATTCCAATCTCAGCTTGCACAACTTGATTACAAGCCTTTTATCTCAATTACACTCATAAATTTAATGCCAATCCTTTGTGCCAAGACCATGTTTTGTGTGTTCAAGCATTGCCTAAAGGATTAATCCCAAAATAGATAAAGCATTTCTTCCATTTTTGCAAAAGGTAGCTTTATGTCCAATTGAAAATCCAACAAGTACAGATACAATCTAATTGACACAAGATTATGAGCATAACACACTGATCAAGGAGGAGTTTTGCAGCATGATTAGGGGCCCTCTACATGCCTAGAACACAATTTGACTTTGCTTGCTTAAGTGTGAAGAAAAGTATCATAACACCACAGAACTTTGATCTCAGCATTAGTAACTTTAAGCAAATATTGTAGACACTCTCTAATCATCCTAACCAAGCTAGAACTCGAGCAAGCAAGGTCCCAAACACTCCCATTCAAAGAATCACCATCAAACTGCCAAAACAGAGTGACCTCTGCAGATTGAGTGCCAACTCTCATCCCTTGCATGATTTCTTGCCCAAAGCTCATCAAACACATTCCCTAGCATCAATGCAAGCTAACCAAAACCTAAAACACGACCTGTAATTCCTCTAACCAGTTCCACCATTTTCATTTTCTTGTTTTGCAGTTGAAGTTCTCTAGCACGATTCAAGAAGTTTCAAGACAAAGTAAAGCTTGGAATAGCATCCCTGGACCTCAAGGAAGCTATACCAATTATCACCTTGCACTGAAAGCTTCTCCATTGCCAGATAGAAGTTCAACTGAACAGGTAAGTTCATGAACTCGTATCTCTCTTATTAGGCATTGTTAGTTTTAGGTTTGTGAAGAAAACATGCCACAATCATAGCCCTGAACATGCCCATGTAATTAGATTTCATTTATATTATGTGTGCTGCAAGAATTTTGAGTCTGAACATGGCATAAAAACTAGGTCAGAAATTGGGGGAGAAGAAATTCTCCCTCATCTTAGAGAGTTAAGTCAAGTTCTTTACATGGTTGGATTCGTCTTCTCATGCTCTACACTTTTCATGTTATGAGTTTTGCTTGAAAGTCCAGGAATCAAGAGATGGAAAACGCGTGTTCTTTGTTCATACATGTCTGAGGTTGAAGACAAAGTCTTCTTGGGCTGGGCCTGAGTTGACTTTCCTATTTGCACCCTTTTGCTACTTTTACACCCCCCAAGCCATTTTGCTTATTTCTTTGACTTTCTGACTTTTTCTTTTTTTGGATTGACTTATTTATTTTTTTCTCATGATATTAAAAATATAAAAAATATTTTTTTCACCATTTTTGAATTTATTAGGCATTTATTTGGTTTTCTTTTAGTTTGTACATAAATAAATAAATACACATACTTTTATTTAAAATATTAAAATAGGGCAAATACATTTTATACATTTTTTATTTTGTTTTACCTTCTGAAAATATTTTATAGAAAAAATACTTTTTTTATTAAATATTAAATATTATTAATTTGTATAAATAATACATATTTAGCAAATAATGCATATATATATATATATATATATATATATATATATATATATATATATATATATATATATATATATATATATATATATATATATATATATATATATATATATATATATATATATATATATATATTTATTAGTATATTTAGGTTAAAATACAAGAATATATATACATTTTTATTTTATTAATATTTGATATGAAAAATACTTTTTTATGAATATACTCCATTTTATTTTATTTTTGTATATAATTATTAAATATTATACATATTAAATAAGATATATGTTTACTTAATAAAAATTAGGGTTTCACCCTTAAAATACAAAAACTCCAAAAATAAAACTTTATTTATTTATTTTATTTTTACTTATTTGACATAAATAATACCTTTTTTCATATACATAAAAACCTTTTTTTTTTGCATTTTTGCATCTTTATTGTATTTTCTATTTTAATTTATGCAATCAATTACTTGTAAATATGCCAAAAAATGATGTAATAGCTAGGTTTAATTTCTTTGTCTAAATATCCCCCCATTTGAACATTTCTACCCCCCTTCCCATATGGTGTTGTAATAGTGTAGGAATTTTAATTTTCGCACTTTATCGCTTTCTAAATACACCATGCTAGAATTAGGGTTTGTATGCAAATAAAAAGAACAAAATAGTTTGACCTAGTCTCAAGATAATCAAAGTATGAAAATGGACAACACATCTCACACTTGCACCCCTAGGGTATTCCACTTTGTTGCCTTCAAATAAATAGGCCATATTGCATGTTAGGTCTCTTTGGGCAAAACAAACAAATTAAATGATCATAGTCCCTCGATGACGCTTTCCAAATATTACCTAAACAAATGATCAAGTCCCTTAAAGAAAATTGCCCAAAGATACTTGACACCGTTGCAATTATGGTCTAAACGATGACCCGCGCCCGTCCCTTTCACATCCTAACATGAAATTGTCCACCAAATACAATGGTGGAACAAACTTATTAAAAGGGTTAAAACATAGCAATAAACTTTGAGAAATTTAGGAGTAGATAACCTCTTAGTTACTTGAATCAAACTTGCAAAAACAAAACACTTGCCTATTTTCTAAAACCACACCTCACAACACTTTCAAAACAAACTTTCAAAAAAACAAATGAAAACCTTTTCAAAAGACATACACCTTTGAATACATCCCAACATGGATCATTACAAAGATTACCACCACATTGGCTTCTTTTCAAAACATTTTCAAAAATCCACACACAAAGCACCATTTCAAACAATTGAAAATCAAGGCAAGTTGATCTAAGCAAGTAACTAAGAGCCCATGGATAACCATGGATAGAAAGGGTGCTAATACCTTCCCTTTCTATAATCTACTCCCCGAACCCAAGAAAAATCTCAAAGGTTTTTGCTGTGCTTTTTAAACCTTTCCTTAGGATAAAATAAAAAGTCGGTGGCGACTCTTGCTCAACCGAAACATTTGCGAAAACAAACGCAAAATCATAGTCAGTTCTCCCACCGTATCACACATCTTATCAATTTTTACAAAAAAAAAGTATCCATTTGGAAAGGTATCTTTATTGCTTTAAATACTAAATCTTTCAAATTATAAAACAACTCTTCTCTCATGCAATAATTCTGAACTTTGTAAAATATTCAAACTTCATATTTCTTAACTTTTAAGAACAAAGATTTTCTGCACTTTCACACATATAAGAACAGAAATCTTTGAGCATTTTCTAACCATTGTGTTACAGTTTGAATTGCTTACAAGAGAAGAAAGAAGAAACTTCATTGAAGTCACTCTATGTGATCAACATCTTTCAAGAAATCATATTTCATAGAATTATACTAAAGTGTAACTTATTTCCAGGATTGTTGGAATTAAGTATTAGAATACTTGTGTACCTTGTTGTCCATTGTTGGAAACAAGAGGTATCTTTTGAGAGGATTGTTCTCAAGAGACTTATTGGAAATCCAAGAGGGTGTTCTTGGTATTTTTTAGTGTCTTTAGTTGATAAGACTAGGAAGAGTCTTGTAAAAGTTCTAACAAAATAGTGAAATCTCTTGCGTGTTTGCAAGGGGACTGGACGTACTTCTGGGGTGTGGAAGGAACCAGGATAAATCTCCGTGTCTCTTTACTTTCTGCACTTTACAGTTTTCCCAAGCACTAAATCAAAACAAGAAAGTGTAAAATAAATCAAAAATTGACCTCCACCTAATTCACCCCCCCTCTTAGGCGCAATCTTAAACTTACAATTGGTGGAAAGCAAGGAAATATCAAGCCAAACTGTCCAAATCTCCCAAAGAAAAACATATTCAAAGGAAAGGACTCAAAACACAAGATAGCCTACATAGCATGGGAATATAATGATATGAGTAGTTCATCGGAATCGGAAAGCGACGAATCTGTAAATTTAGCCTTAATGGCATCGCATCACTCCGATGACGAAGAAGAGGTTAGTAATGAATTTACTCTTTTTGATGATGATGTTCAAGGTGCAATTAATGAACTCTTGAAAGAATGCAAAAGTTTATACAAAAAGGTGTCAAACCAAGAAAAAGAACTTCTAATTTGTCTCGAGAAAATTGACACCATGACTAAAGATTTTTATCTTCAAAAACAGAATTTTATAAAAGAAAAGGAAAACTTTGCATGCTCCAAGTGTGAATCAAATGTCTTTTCAAATTGTTCAATTGAAAAGAGTCATTGAACAATATGAAAAAGGACAAATAGGACTGGAAGGATTACTAAGCCAACAACGTTATCCAAATGATAAAAGAGGTCTTGGTTATGTGAATACTAAGAAACCAAGTAACAATCCCACTGTTTTTGTAAAGGCTAGTAATAGTTCCAATCCCAAGAGAGTAGAAAAGAAGCAAGTTGTTCATAATCATCAAAAGAAAAAGCCTAATGTATCTAAAAGAAAACAAATTCCTAGATACAAGAGCAAATTTGTTCCAAACTGTTTTTACTGTGGTGTTATTGGACACACACCTAATGCATGCTATATTAGAAATTTCAGTATGGCTAGTGGACACTATGCATGGGTGAAAAAGGGAACTAACTATGAAGGACCCAAGGCAACTTGGGTAACTAACAAGAAATAATTTGTTTTTGTAGGTATGCTTGAAATCCACGTCAAACCTTTGGTATCTTGACAATGGATGTTCAAAGCATATGACAGGAGATGTACACCAATTTTCATATCTAGTACATAAAGCCAAAGGGTATGTCACCTATGGAGACAAAACCAAAGGAAAGATTCTTGGTGTTGGAATAGTTGGCACACCTCAATCCATTCAAATTGAGGATGTTCTCTATGTTGAAGGATTAAAGCACAACCTTCTTAGCATAAGTCAACTTTGCGATAGAGGGTTCAAAATTAAATTCAACAAAGAAGAATGCCTAATTATGGATGAGGCAACCAATGAGGTAAAACTCAAAGGTATAAGATCTAACAATATTTTTATGATTAATTTAGATGATTTGTCTATGAAGGTACAATGTCTCATGGTAAACAACAATGACGCTTGGTTATGGCACAAGAGGATTGCTCATATACACATGGAGCACTTGAACAAATTAGTTAAGCATGACTTAGTTATTGGTCTACCAAAGATGAAATTCATCAAAGACAAATTATGTAGTGCATGCCAAAAGGGAAAACAAACCAAATCAACTTTCAAACCAAAGAATGTGGTTTCAACAACAAGACCACTTCAATTGTTGCACATGGATCTCTTTGGTCCATCTAGAACAAGAAGCTTCAGAGGTAACATTTATGCTTTAGTTATTGTAGATGATTTTTCCCGTTTTACTTGGACTTTGTTTTTAGTGCACAAAAATGATGCATTCAAGGCATTCAAGAGATATGCAAAACAAGTTCAAAATGAGAAGTCATTAAAGATAACATCAATCCGAAGTGATCATGGTGGAGAGTTCCAAAACAGTCCGTTTGAAGAATTTTGTGAAGAAAATGGGATCTTCCACAATTTTTTAGCACCAAGAACTCCACAACAAAATGGAGTAGTTGAAAGTAAAAATAGGTCTTTGGTAGAGCTTGCAAGAACCATGCTAAGTGACTCAAGTTTGCCTAAATATTTTTGGGCGGATGCGATAGGCACGACATGTTACGTAAGCAATCGCGTGATCATAAGACTTATACTAAAGAAAACTCCATATGAGATTTTCAAAGGAAGAAAACCAAATATCTCTCACTTTCACATTTTCGGGTGCAAATGCTTTGTCCTTAACAACGACAAAGACAATCTCGGTAAGTTCGATGAAAAATCGGATGAAGGTATTTTTCTTGGTTACTCCCTTTCTAGCATAGCTTTTAGAATTTACAATAAAAAAACTTTAACTATAGAAGAATCAATGCATGTTTCTTTTGATGAATCTAACACCTCCAAGGAGGAAGTTGTTATTTGTGATGATGATGATTCTATAGATTTATCTCATGAGAATTCTTGCGAAGGTGGCAAAATTGTCAACCCGGAACAAACACATGAACTTTCACATCAAAATGGAAATGATGATGGTCTTTGTGATCGGTGGATCTGGAACTGACTGTTTAACGCTGGTTCGCGAAATGTCGCGGAAGCAAGAGTCGCCACCGTCTTTTATTTTCTCCAAATGGAAAGGACAAAAGCACAGAAAAATTCCTTATAGAGATTGCTCTCGGTTCGGGAGGTAGGTTATAGAAAGGGAAGGTGTTAGCACCCTTTCTATCCATGGTTATCCATGGGCTCTTAGATACTTGCTCATTGTGTTTTCAAAAATGGTTTGTTTGCTTTTCAACTGTGGGTTTTAAAAAGTTTCTTCGAAAATTCCAGTTCGACTCTTGTATCGGTCCTCAAGAGTGTTTGGAAGATTGCTTTCGAAAGCTTTTTGAAAAGGTGTCGGTGTGAAAAGTATTTTGATTTGTTTTGAAGTTAGAGCAAATATCTAGAGTCGTCTACCTACCCTAAGGAATTCGCCTGTGTAAATGTCCTTTAAAGTAGTGCCATCCCACCATTGAGAGGTAGGTAGCACCACCGTTGGAGGTGTTCGGGTCAATTCGAGGGTTCGGGACATGGTGGTCACCAGAGCAATAGGAAGACACCTTAGAAGCTACCCTCATGACATGTTCATGGACACGAGGACTTACTAAAACATCTTCTACTCGACGACCACCTTTCGAGGGCAAGGCAACAGTGAGGCGTACCCTAGGGGTGGTGTGTGATTTGTGTGTCATGTTCATTTATTTTTATCTTGTCATGTTATTGGTGATCTACACGTTTGTTTTTATTTAAGACCATTCATTCTTGCATGCATTTAGTTAACAGTTAAAAAGTGCGAGAAAGGTAAAGTTCTAAACTATTACAAAAGGCGCGGGTCCACATCGCCAAAATTTCTAGGACCCGATTTGACAGAAAAAATAAAGAAATAAAGCAAAAGTGCGCAAGATAAGTATTTACATGGCTTTGGGAGAATTACACAAATAGTTAAAAGAAAGAAAATAAATAAATACGCGAATCGAATTAAAATTAGAAACGAGGGCGTTGGACCCTTTTTAATGAAATTAAGTTATTATTTACAAATTAATTAAATTAAAGAAAAAGAAATTATTTTTTGGTTTTTTTTTGTATTTATGAGAATTTAATGAAATTAAAAACCTAATTCTACAAATTTTTTATTTATTAAGAGAATATGACAATTATCTAAAATTAAGCCTAATTAATTAATTGCAACTTGATTTATAAAAATAACTAATTAAGAATTAATAATTAATATAGTAAAATAAAAAAGGATGAAAAATGCTTGAAACCCTAATTCTACCAATTTTAGGTTTTATTGAAAAAAACATTAAGATTTAAACCTAAATTAACACTAAAATCAATTAATGATGTTTATTTACAAAATATTAAGATATTAAATAAGAATACTTATTTTTGTCTCTTTTTTTTTGATTTTATATTGTTTTTATGTTTTTTATGAAAATATTAAATTAATTAAAAAAACAATAATTGAAATAAATAAAAAGAATGAAAAAAATGTAAAAAAAGCTTGCAAACCTAGGGGGGTCTGTCCCCAAATGAGAGGTATGATCCAGTATTTTAGGCCCATTAACCTTTGGCCTCTTTGACTTTTCAGCTAGCGCGCATGTGTGTTGACTGAGGTTCACCATGGTCTTCAGATCTGGTCCCTTGGATTGGTATGATTGTACGCGTGGACGGCTTGATAATGTGGATGCATGATGGACGCTAGCATTGAAACTACACATAAGCATTAATTGAAAAATAATATGGAAAGGGTGAGGGACCTGGGGTTCGAACCCAGGTTCCAGGGATTACCAATAAGCTTGCTTGCCACTGAGCCACCTAGCGCGTTTTGAATATATAATAGTAAACAATTAATATAACTCAAAACAATGGTTAATAGTATTTTTCCGCGCGAAATTCAAATCAACCACTTACGCCTCGCCACCTAAGCGTCTTCTTCCTCGTTCTATTTTTTCCTGAAACAAAAAATAAATTGGCAACGGTTTTGGACTGTCCCCTTATACCCCATTCTGAAAAATAGCGATTAGCTCCTGATGTCCCATAAATTAGGCGCGAGGGTTGATTTTGAACCGTCCAAATACGCTGAATTTAGTCATGGTACTGTGATGTTCCAATTTTACCTTAACTGGGAAACCCCAATTCAAAGCTTCATAAACCCTAAAAGACAACAATGGTAGATTTGCATATAGTGTATGAAAACTCAATTCAATCACATGGTTAGTCTCAGAATTAGTCAAGGAACATAAATCAATAATAAAAAATTGCTAAAGATGCATGAATCGAGATGCAAGAATGTAAAATATTTTCTGTACAGATCACGATGATTCTCACGTTTCTTGGTGTTAGAGCTTATGGTTTTGATCCAAATTCCTTCCTTGAAGCCTCAGCAAGCCAATGGAATAGTTGTTTGATCTTGAAAAACCCTAAAACCTAGTTTTCAATTTTCAACTTTTAGGCAAAAAACTCAAGTGTGTTTCTTGGTCTATGGCGCAGCTGGGACCTCCTTTTATTAGGTTTGGCTTTGCACTTATGTATGGGTGAGTGATTTAGGTCAAAGAAAACAAATCAAAACCTTTGCATTCATGATTTTTAAGATTTGATTCTTAAGGATCTTTTCAAATATTTTTCATGCCTATTTGGTACAAATCATGGCCAATCACTTCAATTCCTTCCATATATGATCATGCACGAAATTTTAAACCTATTCCATGCACAAAAAGATTTGATTGCATTGGTTTGGTATTTTTCATGTATTTTAATTAATTAAATGAATTATTAATAATTAAAAATCCAAATAAATAAATAAAAATGATAAAAAACTTCCCTTTGGGCCACATGGTCGTGCACATGCCTTGGATGATGAATTGTGGAAGAAAAAGAGGCCCATTAGCATTTTTAGGTCATTTGGAGCAATGTTGACTTTTCAAAATATCCAAAAATTTCCCAACTTCTACAAGGCATAACTTGCTCAATTTTTAAGCTTTGCTCATGTTCTTGGACATTTTGGAAAGGTCTTTGAGTCCTTTAACCAATTTCTGTGGTCCCATGTCATTTTGGTTTACCAATCTCAAGTTATGGTCTTTGACTTAAAGTCCCTTTTTGTTGACTTTTGAAAATGACCTATAATGTTGAAATTGATAACTTTTTGTGAGAGCATTTCTTGGACTTGAAGTATGAAGAGGAGTTGTAGGAAATGTCTTTCTATTCAAAATGAGATTTGGATGGAATTTTTATGATAAACCATGTGGAAGTTATGCCTTGGTCAAGTTACAGTTGACTTTTCAACTGTCCAAATATGGAAACTTTTGCATCTTGATGATTTTTGAGCCAAGCTTTGAGAATCATGATCAAGCATTGATCAAATGATGTTTGTGACTTCAAAATGAGATGTTGACCAAAAATTTGAACTTTTGACTGTCAAATGACCATTTTGCCCCTACAGTTGACTGTAGTGCAATTAGGGTTTTTGACTGTGCAATTTTGTGCTGTAAGTCTTGAAACTTGGTATGAGGATGCTTGACCATGTTTGGAGGCATGTGGGACTTGATTGGACCCTTGGAAACTTCAATTTCTTTGTCAGAACCAAAACCCTAATTTTTGACTGTTAGGAGGCCCTTGAACTGTGCAACCCTTGGGGAACTTTTTGAACCTTTGATTTGGCAAATTTTGAAGAATATGGGAGGGAAAATTTTGGGGTACAACAGTTGCCCCTGCTCAATCTTCTTAGACCTGAGGATGCAGATTGGCTGACATGCCTTTCGTAATCCGAAGGTGGAAGATGATTGAACACTAGAGTGCCCAGAAATTTGCGCTCACATAGTAGCAGTGTGATGGGGAATGGGCTTATAGATGCCATTTGGAGATTGATGGATAGGATGATGGGCTTATAGATGCCATGCTGAGAGGTGATGGAAGGTGGATGGGCTTATAGATGCCATCTGGATGTTGATCGCGTAAGAGATTCCTTAGTGATAGCTTGCGTACCTGCAAAAGAAAAATGAGTACCTGGCATGTTACGTGAGCTGGTCTTCAAATTCTTTGTATAGATGTGTCCTGAATGGTTACAGGAGCTGGATCTGGAGCTTCAAACGGTGATGAATGAACCAGGGATGGTTACTATCTCAACAAGAACGGTGAGAGAACCTTGGATGACTTTAACCTCAACAGCAATCGTTGAGAAAATCTTGGGATGATTACTACCTCCGCAGCATCAGGGAGAGAACCATAGGCGATTACAACCTCAACAGCAATCATTGAGAGAATCTTGGGCGACTTCGACTTCAACAGTATCATTGAGCGAATCTGGGGATGATTACTACCTCCGCAGTATCGGGGAGAGAACCAAAGGCGACTACAACCTCAACAACAATCATTGAGAGAATCTTGGATATCTTCACTTCAACAACAATCGTTGAGCGAATCTTGGGATGATTACTACCTCCGCAGTATCGGGGAGAGAACCAAAGGCGACTAGAACCTCAATAGCAATCATTGAGAGAATCTTGGATAACTTCAACTTCAACAGCAATCGTTGAGCGAATCTTGGGGTGATTACTACCTCCGCAGTATCGGGGAGAGAACCAAAGGCGACTACAACCTCAACAGCAATCATTGAGAGAATCTTGGATATCTTCACTTTAACAGCAATCGTTGAGCGAATCTTGGGATGATTACTACCTCCGCAGTATCGGGGAGAGAACCACAGGCGACTACAACCTCAACAGCAATCATTGAGAGAATCTTGGATAACTTCAACTTCAACAGCAATCGTTGAGCGAATCTTGGGATGATTACTACCTCCGCAGGATCGGGGAGAGAACCATAGGCGACTACAACCTCAACAGAAAACATTGAGAGAATCTTGGATAACTTCAACTTCAACAACAATCGTTGAGCGAATCTTGGGATGATTACTACCTCCGCAGGATCGGGGAGAGAACCACAGGCGATTACAACCTCAACAGCAATCATTGATAGAATCTTGGATAACTTCAACTTCAACAGCAATCGTTGAGCGAATCTGGGGATGATTACTACCTCCGCAGGATCAGGGAGAGAACCATAGGCGACTACAACCTCAACAGCAATCATTGAGAGAATCTTGGATAACTTCAACTTCAACAGCAATCATTGAGCGAATCTGGGGATGATTACTACCTCCGCAGGATCGGGGAGAGAACCATAGGCGACTACAACCTCAACAGCAATCATTGAGAGAATCTTGGATAACTTCTACTGAGTCTTTATCAGGAAAATATGTTTGGGGTCGATTTAACTGGGCTAGAGAAGGCCTTGGACTGGATAAGAAACAGAAAATCTTAGGGTCGATTAACTGAACCGGTCTAGGTCTTGAAATGTCTTCAACTGGGTAAGAAACAGGGAGATCTTAGGGTTGATCTGACTGAACCAGAGAAGGCCTTTGACTGGATAAGAAACAGAGAAATATTTTGAGTCGATTTAACTGAACCGGTATAGGTCTTGAAATAGCTGAGAACTTAACTGAATCTTTTCCTGAAAGGTAAAGGTCAGTCATATGCAATGCATAATATGGATCAAGCAATGATGTTCTCAACATAAATGAGATTTGTAAGATATGATGCGTATATGCATGCTATGATGTATGAAGATGTTTATGAATATTATGTTTTCGTCTAGGAAAGTAAATCCTTGACGGGTGCCGGCAAGTCACTCCTGGGCTGATGTTGAAGAATAGATTTTGCTTCTGTTGGGTGATAGTTGCAAGAATACCGGTAGGAGAAGATAATTCCGTTGGGGAATAAACTTGGCGAATGGATTACTCTGCGGGGAGAAAAGTACTCTGACGATCTTGCTGGGAAGCAATACTCTGTGGGGAGAGAGATACTTTGCTGAGTTGTCGATAATAACTTGCTGGGGACACCCTTGTTGTGTTGGAAGTGTTGATAGACTTCGCTGGGGATAAGAAGACTTCGTCGAGGACGATCTTTCCGTGGCTTTTGGCTGAGGATAACCCAGTTATATCCTGGTAAGGAAATAACTCTTGAATAAAGCCGGGGGACGCGCTCGTGCTCTGCGAGGATAAGCTTCCAGAATCTACTGGGGATAAGCTTACTGCTTGGGGAGATGAATTCCAACTTTCCTGGGGAACTGGATTGGACTCTCCTGGTGAAGTTTGAACTGTATTGGGGTAAGTGACTCCACTGAATGTTTGATATACCGCCGGGGAACAATCTTTAGACCAAGACTGCCGGGGATGCTTGTTAGGAATGTATGTATACTGCTGGGGAATGCTGAGATCTGCTGGAGGATACCCAACTTCCTTAAGGTTTGATTGTATAGCTTTATTTGGAGAGAGTATTGCTGACTTGCTGGCTCACTCTCTGGGGAATTAAGATATACTGGTTATGTTCTTCAGCTGAACCTACCTTGGTACCTTGGTGGACGGAACAATTAGATCATTTGGACAACTCATCATTGCCCCCTGTTTCTGAGGTGGGAGATGAAGACCTGTGAGGTGCTGATAGTTGTTGACGGACAAACCTTCTTCTGGTCGGCAGGTGACAAGATAACATGACATAGTCGTACGCTTTAATCCCTAACTTTTGCCTGGACCGCCCTTTTGGGTTTTCAGTCCACCGGGATACCCATTTTTGCCCAAGCCACCTTTGCAGGTTTTCGACTTGCCGGGTGTACAGATTTTTCATTTCGTCCCTTCATTTTTCCCGAACCCTTTTGGTTCGCCGAGAGGCCCTAATTTTTGCCTAGGCATGTCAGCCTAGCGGGTCTTTGATTTTGCGTAGGATTTTTTCCGACTATGTCCACACTCTTGGAAAGCAGGGAGGTGCCCCTGTTGTTGTGTTGCCATGCCACCAGAAGATCTTCGTTTGATCGTCCAATGCCCCAAGTGACTTAGACGGAGATTTGCCCCAGGCTGGTTGGCCTTTTGAGAGATTCTCCGAATCTTGACTTAACTGCCCCAGATGATGGACAATAGTCATGCCATGCCCCTTGATTGGAAGTGCTTCTGTTCATTAGGCTTTCGTCGTGCGAACTTCTATGCTGTTCAAACAAAAAGTCATATGCAAACAAAGTTATGTTAAAAATGCAAAGCTTATGTCTGTCTTGAAGATTTTGAAAATGCATTCTTTTTCATAAAACAAATGAATGTTTGTAAAACGTGATGTCAACTCCGTATTTACCGTAGGCCTTAAGGAGTCAGGATACCTTTCGTAACAGTATGCTTTCGAACTAACCCATGCTTCAGCTAGGACTTTTGAGGGTTATAACGTGGCCTGGTTCACGGTTTAAGAAACAAAGGATAAAGGCTCAAATTTTGTTTGTACCCACCCGCTCTTCGTGATGTTCTCCAGACCTAAACTCAGTTGATCATACGTTAGACCTTATTTGAGTCTTTGCTCTGATTTTCCGGTGATGATTCGGATGTTGACAATTTATTTTGAATAGGCAGTCAATTCTCTTTTTGTTGAGGGTTTGTGCGACCTCTTTTTTATTTTTTTATATTTTATTATCCCTATTTTTTGCCTAAACTGTTTCTTTTGTGATTACAGTCAGCGGGATGCCCCAGTTTCGTAAGTCTCCTTTATAGGTTTTGACTTAATGGGCTTTTTATTTTTTTTTGAGATATAATGACTGCCTATCTGTATGATTGTTCAGAACCATCACTGTCTTTTGTTTTGTAAGGACCTCTTTGGTGCCATTCGTTATGCACTTGGATCAACTGAGAGACTACCCTGCCCCAGGTTATGATTAAGGGTTTTAAATTTCGAAAAGAAAAACTCCTACTTCTTTGGCTCAGAGGGGTTGACGAGGGATTATCTTCCTTATAACTCCAGTGTTTAGGAATTGAAACAATGCCTGTACCTCATCAGCGGGGTCTGTTCAAAAGCATACTGTAGATTGTGGTATCGTTTTCGTCATCCTCCCTCAAGAGGCTTAGAATTATTAATTAAGAGTTGATCATCAGAAAAAATATGAAAATAATTTGCATTTAGTGAATACGAATATATTGTTTCAGAACAGACATATGCGATGCATTAATGAAATAACAATGTTTGACATGAATAAATGTTTGAACAAAAGAAAATTGCAACTTGAACATTCGAATGAACAAAAATTTCTCAATCCTAGCCATGTTTTGGCAAGGGAGCAGTGATCACGTTGGGAGTCTTGAATACTTCAAACTGAATCTCTCCAGCGTCGATCATGTCTTGAATCTTGTTTTTGAGAGGCCAGCAGTTGTCCGTAGTATGCCCCGGGCTATCAGAATGGTATGCGCACCTATCGTTGGGGTGATAGTTAGGAGCAGAAGTATTTGGATTCCGGAGAGGAGCCCTTAAGGTGATTAGCCCTGCCTTCAACATTTGTTGTAGTGCTTGATCCAGCGACATGTTGATCTTGGTGAACTGCCTTTTAGGCTTGTCTGGTTTGCTCTGATCAGTCTGTTGCTCTGGGCGAGGTCGTTGTTGGACCTGTGAAGTAGTAGCAGCTTGGAGAGGTCCAAACCTTTGACCTCTTGGAAGTTGATTAATGACCGGGTCCCTGACTTGGGCTGGTTGCTTCATGCCTTGAGGAAGCTGACTGATCATGGCCCTCAGCTCTCCTTGCTCCTGAGCTAAACCTTGAATGAGGGCCCTTTGCCCCAGCATCTGGGTTTTCAATGTGTCTACCTCAGCTTGTAGACGTTTCAGCTGTTCGTCCTTGTCATCTTCAGGACTCTTTCTGATCAAATTCCCCATGAGGAGTGTCCTCAACTCTTCTTGCCCCTTGGATAGGCTTAGGAAGATCTCCTTGAACTGAGTCTCTTGAGTGTGAAGGTCCTGGTTATCTTGTTGGCAAGCCATTGCTGAAATAAACAGCGGAGATGGTAAGTGACCTGTCCAAAGGGTACCTATTATGCAATGATATGTATGATATGCATGTAATGTTTTCAAGGATCTCGCGGGGTAAACAAGAAAATTTGTTAGCATCTGGATCCGATAGCTTGATTGAAAGAACTTCATATTTGTTGAGAGTCTTTCTTCCAAGGGTCAAAGGCTCACCATATCCAGTGGGTCATAGCCCCTGACAACTTTGGCTCGGGGAACTTTCTTCAAGTGTCAAAGCTCACCATATCAAGTGGGTCATAGCCTCTGACAACCTTGGCTAGAGGAAAATAAATCCTCTTTGCCTCTTGCTAGATGTTTGATTTATCATGACCTGCATCACAGACCCTTGAGATCCTTGAAATGGGTTAAGATGTATGCAATGGTATGATGTTATGGTATGCATGGGGTAATATGAATAAACCCTGTTATGAGCCCTTATTAAGGACTATAAACAGAAACCTGCAAGAAACTCAAGTAAAACCTGTTATGAGTCCTAATTAAGGACTGCAAACCAAAACCTGTAAGAAACTTAGTATACCCTGTTATGAGTCCTAATTAAGGACTGCAAACAAAACCTGCAAGGGAAACTCAAGTGTCAGATAACAAGCATGCAAATAGTCAAGTTGGAAGGCACACAAGTCACACAAGACAAGCCCTTAGGGTTTAAGGCCAGCATGGGGTCTGGGTAGTACCCTCTTGAAGTTAGTGGGCTCAACCTGTCCTATTAGAAGTAACCGGGTTCTAAGGGTCCCAATATCACGGGATTGCTTTCATTGTTCATCGTTTCGATTTAGCCACTGAACTGGCGACCGAAATATTCCAGGAAAGCAACCCTCAATTGAGTGTAGTATCGAGTATCAACCAACCTCGGACTGCACCAAAGTCAGTTATCTCACTACCCTAAAGAGGCCAAGATAGTTCAATTAAGGTTCCTAAGGTCAGTTGATGCTTCACGACACCACGCGGAGGCCCCGTACTCTCCTTGACTGAACTCAAGGGTTACCGGTACACACCAAAGTGCCACATCAACGTAGCAGACTGTTTCAACCATGTCGGTATACCCCGCACAGTTCCCTCACAGCCTTGTTGCTACTTTCTAAGAAGGTATCCCCAGATCCGGGTTAGGATCTATAGAACTCCAAAGACAGTCCCACAATTTAAAGCAAACAAGGAAAGCAATTGAAAACACAGTTATGAACTAGCCCTAAGGTACACCTCACTTTATAAGTCTTATCCCCAGCAGAGTCGCCAGTTCTGTGATCGGTGGATCTGGAACTGACTGTTTAACCCTGGTTCGCGAAATGTCACGGAAGCAAGAGTCGCCACCGTCTTTTATTTTCTCCAAATGGAAAGGACAAAAGCACAGAAAAATTCCTTATAGAGATTGCTCTCGGTTCGGGAGGTAGGTTATAGAAAGGGAAGGTGTTAGCACCCTTTCTATCCATGGTTATCCATGGGCTCTTAGATACTTGCTCATTGTGTTTTCAAAAATGGTTTGTTTGCTTTTCAACTGTGGGTTTTAAAAAGTTTCTTCGAAAATTCCAGTTCGACTCTTGTATCGGTCCTCAAGAGTGTTTGGAAGATTGCTTTCGAAAGCTTTTTGAAAAGGTGTCGGTGTGAAAAGTATTTTTATTTGTTTTGAAGTTAGAGCAAATATCTAGAGTCGTCTACCTACCCTAAGGAATTCGTCTGTGTAAATGTCCTTTAAAGTAGTGCCATCCCACCATTGAGAGGTAGGTAGCACCACCGTTGGAGGTGTTCGGGTCAATTCGAGGGTTCGGGACATGGTGGTCACCAGAGCAATAGGAAGACACCTTAGAAGCTACCCTCATGCCATGTTCATGGACATGAGGACTTACTAAAACATCTTCTACTCGACGACCACCTTTCGAGGGCAAGGCAACAGTGAGGCGTACCCTAGGGGTGGTGTGTGATTTGTGTGTCATGTTCATTTATTTTTATCTTGTCATGTTATTGGTGATCTACACGTTTGTTTTTATTTAAGGCCATTCATTCTTGCATGCATTTAGTTAACAGTTAAAAAGTGCGAGAAAGGTAAAGTTCTAAACTATTACAAAAGGCGCGGGTCCACATCGCCAAAATTTCCAGGACCCGATTTGACAGAAAAAATAAAGAAATAAAGCAAAAGTGCGCAAGATAAGTATTTACATGGCTTTGGGAGAATTACACAAATAGTTAAAAGAAAGAAAAAAAAATAAATACGCGAATCGAATTAAAATTAGAAACGAGGGCGTTGGACCCTTTTTAATGAAATTAAGTTATTATTTACAAATTAATTAAATTAAAGAAAAAGAAATTATTTTTTGGTTTTTTTTTTGTATTTATGAGAATTTAATGAAATTAAAAACCTAATTCTACAAATTTTTTATTTATTAAGAGAATATGACAATTATCTAAAATTAAGCCTAATTAATTAATTGCAACTTGATTTATAAAAATAACTAATTAAGAATTAATAATTAATATAGTAAAATAAAAAAGGATGAAAAATGCTTGAAACCCTAATTCTACCAATTTTAGGTTTTATTGAAAAAAAACATTAAGATTTAAACCTAAATTAACACTAAAATCAATTAATGATGTTTATTTACAAAATATTAAGTTATTAAATAAGAATACTTATTTTTGTCTCTTTTTATTTTATTTTATATTGTTTTTATGTTTTTTATGAAAATATTAAATTAATTAAAAAAACAATAATTGAAATAAATAAAAAGAATGAAAAAAATGTAAAAAAAGCTTGCAAACCTAGGGGGGGTCTGTCCCCAAATGAGAGGTATGATCCAGTATTTTAGGCCCATTAACCTTTGGCCTCTTTGACTTTTCAGCTAGCGCGCATGTGTGTTGACTGAGGTTCACCATGGTCTTCAGATCTGGTCCCTTGGATTGGTATGATTGTACGCGTGGACGGCTTGATAATGTGGATGCATGATGGACGCTAGCATTGAAACTACACATAAGCATTAATTGAAAAATAATATGGAAAGGGTGAGGGACCTGGGGTTCGAACCCAAGTCCCAGGGATTACCAATAAGCTTGCTTGCCACTGAGCCACCTAGCGCGTTTTGAATATATAATAGTAAACAATTAATATAACTCAAAACAATGGTTAATAGTATTTTTCCGCGCGAAATTCAAATCAACCACTTACGCCTCGCCACCTAAGCGTCTTCTTCCTCGTTCTATTTTTTCCTGAAACAAAAAATAAATTGGCAACGGTTTTGGACTGTCCCCTTATACCCCATTCTGAAAAATAGCGATTAGCTCCTGATGTCCCATAAATTAGGCGCGAGGGTTGATTTTGAACCGTCCAAATACACTGAATTTAGTCATGGTACTGTGATGTTCCAATTTTACCTTAACTGGGAAACCCCAATTCAAAGCTTCATAAACCCTAAAAGACAACAATGGTAGATTTGCATATAGTGTATGAAAACTCAATTCAATCACATGGTTAGTCTCAGAATTAGTCAAGGAACATAAATCAATAATAAAAAATTGCTAAAGATGCATGAATCGAGATGCAAGAATGTAAAATATTTTCTGTACAGATCACGATGATTCTCACGTTTCTTGGTGTTAGAGCTTATGGTTTTGATCCAAATTCCTTCCTTGAAGCCTCAGCAAGCCAATGGAATAGTTGTTTGATCTTGAAAAACCCTAAAACCTAGTTTTCAGTTTTCAACTTTTAGGCAAAAAACTCAAGTGTGTTTCTTGGTCTATGGCGCAGCTGGGACCTCCTTTTATTAGGTTTGGCTTTGCACTTATGTATGGGTGAGTGATTTAGGTCAAAGAAAACAAATCAAAACCTTTGCATTCATGATTTTTAAGATTTGATTCTTAAGGATCTTTTCAAATATTTTTCATGCCTATTTGGTACAAATCATGGCCAATCACTTCAATTCCTTCCATATATGATCATGCACGAAATTTTAAACCTATTCCATGCACAAAAAGATTTGATTGCATTGGTTTGGTATTTTTCATGTATTTTAATTAATTAAATGAATTATTAATAATTAAAAATCCAAATAAATAAATAAAAATGATAAAAAACTTCCCTTTGGGCCACATGGTCGTGCACATGCCTTGGATGATGAATTGTGGAAGAAAAAGAGGCCCATTAGCATTTTTAGGTCATTTGGAGCAATGTTGACTTTTCAAAATATCCAAAAATTTCCCAACTTCTACAAGGCATAACTTGCTCAATTTTTAAGCTTTGCTCATGTTCTTGGACATTTTGGAAAGGTCTTTGAGTCCTTTAACCAATTTCTTTGGTCCCATGTCATTTTGATTTACCAATCTCAAGTTATGGTCTTTGACTTAAAGTCCCTTTTTGTTGACTTTTGAAAATGACCTATAATGTTGAAATTGATAACTTTTTGTGAGAGCATTTCTTGGACTTGAAGTATGAAGAGGAGTTATAGGAAATGTCTTTCTCTTCAAAATGAGCTTTGGATGGAATTTTTATGATAAACCATGTGGAAGTTATGCCTTGGTCAAGTTACAATTGACTTTTCAACTGTCCAAATATGGAAACTTTTGCATCTTGATGATTTTTGAGCCAAGCTTTGAGAATCATGATCAAGCATTGATCAAATGATGTTTGTGACTTCAAAATGAGATGTTGACCAAAAATTTGAACTTTTGACTGTCAAATGACCATTTTGCCCCTACAGTTGACTGTAGTGCAATTAGGGTTTTTGACTGTGCAATTTTGTGCTGTAAGTCTTGAAACTTGGTATGAGGATGCTTGACCATGTTTGGAGGCATGTGGGACTTGATTGGACCCTTGGAAACTTCAATTTCTTTGTCAGAACCAAAACCCTAATTTTTGACTGTTAGGAGGCCCTTGAACTGTGCAACCCTTGGGGAACTTTTTGAACCTTTGATTTGGAAAATTTTGAAGAATATGGGAGGGCAAATTTTGGGGTACAACAGTCTTCCTCAAGAATGGAGAACTCATCGTGATCATCCAATTGACAACATAATTGGAGATATTAGCAAAGGGGTATCTACACGGCTAAATCTTAAGGATGCATGCTTAAATATGGCTTTTGTATCTCAAGTTGAACCTACCAAAGTGGCTCAAGCACTAGAAGATGATCAATGGATCCTTTCCATGCAAGAGGAGCTAAACCAATTTGAGCGGAACGAACCTAATCCAGGAAATAAACGTATCATTGGAACCAAATGGGTATTAAAAAACAAGATGGATGAAAATGGTATAATCACTCGAAACAAGGCAAGACTAGTTGCTCAAGGATACAACCAAGAGGAAGGAATTGATTTTGAAGAAACTTTTGCTCCGCTAGCACGTTTGGAAGCAATAAGACTATTACTTGCATATGCATGCTCATTGGACTTTGAACTTTTTCAAATGGATGTAAAAAGCGCATTTCTCAACGGATTCATAAATGAAGAAGTCTATGTAAAGCAACCTCCCGGATTTGAAGACTTCAAACATCCTAATTATGTCTTCAAATTGAAGAAATCTCTTTATGGGCTGAAGCAAGCACCAAGGGCATGGTATGATAGACTAAGTGCATTCCTATGTGAAAAAGGGTTTATAAAGGGTAAATTTGATACCACCCTCTTCATAAAAAATGTTAATCATCATACTTTACTTGTACAAATCTATGTAGATGATATTGTTTTCGGTTCAACTAACCAAAATATGTGCAAGGAATTTTCATCTATGATGCAAGGAGAGTTTGAGATGTCTATGATGGGAAGATTGAATTTCTTTCTCGGTCTTCAAATTAAGCAACTCAAACACGGTATCTTCATAAACCAATCAAAATATTGCAAAGACCTTATAAAGAAGTTTGAGATGGAAAGCAGCAAAGAAAGTGCAATTCCTATGGGATCCGGCACCTATCTTGATCCAGATGAATCAGGGAACTCTATTGATATAACTAAGTATCGTGGAATGATTGGCTCTCTTCTCTATTTAACAGCAAGTAGACCTGACATCATGTTCAGCGTTATCCTATGTGCAAGATATCAAGCCAATCCTAAAGAGTCTCACCTTGCAGCAGTCAAGCGCATAATAAAATATCTTAAAGGAACAACCAACATCGGATTATGGTATCCAAAAGGTAGTATGTGAAATCTAGTTGGTTATTCTGATGCTGACTATGCAGGTTATAAGACTGATCGCAAAAGTACAAGTGGAACATGTCACATTCTCGGAAATGCCTTGGTTTCATGGTCATGCAAAAAGCAAGCAAGCGTCGCTCTCAGCACTGCCGAAGAAGAATACATTGCAGCTGGAAGTGGATGCGCTCAAATTCTTTGGCTAAAACAACAGTTACTTGACTATGGAGTAAACCTTGGATGTATTCCACTTCGATGTGATAACACAAGCGCAATCAATATTACAAAAAATCCAGTTATGCATTCCCGGACGAAACACATTGACATCAGACACCATTTCATCAGAGATCACGTACTCAAAGGAGATGTCGAGATTACTTTTGTGGACACTCAAAATCAACTCGCGGACATCTTCACAAAACCACTTGCAAAGGATGCATTCTTCAAAATTCGTCGTGAACTCGGAATCCTAGATGAACAAGATATATAAGGTGAACTCTATCCTTATCTATACATAAATATACATATAAATATACATACATATATATATATATATATATATATATATATATATATATATATATATATATATATATATATATATATATATATATATATATATATATATATATGGGCTTAGAACATGTTTCATATGTTAAAAAATATTGTTTTAAAATTTTTTCTTTTAAGTAAATCGATTTACTTAGTGTGTAAATCGATTTACCACTGAACCAAAATCAATTTTTAATAATTTTTTTTGTGTAAATCGATTTACCAAGTATGTAAATTGATTTACCACTGAAACTGAAGCGTTTTTATTTAATTTTTAACTGTGCAAATCGATTGATCCTACACACCAATCGATTTGCACCTGTTCAGCATGTGATATTTTTATGAGTCTTTAATATATTGGTCAACCTTACCTTGCCTCTCAACCTCCCACCTTCTTTTTGACCAATCATGGAATCTTGACCAACTCCACTCAATTAAGTCTCATAAAGACCTCACTTACTCTACTCTACTATTTAATCTCACCAAAACTCCCTCACTATCTCATAACACCAAAACTCCCTCACTATCTCATAACAACACCAAAAATTCTCTATCTTCCTTACTCAAAACCCTAACCATCTCCATGGCTCCCAAAAGAAAAGCAACAGCCTCAGAAAAAGGAAAGAAGAAAACTGTTGCAGCCTCTGAAAACTCATTGCTCGAGTACCTCTCGGATACACAACGTGAAAGATTCATCAAGCATTTTCAAAAGAAAATAATCTCAGCTCCCAAATTCGGTATGTTATCTACCTTTCCCGATGAATGCTTCACTTTTCAAAGGGATTTGATTGCTTATGGGTTAGAACCGTTAATATCATCACGTGGTTACTATTATCCGGATCTAGTTCGAGTATTCTACAGCAACATGCATTATGATAACAACAAATGCTATACCTATGTGCTCGGAACAAGAATTCCTCTGCATTCAAAAACAATAGGCAGAATTTTGAACATTCCATATACTGGAAGTTCTCTGTATGACCCAGAGGATGCTGACTGGGAAAATTATAGGAAGAGAGAATTCTTCTACAACATTGGCCGGTTGTCAGAAGTAGAATACCTTGCAAAGCAGATTCGTAGTCTTGGCGGTGTTATTCCGGCTCGGGACACTTAGAGTGCTGGTAATTTTCATATTGATGATAGATTGTTCCATTATTTTCTGGTATATATTTTATTTCCTAGAGCAGGAAATCACTGTACTGTGACCGATCTAGAATTGCAAATTCTATATGCAAGGAAAAATGGCATTTCGGTAAACTGGGCTAAACTGATTGTGGTGCATATGCTAAGAGTTGCCACAAGGGCTACTTTTCTGCCATATGCATACTTCATCACATGGATCTTGGAAGCATTTGATATTGATTTTACTGGGTTTGAGAGGGTTGAAATGGATCCAATCAGCAATAGGATCTCCATCAAAAATGTTGATTCTAGGATGGGTGTTCATTTCGATTCTGAAGCAAAGACCATCACATATATTGGAGAGGATGTTGTAGGTGATGAAGGCAATAATGCGGATGAAGAAGAAAATGAAGTCCCTCCTCCTGCTGCCTCTTCTGGTCCAACCAACCAAGATGTTATGGATTTTATGACTCAACAGTTTGCATCTCTCAACACTAACATCAATGCTCAATGGACCGCGATAAATGACTCTACCTCCTCTCGCATCAATGCTTTTCAGAACGATGTGAACCAACAGTTTTCATACCTCTACTCACATCTCCATATTCCTCCATACGATCCAAACAATCCAGCACCTCCGCCTCCTCAATACACCGAACCACCTCTACAACAACAATTTCCATATCAAGGACCCTTCTAATGTTTTCCTGACCAATATTATTAAATTCCTGTTATTTATCATTATGTTTTTTGTTTTGAAAATTGCTTCAAGTGTTAGTTTTTGTATTATGTGTATTTGAACTTTGTTCGATATTTTTTAGCAATTTGCGTTTTAGTTTATGATCACATCTCTTTTCAAAATTGTTATAAGTATCATCTTATGTTACATATTTCCCTTCTTTTTGATAATGTCAAAGGGGGAGAAGGATGTGATAGCACTTTATGGTTGTTTGTTTCAGCTTTCTTTTTAGGGCAAGTTTTCAAATCTTTTTCTCCATAGGGGGAGAAATCTATCTTAGGGGGAGAAAACTCCTTTTGCTCCAATTCTGAACAACTCATAAAGAAAGATGGGTTGTCATCATCAAAAAGGGGGAGAATGTAATCTAAATCCTCAACTCAACTTTAGTTTTGATGAAAGACAATCAAGCTAGTTTTGATGAAAGACAAACAAGCACTATGGCAAGAAGGAACAGAAGTGGAATTAGCTTAAAGCATCATTCACTCAAAGCTTCAAGGATCATGACAAGCAAACAAGTATATCAATTCTCATTTGAACTACATTGATTAGAAATGCTCAAAAATGATATACACACTTACCACAACACTTCATTTAAAGTTTAAAGCAAATTCTAAGTTTTTTACTAATGTAAATCGATTAACATATCATGTAAATCGATTTACACATGTTTTTTCAAAAACTGATTGCCCCTGGCAGCAATCGATTTACATGGAGTGTAAATCGATTGATTACTGAACTGAGTTAATTTTTAACACTTGTAAATCGATTTACACATCATTCTAATCGATTTACACTTCAAATTTTTGAAAACAAGAACGTTACAAACCCGTGCAATCGATTTACATCTAATGCTAATCGATTTACACGTTGTAATTTTTGAAAAATATGAACTTGATTCAAGATATCCTTCACACCTTTTCTCCAATAGTTGCATGGTCATACATTGCATCTTATCAATTTTTACAAACAGAAAAGTATCCATTTGGAAAGGTATCTTGATTGCTTTAAATACTAAATCTTTCAAATTATAAAACAACTCTTCTCTCATGCAATAATTTCTGAACTTTGTAAAATATTCAAACTTCATATTTCTTAACTTTTAAGAACAAAGATTTTCTGCACTTTCACACATATAAGAACAAAAATCTTTGAGCATTTTCTAACCATTGTGTTACATTTTGAATTGCTTACAAGAGAAGAAAGAAGAAACTTCATTGAAGTCACTCTATGTGATCAACATCTTAAGAAATCATATTTCATAGAATTATACTAAAGTGTAACTTATTTCCAGGATTGTTGGAATTAAGTATTAGAATACTGGTGTACCTTGTTGTCCATTGTTGGAAACAAGAGGTATCTTTTGAGATGATTGTTCTCAAGAGACTTATTGGAAATCCAAGAGGGTGTTCTTGGTATTTGTTAGTGTCTTTAGTTGATAAGACTAGGAAGAGTCTTGTAAAAGTTCTAATAAAATAGTGAAATCTCTTGCGTGTTTGCAAGGGGACTGGACGTACTTCCGGGGTGTGGAAGGAACCAGGATAAATCTCCGTGTCTCTTTACTTTCTGCACTTTAAAGTTTTCCAAAGCACTAAATCAAAACCAGAAAGTGTAAAATAAATCAAAAATCGACCACCACCTAATTCACCCCCCCTCTTAGGCGTAATCTTAAACTAACACGTAGCACCAGTATCAATAATAGTAATTAAAGGAGTACTATTAATGAAACATGTACCTCTAATAAGTCTGTCCTCGGAAGTTGTCTGATCCTCCACCAAAGCAAACACTTTACCACTAGACTGAGCCTTCTTCGGTTTCGGACACTGGCTACCAATGTGCCATTCTTCCTTACAATTGAAACAAACCACATTCTTGTGCTCACACTCAGATACAATATGTCCGTTCTTACCACAACAGTGACATCTCCTCACTTCGGCAGTACACACATTACTCTTGTGCCCAGGCTTCCCACACTTAAAACAAATCACACCAGCAGGAGCATCTCCCCCACTAGTTCTCTGACCATGAGCAACTCTCTGCTTACCCTTACCAGCTGGGGCATCATAGGGTTTACCACGACTCTGCGGGTGCTTACCCCTCTTCTCACTAATAATCTTGTAATGAGCATTGTTATCTTCCTCAAAAATCCTACAGCTATCAACCAACTCAGCAAAGACACGAATCTTCTGGTATCCAACTTCCTTCTTAATTTTCGGGCGCAACCCATTCTCAAACTTAATACACTTTGAAAACTCAGCATTTTCTTCAGCGTAATGTGGATAAAACTTGGCCAACTCAGCAAACTTGGCAGCATACTCAACAACAAACAAATTTCCTTGCTTCAGCTCAAGGAACTAAATTTCCTTCTTTCCACGGACATCTTCAGGAAAATACTTTCTCAAAAACTCCCTACGGAACACAGCCCAAGTGACATCCTCACCTGCAACTTCCAATTTCTGGTAAGTCTCTAGCCACCAGTCATCAGCCTCGACTGCTAGCATATGAGTCCCATAACGAACCTTCTGCGCTGGAGTGCAGTCCATCACGCGAAAGATCCGCTCAATCTCTTTCAACCATTCCAATGCTCTGTCAGGATCATATTTCCCTTGAACGTAGGTGGATTCTCTCTCTGGAAAGTCGCCAAGCTACGAGATCCAGCATTCCCGTCAGCATTCGGCTGATTTTCCATCGCATGAGCCATAGCTTGCAGAGCAACAACAAGAGCAACATCATTCCTTCCAGCCATCACAACTTATCTCTACAACACAAACAATTGTTAGAACATCAAAATAACAATACTTGATTGTTAGACAACTAAGACTCGACGACAAGGTCGGGCCAACCTTTTGCTCTGATACCAACTTTGTAACACCCCAATTCTACCCCACGCAAATTATGCAAAATAAATCAGAGTTATAAAATTTCATTCATACAAACGAACTGGGACGTCACAAATTCTTCTAATAAACTCATTGCATTCATTATGGATATATAACACTTTTTCAAAACGCTGGATGAACTAACAACATAACATCTTTCATTAAATATTCAACAACTACGCAACGGAAATCTTCAATAACCTCTTTAAATAAAATAGCAACAACTTCGAAACATCTCATATTTAGTAAATAAACAATTCAAAATTCAGCAACTAAAATTCAGCAATCAAAAATCAGTAAGCGTTTATCCCCCCGAGTGTTACATATCAAAGCAATGACACCGACTCGATCTATTGAAGGTATACGGCCTTCACTCTCGGTTACCTGCACGTTACCAACATAAGGGCAACATTCAAACAGAAGGGGTGAGATATCTAACAATATAATAAAGCGCATGATAATTAATATATTAAATTAGATCACCACTTCTCATCTCATAATCAACAATAAATACAACATGTATATTCATTCAGCAATATCAAATACATCTCATTATTCAATCACAAAAATGCGACTCAAAACTATGCAAATGCATGTGGTACCATTGGAGCATAACTCCCATCTCAAAAATCTAATCTGCCAATTAATAGAGGCATCAAATAAGGCATAACCTTCATCTCAAAATTTGCCAATCCAGGCCATTTCAAAAAAATGCAATGTATGTGACTCAACATGAATGTAATAACACACTCAATTAACAACATCTCAAAACACATCTCAAACAACAACATCTCAATCATCAAAACGACAACATTTCAGTCATCTCAAAATACAACATCTCAATCATCAAAACGATAACATTTCAGTCATCTCAAACAACAACATCTTAATCACAACATCTCATAAACATCTCAAAATAATTTGTTAAACATTACTTATTTATCAACATCATTTGTTCATCGTAATTTATCAAACACAACTTTAATAATCACATCTTATTAATAACTCAGACGTATATCAATACTACAGTAATCCCTACTGTTATTATGCAGTTCTACTTCACTTCTGTCATTAATCCTACTGTCGTAATTCTAACAGCAGTGCCTAACATCTCAAAATTCATCATTCTGTCCAAAAACAGTACAACAATCATCTATGGGAATTAATCCTAAGTCCTAAATTAGTCATTGGAATTACACTTCCTAATCATCATTTTAATCATCTAAAATAATAATCATTGCGTTAGCTAATCAACGCTTCGAACGACATCTCAAACAACATCCTACAACTCAAGTTACAACAACTTAAAAATTGATTATGTCAAAAATTATTCAGTATGCATCGACACAAAACACTATGCATCGATACATCCTGCTTCGTATTCATACTATGAGTCGACGCATCCTTCTTATGGATCGACTCATCCTGCCTCAAAATCCCAGCATGTATCGACACATATATCGTACCGATCGACTCATCCTGAGTCTTGCACTCATCATGTATCGACGCATCCTCTCTTCGCATCGAATCATCCTGAGTCTTGCACTCATCATGCATCAACGCAAACCTTCATGCATCGACTCATCCTGAGTCAAACACCCTCCTTGCATCGACTCATCCAGTTTGAGGTCGACGCGTCATGCGATTTTCTGCATAAATTTTCTGCGTTTCTACTGTATTTTGCTACGGGAATATAATCACAGTCCTACAAACCTCATCCTGACCATGACAATTCATCACCTAATCATTAACCTTTAATACTACATCGTTTAGACAACATCATATCATCATTTATCCATCGAGAAATCATCAATCATCATCATACCTCATTCAATTCAATAACAAAAACAACAATCCTCTAATCCCACATATCAAATATCATTAACCCCATTATAAAGCCAAAACCCCACCCTTACCTTGGATCGAAGGTTGCTCTACAATTTATGGGTTGAATTCTTCGTTCTTGCCATTTTCTTCAAAACCAGCAGCTTCACGTTTCCACAATCCTTATTTTTCCTTCTTACTGTTTCTTCCTTCTATTCTAACAACAAATAATAAAATAACCTAATATTATTAGATTATTCCTTAATGGGCTCAAAACCTACACCCCCCTTAATACTTCTACTATCTCAAATTAAGCCCACCTTAAATAATATTAGCTTCTAACATTATTTCACATAATAATATAATACCTCAAATATATTATTATTTCTCCATTTAATAAAATAAATCCAATTTATCAACGCTTCTTCACAATTATTCTAAAAATAATTTAATTAAATAATTAATTAAATTACGGGTGTTACACCTCCCCCAACGCGTATCAACCTCAAGCCTCAATACAAAAAACAACAGCCCAAAATCAAACAACAAAAACAGTGAGCTAAGTGTTTTTACCCTTCTCGCGTTCTGTGCTCTGAGTTTCAATTTTCGGTCTGATTTGGGTGCTAATCTGTTGTTTTCCTTCTGATTTGTAGGTTGCAGTAGCGGCGGAGCTTGAAGTGGACGGCGATGGTTCAACTACACGATTAGGGTTTCTGATTCAGAAACTCTAATCGTGTCCTCTTTTGTTCTTCAGCGACAAAGGGGTTTGTTCGTCGTTCTTCCCTCGTTCCTCTTTCAATCTTTCGTCTCAGAATCTCCTCCAATTTTTTTCGTCTCAGAATCTCCTCCTCTTCGGTTCTGTATTCCAGTATTTATAATACTAGGTTTAAATTGTTGTTACCAATTATTTAGGGTTTGATTTAGGATTTAGAGAAATTAGGGATTTGCCTTTCTGCAAAATTGATTTGAATTGTAATTTTTTCGATTCAGTTCATATGATTTTTTGTATTATAGATTAGATTTGAATTAGTTATGTATATTTTGGATTTGATTATGTGGTGAGATTCTGTTATATAATTTTTGAAGATTCTGTTGTAACAAAGATTTGATTCTGGTTTTGATTTATTGGAGATTTGTTGTTTAAGAGATTTGATGAAGATTTGAATTGGTTGTAGTTCTGTTTATTTTCTGTAAAAGGCCAAAATTTGATTCAGTAAAAGTTTTGATTTGTACAATGCTGGTTAATAAGAGAAACGTGTGCACTCTTTGATCAAATGGTATAGTAACTGTTAATTGCGTTTTGGGCCTGCTTTACAATTTTTCAGCTCAGCAGCATTATATTTTTTTTTGTATTACAGTAAAAATGTTTTTTAATGCAACCAGGACCCAATTGGCCCTTCCGTAACCCAATGTTTTAAACAAACTTTTAATAAATAAATAAAATTGATAAACAACATTTAATGATTAATGAAAGCATTATCGTGGTAAGAAAAAGTCTAACAGCATTTAGAACATATATCACGTTCTTTTATTACTTACTATATTTATTTTAATTAAAATAATAACAACAATTTTAATAAGTTTTTATTAAAACAACAAAGCATCAAATGGGCTAACCTAGAAACTGTTTAATGGGCTTGCTATTAATGGGCTTGCTATTTTATAATTTCACCCCCAATTCTTTGTTATTCCTAAAATAAAAATGGGCCAACATGAAATGGGCCTTTGATTCGAAGTTTTCACCTCCTCTTTTACTAACGACAATAAATTTAAAGTGGACTTTATAATAATTAAGAGCTTAATCCTTATTTGAAATAATTTTCCATTTTCGAATTGCATGGGCCATTGGCCAACATGCTTCGTGAATGGGTTTACAGATATGTAGGTCTTTCTGATTTAGAAAGCCCCCATTTTCGCGAATTAAAATACACCCCCTAGTCTTGGATAAGGATGGGCCATCAGATATTGTTGTACCATATTTAATTAAATATTTTCTTCTATTTTAATCTTAAAAAAATAAAATCAACGGGGTAGGACAAATTTGGGGTATGACAACTGCCCCTATTCAATTACCTTCTAGTCAAATAGCGTGAGAAAACTCGAGTCTTGCGCATTCTGATTGGACGTTTATTGAATACTTGAAGTATCCCGAAATTTGTCTGACAAACATAAGGTTACCCTGATATAGCATACCCTTACGAGTCTTTGGGAAAGTAGGCAAAGCTGATAATGTATCGCTTACCGAGGTTTGATAACAAGGTGGACGATTTTAGGAGCGTAATTTTGTACGTCTTGGTTTGGTTTTGATTATTCACCCATTTGGAGGATGAATACAACAATAATTAATGATGCATGGCTGCTTGAAGACTAAAGCCATGGGTTATGTTCGCGAATCACTGCATGACGTATGAGGCGATAAGCTAGATTTTGTATTATTCAAGCATCGTTGCATGAAGTCTGAGGCAATAATCTGTGTTGCAGAATAAGAAACACACTGCTGCATGAAGTCTGAGGTAATGGGTTAGGTTCGCAAATCGCCGCGTGAAGTCTGATGCGATAAGCTGGATTTTATGGAATAGAAAACACATTGCTGCATGAAGTCTGAGGCAATGGATTAAGTTTGCAAATTGCTGCATGAAGCCTGAGGCGATAAGCTAGGTTTTATTTTCGAGTACCGCTGCATGAAGTATGAGGCGATGATCTAGGTTTTGCAAAAACATTGCGGCTTAGAGGCAATATGTTGACTTTTGAGGATGCATTACGGCTTAAAAGCAATGTGTTGATCTGGATAATACATTGCGGCTTAGAGGCAATGTGTTGAGCTGGATAATACATTGCGGCTTAGAGGCAATGTATTGAGTTTATGAGTACATTGCAGCTTAGAGGAAATGTTCTGAGTTGTGCAAATACATTGCGGCTTAGAGGCAATGGGTTTGAGTTGGATAATATATTGTGGCTTAGAGGCAATGTGTTTGAGTTTTGCAAATACATTGCGGCTTAGAGGCAATGTGTTTGAGTTGGATAATATATTGCGGCTTAGAGGCAATATACTGAGTTTTTATTCATGGTGATGAAGACTTAGGTGGGCTAAACGCGTCACGGCAAGGAGACTTAGGTGACAGGTTGGATCGCGGGAGAAGCATTTGGTTAATAGACCCTTGGATGAATGAATCTATGGTAATATTGTTTGTTTGTTGCATGATAAGTGCGTATGATGTCTGATACTGAGATGTTTGGATGTATGTGAAATGTATGATGTTTGACATTGATGTGGAACCCTGAATATATGCGTATTTTATGCAAGAATGCGATGTGTATGTATGTTTGGATATGCCAGATGTGTGTATGTATGTTTGGATATGCCAGATGTGTGTATGTATGAAATGTACGTAAGATGCACGCATGCTTTAAAATGTTATGAAGACTATTTTTGTTATTCTCTCCTTCAAACCATTGGCTCAGAGTTACCGATCCCTAGCATTGTGCGTTATCGTAGCATTGTTGATTTTGAACACAGGGGACAATGTTAGCAAAGTTTGAACGTTGATTTTGTATTGTGAGAGCGCGAATGTAGACGTAGGTAATGGCCTATGTGTAGGTTTGTATGTTGTAAGCGCGGGCGTAGACGTATGTATTGGCATATGTGTGGTCTTTGTAAGCGCGGGCGTAAGCGTAGACCTTGTGTTGTAAGTAAGGCATAGGTGATGTCATGGACGTAGACTTTGCGTAGGGACGTGTGGATATATGTATAGACTTTTTATCGTCGAGTGCAAGCATAGGCGCAAACATGTGCGTGGACGTAGACTTTGTGTACGGACGCGTAGATATGCATAGACATGTGTAGATTTTTGTGTTGTAAGACGTAGGAGTAGCCGTGTGTGTGGACGTAGACGTGGATTTTCTTTCGATATCTTTCTAACCAAAATGTTTTTTCGATGTTTTGTCAAATGCTTTTATTTTGTTAATTCCCCAAAATGATTTCAAGACAATATTCACAAGTAATAATAGTATCATTTTATGAACAAATATGGGGAAAGAAAAACATAATTCGAAAGATGTAAAGAAAATATTGTTATATTGATATGCCTCTGAGTAGTCGAGAATGCAAGATGCAATTCACAAAAAGGGGTAACTACAGAAAGTTTTAAAACAGTAAATGGAAATGAAAAATGATAATCGCTACTGCTGTTCCCCCATAGCTTTTGATGATCTTATCTTCTTCGCTTCTGAGTAGTATGATTCCAACTTATCCCCTCCTTCGTGGTTCGTAGTCATAGCTCTTTAGACTGCAGTCTTTTTGTTCTTTATTTCTTTGTAGGAAATCCCTAACTTTTGCCTGGATTTTCCTTTCGGGTTTTCAATCCACCGGGATAACTTTCTTGTTATATGCCCCTAATTTTTTCCTGGATCGCCCTTTAGGGTTTTCGATCCACCGGGACACTCCTTTTTGCTTAAGTCTCCCTTTTGGGGTTCGAGCTTAGCGAGCTTTTTTTTATACATAGTATTTTTTGACTGCGTCTGAATATGCCGAATGCGGTAGTTCTCCCCCATCCATTGTTGTGAGGATAGTACCACCTCCAGAGAATGTTATTTTGACTACATATGGACCTTCGTAGTTGGGTGTCCATTTAACACGTGAATCGAGGCGAGGTAGTAGAATATTCTTGAGCACTAGATCCCCTTCCTTTAATACTCGAGGGCGTACTTTCTTGTCGAAGGCTCTCTTCATTCTCTTTTGATGTAGCTGACTATGACACAAGGCTGTCAAGCGTTTTTCTTCAATAAGGTTGAGCTGATCAAGTCGTGTCTGTACCAATTTTGCTTCTTCCAGCTTTGTTTCCCTCAGGACCCAAAGTGATGGTATCTCAACTTCCACCAGGAGTACCGCTTCCATGCCATATACTAGTGAGAAAGGAGCCGCACCTATTGATGTGCGTATAGAAGTGAGATAGCCATGCAGAGCAAAGGGAAGCATTTCGTTCCAATCTTTGTATGTCTTTACCATTTTCTGGATGATCTTCTTGATATTTTTGTTGGCTTCTTCGACGGTCCCGTTCATCTTTGGTCTGTACGGTGAGGAATTATGATGCTCGATTTTAAAGTCATCACATAGTTCCTTCATCATCTTGTTATTTAAGTTAGACCCGTTATCTATAATTATTCGGCTAGGGACACCGTACCTGCATATGATGTTTTGTTTGATGAAGCATGTAACCACTTGACTTATTACATTGGCATAGGACGCTGCTTCTACCCACTTGGTAAAGTAGTCGATGACTACCAATATAAAGCGGTGTCTGTTGGATGCTTTCGGCTCGATCATGCCAATCATATCAATTCCCCACATTGAGAATGGCCAAGGGGAGCTCATGATGTTCAGAGGAGTTGGTGGTATATTTATCTTGTCGGCATAGATATGACATTTATGACACGTCTTCGTGTAATGATAACAATCAGCTTCCATTGTTAACCAATAATACCCTGCTCGTAGAATATTTCTAGCCATGGCGTGCCCATTTGTATGGGTTCCAAAAGTGCCTTCGTGGATTTCTCTCATGAGCGTATCTGCTTCTTGCTTTTCTACACATCTGAGTAGTACCATGTTGTAGTTTCTTTTGTATACCACTCCATTACTCAAAAAGAATTTTGAAGCTAACCTTCGCAAGGTTCACTTGTCAATGATAGAGGTATTTTATGGATATTCCTGCCTTTCCAGGTACTTCTTGATATCGTAAAACCAAGGCGTATTATCAGGTCCTCCCTCAATAGCAAGGCAGTATGCAGGCTCTTCGAAATGTCTGATTGTAATACGTGGTTCGTGATTCGGCCAAGTCACTTTGAACATAGCTGATAGGGTTGCCAGGGCGTCAGCCATCTGGTTTTCTTCTCGTGGGATATGACTAAAAGTGATTTCTGTAAATTCTGCGGCTAACTTTAAAACATGATCCCAATATGGAATCGATTTAGGGTGTTTAGTATCCCATTTGCCATTAACCTGGTATATGACTAATGCAGAATCCCCAAATACTTCGAGGTGCTTTATTCTCAAATCGATGGCAGCTTCCAGTCCTAGTATATAGGCTTCGTATTCGGCGATGTTGTTGGTGCAGTCAAAATATAACCTAGTGTAGGGTTTGTGATAATTCTTGGGAGATGTTAATACTTCCCCTACACTGTGACCTAGTGCATTTGAAGCTCCGTCGAACATGAGTGTCCAACGTGCCCCTGGTCCAGGCCCTTCGTCAGGTCATGGTATTTCGTAGTCAGTTATAAATATGACATCCTCGTCGGGAAAGTCGAACTTCATAGGCTGATATTCTGATAGCGGTTGGTGAGCTAGATGATCAACTAGTATACTACCTTTGATGGCCTTTTGCGTGACATATTGGATGTCATATTCTGATAGTAGCATCTGCCATCGTGCGATTCTTCCGGTAAGAGCTGGTTTTCAAACATGTACTTTAGAGGATCCATTCTTGCTATTAACCGTGTAGTATGGGTTAACATATATTGCCTTAACCTCTTGGTAGCCCAAGCCAACACATAACAAGTTTTCTCTAGGAGTGAGTACCTGGTTTTGCAGTCAGTGAATTTCTTGCTGAGGTAATAGATCGCATGCTCCTTTCTACCTGTTTCATCCTGCTGTCCCAAAACACAATCCATTGACCCTTCGAGCACTGTCAAGTACATGATGAGTGGCCTTCTGGGGACTGGTGGCATTAAGACTGGTGGCTCTTGCATATACTATTTTATCGTCTCGAAGGCAGTTTGACAATCATCATTACATACTACCGTCTGACCTTTTCATAATAACTTGAACATTGGCTCGCACGTAGCTGTTAGATGCGATATGAACCTTGAGATGTAACTCAATCGCCCTAAGAAACCACATACTTCTTTTTGTGTCCTTGGAGCGGGAATCTCTTGTATAGCTTTTACTTTGTCAGGGTCCACCTCGATACCCCGCTGGCTTACAATAAAACCTAACAATTTTCCTGATCTGACGCTAAATGTGCATTTATTCGGGTTTAACCTTAATCTGACCTTATGCAGCCGCTCGAATAACTTTTGCAGATGTATGATGTGTTCCTCCCCTGTATGGGATTTGGCAATCATATCATCTACGTATACTTCAACCTCCTTGTGGATCATGTCATGGAATAACGTGACCATTGCCCTCTGATAGGTTGCCCATGCGTTCTTGAGACCGAATGGCATTACTTTGTAGTAGAAAGTTCCCCAAGGTGTCATGAAAGTGGTCTTTTCCATGTCTTCAGGCGCCATTTTGATTTGATTATAGCCTGAGAAACCGTCCATAAATGAGAATACTGATGCTTGAGCTGTATTATCCACTAGGACATCTATGTGGGGTAACGGGAAATCATCTTTGGGGCTTGCCTTGTTTAGGTCTCGATAATCTATGCACATACGTACTTTTCCATCCTTCTTGGGTACTGGTACAATGTTAGCTATCCAGGGTGGATAATCTACCACTGCTAGGCACCCTGCATCAAATTGTTTGAGAACCTCTTCTTTGATTTTGCTGGACATATCTGGACGAGTTCTTCTGTGTTTTTGTCTTATTAGAGAACACCCTTCTTTGAGAGGTAGTCTATGCACCACGATGTCTGTATCCAACCCTGGAATGTCCCTGTAGGACCAAGAGAATATATCCATATACTCATGTAATAACTTGATTAGCCTGTCTTTGACGCTCTGCTCCAACATTTCCCCTAACTTGATTTCTTTTGGATCTTCCTATGTGCCCAGGTTAATGGTCTCAATAGGCTCTTGATATGGTTGTATGTTGTTAGCCTTTCGCTCTATTTCCCCGGAGAGTTCAAGATCTTCGTCATCCTCCTTTTCGTCTTGGTGGATAGGAACATCAAAATCGTATCGGGTCATAGCAGTAACGTTATTGGTAATTTTGGGCATGGATCTGCACATTTATCATGTTTTGGTGCATATTTTAGTGTTTGGGATTTGAAAATGCGTATGCAGAAAAAGTATTGCCATTTTTAAATTTAATAGATAAATGCAAAAGAAAGACAAGGATCTTAATTGAAAACAGAATATAACTTTTATTAATTATAAATATTGTCTGAAACCATAAATAGGGAAAACCCTTACAAGCAGCCCCTATGCCTCGGGTTTGACATAGGTTCTTTCAAAACAAGAAATATTACTTAGAAAAGAAAAATATCTCAGGAATCTCCACAGTAGTCCTGTAATACCCCAAAATTGTCCTACCCTCTCACTTTTACCTGGCTTATGTCTCACACTTTTCTCATGTACATAACTTCCATTAAATCATCTAACATATCATGCTTCATTAATCAATAAAATTGGCATCAGGATAAAGGGCTTGGTAATTAGGGTTTATCCTTGCTTTTGAGGCTCTCATCTACATTTAAGGGCAATTAAAGTTGTTTCCTTGACGATCATGACAATTAAGGTTTGCTTCAAAAGCTTCATTCAAAGGATCTCATACATAGAGATAGGATCCCAACTGGTCTATTTGTCTCGAGTTAATATTGGTGTTCATTACTTGGGTCATAAGGCATATAAAGATGGTTTCATAAGAAAAATACACTTGAATTTCGTCAAGTAAAGTTTGTGGGTATACTAAGGCATAGTATTCCATGCGATCATTTGGATTTCTTACGCGACATGTTACTTTCACTCAACTATCTCAAGCTAAAATTCTAGAGTTTGCTTATGAGATAATGGACGGATCAAAGTGGTAGAAGGTGTGGGTCATTCAAACGCTTGAAGTCATCAAAACACGGAGGATACTTTAATACCTTTGATTCCATTTACACAAAAGGAAGGCATTGAGAATACATAAATAGAAATTGGTTCAAAGTTTGATTTTGATAAGAACACATGTTACAAGAAGCTTCCATTATAAAGACCATTCAAAACTTATTACATTCTATTACGAATATTACAAAGAAAGTTTCCTATTACAAAGTTTTAGCCTTTACATTACACCATCTAATCCCATCATACTTCAAAATTCAAAATCCTATACAAGTACACAAAGCCATCCTTCAAGCCAACCAAACTCTATTAGACTTGGCCTTTCATCCTTGCACCATCAAATTCCAAACCTGCAATCAAGGAAATTCTGTCCAAAACAGTCTATGCAATCAAGAAAAGAGACCAAAACAATACACTTTTGCATCACAAATATGCTACCTTATTGTGCCTCCTGCCTACCTGCATAAACCAGCACGGAAACATGTGTTACGTAAAACCAATCTACACCGAAATTGATTCAATAATTACACTTAAAACCAATCTAGAAAAACACCCAGTTCATTACAAAGCATGGGGGTTTGGCAGGGATATGAAGAATTTTCCCTTTATGATATTACTCACACCGGTGAAATATGTTCAAATTATCCGGATCAGCTTCAACATGAATTAAGTAATCCTAGCTTTCCTTCTCCTGATTGTGAGTACCAGCTGATGTCTCTGGATGACAGACTGCTGCTTGAGCTGCAAAGCATATGAATGTATCCAGAGATATTGGCTGATTTAGCTGATGAAGACAAAAGCTATAATTAAAGACATTGTGAAACTTGAGAAAGCTCTATATGAACAAAATGGAAGAAAAACAACAGGGCATAACTAATTTCCAAACTGATTTTTAACAATATCCTAACAGTTTCTAACCATCTAAAACCTCTAACCAACTATCATAACATCCAACTAACCTTCTAACAACCATCTAACAGATTTCCAACAAAATCTCAACAAACTTCTAACATAATCACCAAACAGAGTTCTAACTAGCTGTCAAATAACTAACTTCCAGTCCAAAAAACTTCCTAACAGACCTGCATAACTTCTAACCTATAACTAACTTTTAACTTCCTAAACCAGAGGAGAACCAGATCATAACAGAAAACGGGGATTCACTCTGCTGTAACAAACTCTCAAGCCATATAACAAAAACTACATAATAGAAAATTACCTGGCAATTACAGGGGATTCTTCACCCTCTCTGAAAATGATCTCTCAGCTCCCTCTGCAAAATCACCTTCAATTCATTTTTCTTTGAATCTTCAATTAACAACCTCACCACCGTTCTCCAACCTGCATCAATTCTTTACAACACCTATACCACTGAACTTCAAGAATCACCATTGATCTTCACCTCTTTGTGCATCTTTAATCATCATCACCGCCTTGCCTTCATAAAAAATTGCAGCTCCTCCACATCCATCAACGACAACATCATCTTCAACATTACGAATCTTCAACGAACAAGAACAATTTCTCAGAACAATGATTTCAAAATCAATGCATCATAGAGAATGCACATATTTAGAGAAGTGAAGACGGAGAAGATGATGTCAACAAGTAGAAAGAAGAAGAGATAAACTGAATACCTGACACTGAATGCGCTGCCATCGCCGATTCAAGGTAAAACCGTCTATCACCGATTTATCGCCTTCTCGGTGCCTTAGCATGATCGTCGTCACCTGGACTTCTTCTCCTGTGGTCGTAACTCGAGCATAGGTGTCAACACCATCCGATTTAAGCTTCAAGACTTCTAGGTTTCTTTAATTTGGGGAAAGATTGTGAAGTCTTCGAAAGAATCTGAGGTCAGCTTCATGTGTCGCAGTGGTTTCTTTCGAATAAAGAAAGACGGAGGTGATGATTAGAAGAGGAGGATAACATCAAAGATTAGAAGGAAAGGACGGAGGAGAGAATAGGTATACGACACCATTCTTTCACAGAGAGAGGAAGGCGATCATATTCTCACGAAGAAGTTCAAGAGACATAAACTGGAACCCTATTCCTCCACAACAAAATGCTGCGTTTTCAATCTTTTTCTTTATTATTTTTTTATTCATTATTATTTGTTTTTATTAAATGAACAAATATGAATAAAGCATGGTACTAATTGAATGTTATTGGTGATATAGGAGTTGGAATGGATTATACACTCTTGGCATGTTTTAGGTTTTTTGGTGGACAACAAAAAACTGCTTGTAGACCAAAAACTGGTTGGGCATAGCTGCAATTTTCTGAACCAACACCCTATCTCAACTCAACACCTCCTTTAAACCCATGCTTCTATTGTATTTTTTTGGATTTTGAAGTCTAGTGTACAAAAACAGTCTTATGGACCTTCATGCTTGGGCCTTGGCATTAATTGTTGATCCACCATCTCATTCAGATTTCCACCCCCTGGATTCCAGCTCACACCTCCCTCTGATTCATTGGTTTTGTTTTAATTTTGTTGTTTTAATTCTTTTACCAATTTTTCTTTGGTTATATTTCTTAGCATGAAAATTATAAAATCAATAAAAATGGTAGAATATAATAGAATTTTTCTAGAATCTCTTTAGTTTTTTGATAGAATTTTCCTCACATAAAAAACTAATAAAATTACTTTTTCTTTTAGATTATTTTTATTCATATTTTTTATGCCCCCTTTCCATGATATTTTTGACGTGTTTGTTCATTGTGCAAGGTACATTCTTTTTCTTTCGATCATGTAACATAACGAGTTGTTATGTGATCGAAGCATATGACTTATGCTCGCTTCCGATGCGACACGCCTTATTTCTCATCGTCCTGAGAAATTCATATTATATTATATTATATGTTGTCCTGATACATGTGATATTTTATGATACTTTATGCAGGAACTTCTGATTATGCGCCGCATTCGCGACACGCGTTTGCCTTTATCTTAGTTGGATATTGTTTATGACTCTGTTTGTTTCTTGGTGAAGCTTGCTCGATGCGTACTCCCTGCTTTTTCAGTGCTTTCGTCTGCTCTTGACGACTTGCTCACTTTGGTAGCCTCCGCTACTACCCTTGTACTTATTTGCACTTTATTGCATTTCGTTATCGCTTTCTAGAAGTCATGAGAAGTAGGGCTTTACTGCAATCTATGCATGCAAACATCAGGTAGAATCCCTTTGAAATTATAACTTTAGGTCTAACAACGCATGACAAAATTAGGTTTAGAAATAGGCTAGTCTCCCTCTGACCTTTCTTCCCATTTTGCATTTCCACTAAAACTAAAACTTCTTTTTTCTTTCAAAATTCAAAACACTTTAAAGCTACTGATGAGAATCATGCCTTTGCTTAGTATGGGAAATGATAAACGAGTCTCTTCTCGATCTTATTGTTCTTTATCTCAAGCATATGTGTGGTTCAATTCTCAAATACTCCTTTCATGGCTAAGTAGGAAGGTGGCTAATATCTCTCTCTTGAGGTCAATTAATCATTATCTGCAACAAAAATACAAACCAACTTAAACCATTTTGTGTGCTCGAGCACCTTTCTCTAAAACCCCTTTTCAGGTAAGGACATGATTAGTTTACTTCTGTGCCAATGCATAAGTCTCCAAAGGTCGAGCTGCGGCAGAAGGAGGAATTAACTTCGTCCATCATAAAACAAACAAAAACATAAGAGCCGAACTACAGTAGCTCTGATTCCTCAAAAAGGATACGTAGGCATTGGGGTAGGGCCCAAGCGAGCATAATTTTATTTTCCCTACATTCTTTTCTCCTTTCTTTTGCATGCATTCTCCCTTCAATAGTATAGTAAACAGTAAGCACAGATTAAACACACCCATAAGATAGACAACAAGAGTGGATACTGTAGAGTACTACGGGCGTGTGGGGTGCTAATACCTTCCCCTCGCGTAACAGACTCCCTTACCCGATCTCTCGGTTGCAAGATCGTGACTTCTCCCTTTTCAGGTTTTCTCGATGTTTACCTTTCCCTCCTTATGGGATAAAAGACGTTCGATGGCGACTTTATTATTTGATGATTTTCAGCCGGTTGTTTCAGCTGGCGACCTTACTAGGGATAGGTCGACCAAATGCTGGTCCATCCCGGAGTCGCTCCTAGCTCTTCTTTCTTTTATTTGGGTGTTTATCTTTATGCTTTCAGTTTATTCACTCATTTTGTATATACTTGAGCATATGTATGCATTTTACTATTTCCCATATACTACTGTTGTACAAGATCTGCTTCTTATTGGGTGGGTGTTACTATTGAGGTAAAAGGCCTAGTACCCAGGCCAGAGTGCCCTAGGATACTAGGAATAGAGTGGGGGCATGATGGCTATAGGACGTGGTCCGACTAGTGCAGTCATTTCATATACCATTCTCGGATGAGGTTCAATTGGAGGTACTTTCATCATGCACGTCTGTGTTGCGATGATTTTACTTTCAAGCGAATCCATGATTTTCGAGTTACCATTGTCTTACCCTAACCTAGTCTTCACCCGCGAGTGGGGAGGGATTTTTTATCACAGGTACAGATGGAGACTATGCTCAGATAGTGACTATTGTTTCTAATGGCTATGTTCTGGATATCTGTTATGACTTTATGCAGATGCTATATCATGTTGGTGACCGTATGGTTCTCGGATTTATTTTCTGAGTTCCTGACTTGCTTACTTGGAGATTTATTCAAGCCTTCGATCTTGGTATTCCTAGCACATTCAGAAAATACTCAACAACATCTGATGTTCCAGAAGCCTGGATCCCATGCTACTTAGATCTACATGGTACTCGGTTCTTATATGTGCGGAAGCTATGCCGGACCTTTGACTTGATGATACTCATATGGTTCAGAAACAGTGCAATAATCATATTCAGAAACGATGAAACCTTGATCCTCTTTAATCCCATGTCTTTGAATACGTAACATGGTTAACCATATGCTTAACATACATGTCCTATTATTTCCAAAGAATCATATTTGCAAGCCTTGTGCTAAACTCTTCCATCCCTTACTTGCACAAAATCAAAATTAAAGCACGTAAATTCCTTGGAAATGACAGAACATGACATGGCATTCATTCATGCACCCCATGCATATTCATGCATTCATAACAGGTACCCGAAGATTGGAGTTTCTTATTCAGACCTGGGGTTCTCTTCAAAGGCTCAACTTGATTCTTACTGTCACACGCTCAAAGATCAGTTATGGAATAACTCCAAGTGGTACATACAAGCTTTGGCCCATAGTCAGAAACTTCTTCAAGCAGGAAGATAATTTATTGAAGACTCAGATGAGCCATGCCATGGAAGCTCTAATAATGATGCCAACAATCTTACACCTCTTGTTGCAGTAGAGGTTCTCTCTCCTCCTCATCTTTTGGGAATTACTTTCAACAATGGAGTGCTACACAATCTTGAGTTCTTGGAGCATCTTATCAACTGATGGTTCACATTTATTGTGGGATCTTATATCAATGCTTCGTTCTTGTTGATAACAACGTCATATATGGTTACTACGCTGGGGCACCCAACTATTCAATCAGGGGCACTCTCCACAGCTTTGCGTTCCCTGATCTGTCCAACAATAGCTAATCTTTATTCCCCTAGTGAATTCATGGATTAAAAAAAGAGCTTCTAAGCAAAGACATAAGAAGCCTCATTGGCATGTTGATGCGATCCCAATGCATTACATCCTGTTCTTTCCAGCTCTGATCTTCGGGGTCCTCCTCTCACACACATCTCTTCTGATTGCAATACACATGCTAGATGTATCCCCTATTCTGGGGCACCCAGTTTTGATGTCAAAGACTGTAAAGGGGTTGAAGTATAAAGCCCAGCACCTGTCTGGAGTCTCTTTCAAAAGTCCAATTCCTATTTGGCCAACTGCCAGGATCTTTCTCACGAGTCAGATGTCTCTGTTATTCTGAGAGAAGACGAACTATATTATTTCTTTGAGACATGATATGCTTGGTGATGCAATTTATACCAATTCACTGGGTAAATCATTCATTCGTTCTCCTGAAAGGATCTTCTATGCATATTATACTGGGGCACCTGGCCATTCGATTGAAGGTATGTCATCCAGAGACAATGTCCAAGACGAGATCAATTCAAAGACTGTTGTGTTCACGTCAGATCAGAAGGGGAATTCTCTCGCACACTCGAGCATCAAGACTACAGAAAGTCGTCGGAATCAAGAAATCCATACAGAGTCAAGTCTCCTCAATGATGGCAACCATTGGTTCTATTTAGTGCATTTTCATTTGCATTCTTTCTTTTTTGTTTAAACATTGTTTGCATATAGAAACTTGTCTATTTTTGAATGAAAATCTTAATGCAAATAAGTATGCTTGTCTTGAAGTGTTCTTTTCGTTTTTATTCATTCATTCATTATCACTCTTTAAATGTTTTGCTTGCATATTGATGCCAAATTTCCTAGTCTTATGCTTAGGTAAAGATTAGAGGGAGGATGACGATAATCTAAAAACGCAAAATCTCTGGTTGGTACGCTTTTGAGTAACATTCTGCTGATGATGTACATGCCTTGTTTCAATTCCTAAACACCGGAGATATAAGGGAGATAAACCCTCGTTAACCCCTCTGAGCCTTCGAAGTAGGAGTTTCTTTTTTGTTGAGAAAAAACCCTGATTTTAACCCTGGGGCGGGTAGTGTTCATCTAATCTGATCAAGCGTCCAAAACTCATCAAGAGAGTGCATCCAAGGATACAACAATGGTTATCCATCAAAATCTTGAGGAAAGTCAAAACCACAATGGTTAACCCTCATCTAACAACAACGTGCGTCTATTGACAATATCCCAAGGGGTATCTCTCGCACATCAGGAGGTCGACAGATGAAGATACAACAATGGCTATCCATCATCTACTAAAGACTCAGGCAATCACGATCACTTCCAACCAATCAAAACAACGCAAAGATCAATGATTTTTTCAAAATGGAAAATACGAATAAGAAAGAAACAAAAATCCCCGCTAAGTCAAAACTTGAAAACAAGTTGCTTAGGCAACAGTTGCGGCATCCCGCTGGACTTCCAAATCGAAATTCAAAAGAATTTGTCCAGGAAAAAATTAGGGAAAGCAAGAAAGAAATTTAAAAAAGCCTAAAAGGCGAGAAAAGGATTACCAACGAAAATCCTCATCAAAGAACAAAGTCGTCTGATCAGACAACAAAATCAGAAGTTAGTGACTGTTATGTCTAAGAGGCCTCAGTGGTTCCTCAACCATCGCAAACTCTTCTAGAGAGATGAATACTTGTACCAGGTCAACTGAACATAGGAATGGAGGACATCATGGAGAATGGGTGGGCACTAAATAATTTTGAGCCTTAAATCCTTTTTTCTAAAATCGTGAACCAAGCCACGTTACAACCCATAAAAGTCCTAACTGAAGCATGGGTCAATTTGAAAGTGTGCTACAACGAGATAACGTTTAAATGACTTCTAAGAGGTACGTTTGAATATCTGTGTTGACATCATATGCTTGCATCATCTTTCAAAAAAAAGAATTTGCAAATGTTTCTCTCTAGCTAGTGACTCATTCACAACAAAGTTGTGACGTCATTTCATTCAAAGTTTTTCAGACTTCAAGACTTACATATATGTTGTATTAGAATTATCATTCTCATAATAAACATTCTTCTGCATATAAAGCAATTGATCAACATTAAGTAAAGTTTACACAATGAACAATCAGTAAAGAGCTCAATCTTGTCAGAGAAGAGAGGCTTGAATACCCCGTTGAAGCAAGAGTCAACTGCCATAAGAGAAATGACTTATCCAGGGGCATGTTAACCTTTTGTCAAGAGAAAACATCTTGGTGCTTCACAGTTTGAGTACCCTTCAGGGATGAAGTTAGCAGATTCTGCCAATCTGTGGCAATCAAGTCAAGAGTCGATCTCTCCAAGTTCAGCCAAATCTAGAGCATTTCCTCAAAGCTGTCAATCAGAGGCTATCACATCGATAAATCTCTTCAAGTTGCCATCAATCAGAAGCTATCACATCGATAAATCTATTCAGAATTCATTCAACCTGGGGCAGTTACGTCGAGATTCGACAAATCTCTCCAAGAAAGTTGTAATCAAGAGCAGTTTATTTCGTGGCTCAAGACATTGTGGCAGGCCACCCCATATCATATTGTGGCATGAATATTCTGGTCTTCTATTCAACATAAATATTCTTAGAGATCCTCCAGACAAGGGCATTCCTCATCCGTACTTAGTTGCTCAAACCAATTATGTTGTACGAGACGAATCAAGCTAGAAGCATCATAACGGTCACCCTGACTTGGCCAGCACATGAAGCTGCCTTCATCTGCTACATACAATTACAAACCTGATTCCCCAAGTGAATTTGGAAATTCGGAGTCGTCATTTAACTCGGCACGTGCAAGTGCATCCCCAATGAAGTTAATCAAGAACATCCCCAATAGAGCTAAACTGGGGCATTCGCAGAGCTAAACCGGGGCATCCACAAAGCTAAACCGGGGCATTCATAAGTGTCCATGCCCATCTCTTATCCCCAAGTGATTTAAGAGGTAATTCCCCAGTGTGCGTAAACTTGGGGCATGTATTCAAAGAGATCCACATGGTGTTCAGTATCCATTCTTTGGCATATCCAGTTCTATCATCCTCTCAATGGTTCAGGATGTATGGGAGTCTGGCCAGATTATCTCTTCCCCAACGGTACAATTCAGAATCCAACATCGTACCTAAAGACTCGCTTCATCAGCAATTCAATCTTCAGCAGAGTCATTAATGATCTTTGGTATCAGGGGCTCCCCAGGGTAAATTCTTATCAGTATCCCCAGCGATCTTTGGTACTGCAGACTTCCAGCGCCGATATGTATTGACATCCCCAGTGATGAGCAATAGTTCCCAGCAAGCTTTCGCTTATCCCCATGAAGTCTATTTCTTTGCATTGCATATAGTTATCACTGCATAACATTTCATCCTCAAAAGTGCATAACCGATCCATCAGAATGGATCTTTGCGTCAAAAGAAATTCAAACATGCATACAAAGCATAAGCTAGATCAGGTACCCTACATGAAAGATCTGAATCATTCAAGGACAACAATACGTCCCTACAAAAGGATATCATTCCCAAAATCCCCAGTCGATGACCTTCACCTTTTCGATGCCCAACAAAATCAATACACTTTGTCATTCTAGACCCAGTTTTCTTCTGGTAGCCAACTCCTATCTAACAGATAATCCAGATTTTAAACACTCGTCTGTGTCAGATTCCTAAACACTCATCATGTAAATTCCTATACACTCGTCCGTGTAAATTTCTAAAACACTCGTCCGTGTCTGTCCCTAAACACTCGTTTGTGTCAGTTCCCTAAACACTCGTCGTGTCAACTTCCAACACTCGTCTATGTCAGTTCCCTAAACACTCGCCGTGTCAACTTCTAACACTCGTTTGTGTCAGTTCCCTAAACACTTGTCGTGTTAACTTCTGAACACTCGTCGTGTAAATTCCTAAACACTCGTCCGTGTCAGTTCCTAAACACTCGTCTGTGTCATCTCCCTAAACACTCGCCGTGTAAACTTCTAAACACCCGTCCGTGTAAATTCCCTAAACACCCGTCGTGTCAACTTCTAAAACACTCATCTGTGTCAATTCCTAAACACTCGTCGTGTCAACTTCTAAACACTCGTCGTGTAAATTCCTAAACACTCGTCTGTGTCATTTCCTAAACACCCATCATGTCAATTCTAAAACACTCGTCTGTGTCAATTCCTAAACACTCATTTGTGTCAGATTCCTAAACACTCGTTGTGTAAATTCCTAAACACTCGTCCGTGTAAACTTCTAATCACTCGTCCGTGTAAATTCCTGAACACTCGTCGTGTCAACTTCTAAACACTCGTCGTGTAAATCCCTAAACACTTATCGTGTAAGTTCCTAAACACTCGTCCGTGTCAGTTTCTAAACACTCGTCCGTGTCATTTCCCTAAACACTCGTCGTGTCAACTTCTAAACACTCGTCGTGTAAATTCCTAAACACTCATCTGTGTCAGTTCCTAAACACTCATCCACGCCAGTCTCCCGAACACTCATCTGTGTTTAAAAATTTTGATACTCGTCTATATCTCCTTTCAATACTCGTCCATATTGATTCAAACGCTCGTCTGTGTTTAAACCTTTTGATACTCGTCCGTATCTTCCTTCAGTACTCGTACGTATTGATTCAAACACTCGTCTGTGTTATCTCTTTCTTGATACTCGTCGGTGTCTTCTTTTGATACTCGTCCATATTGATTCCAACACTCATCCGTGTTATACCTTCCTTGTACTGGCATCCTGCTATGTTACAAGTTTGATCTCCTCCTTGTATTGGCATCCTACTACGTTACAATCCAGATCCCTTCCTTGTATTGGCATCATGCCACGTTACAAGCCAAATCTCTATCTTTTCACTAAAAAGTAAAAATTTCAGCTGATACCGCAAATAAACAAACACTTACAATCTCTCAGGACAAATTTTTAGCATTGGTATTTGTGATACGGTGGCCAGAATCGGGACTGTTTTTTAGGATTTGCTGGTTTGTGTTTTGCGTTTATATTCGCAAAATGTTGCGGTAAGCAAGAGTCGCCACCGACTTTTATTTTATCCAACAAGGAAAGGAAAAAAGCACAGAAAAATTCCTTTTTTCGAGATTTTCTGAGTACAGGGGGTAGATTATAGAAAGGGAAGGTATTAGCACCCTTTCTATCCGTAGTTATCTATGGGCTCTTAGATACTTGCTCATCATTATCAAAATTGCTTCTTTGTGTTTGTGTGTTTTGAAAAGTTTTTGTTTTGACTTTGATTTAACTCTTGCTTCTGTCTACAAGAGTGTAATGAAGTGTTTTTGAAAACTTTGTTTGTAAAGGAGTGTAAGTGTGAAAAAGTTTGTTTGGATTAAGCAAGTACTTAAGAGTTAATCTACCTACTCGAAAAAAGAATCGTTCTATGTTCGTTTCCTTTAGACAGTGCTATCCCACTATTAGTGAGTAGGTAGCACTATCATTGGAGTTTTGATGGTCAATTCGAAAGGGACGTACAATCACTAAAGCAATGTTAGGACGTCTTAGTAGTAACCCTAATGTCTTAGATCAATTATCTGAGGCAACAATATCTGAGGCAACCTTTCCGAGGCAACTTTGATCTTTGGACAAAAGGACGACCACTAAAGCATCCTATACTCAATGACTGTTTACCGAAGGCAACCAAGTGGGAGTGTACCCTAGGAGTGCGCATGTGCGAGTGATTCAATTTCAGATTATTTATCTTTGCACATTTAGGGTTTGCTAACTGTTTTAAAGTTTTACATACATTCTTGTCATGCATCCTAATATCATACATCTAACAGTTTAATATTTTGCAGAATTAAAAATGCAGAAATTAAACTACGCTATTACAAGGCTTCAGGTATTTACATAGCCAAAAACAAACCCTTAAATAATAAAGCGGTAAATGAAAATAAAAGTCCTAATTAACTATTACAACTTGTAAACAATTACAATAATAGGATAAAAAATAAAATAATGAAGCGCGCGCGAAGAAATTTAGATCGGGAGAGAACTAGGGTTTTGACCCTTTCTAACCTAATTAAGAAAAAATGTTTTTGTTTTTTTAAATTATTTTTTAAGAAAAGAGTTAAGTTTTTAAATTAAATACACAATTAATTAGTAATTAAATTAATTAATGAAAATAAATAAATGGCCTATTTTATGGTTTTTGGTTATTTTTAGGAAAAGAAAATATAATTAAGTTTAGAAATAAAAACCTAATTTTCTAATTATTTGTTAATTTATTTACAAAAATAATTAAAGTTATCTAAAATTAACAACCTAATTAAATTAATTAATTTTTGTATAAAAAAATAAAATCTAAACCTAATTTGGTGAAAAATATTATTTTTGTGATTTTTTGATAAAAGAAAATAATTAATTTGTTAGTAAAATAAATGAATTAAATTAATAAAGCAAAATATATAAAGAAAAAAGAAAAGAAATATGGGTCTGCAATTAGTAGTTGAGGGGGTGTAGATAGCCAAGTCTGGGCCCAAAACAAGGAGGTCCGTTTTGACTTTCTGAGATCCCATGCAATGCGTTTGACTAGGCGTTTGGTGCTCCTTCATTGATGACCCTTGGATCTGGCCATCTGGCCACTTGGCAGACTGGATTGCAAGGGCGTATGGTAACCCTTGGTCTTGTGTGCGCATGTGATCTGTAGAAAGAAATCAAGAAAAATGCAAACGTTTGAGGCAGGGGTCAAACCCCTGACCTCAAGCTCCCCAACGCCTTAACGCTTGCCTGACTACCACTGGGCCAATTGTGTTAGTTGTATACAAAACAAGCAAAAATTATTATATAATAAGCAAGCGGAATAAAAATATATGCGCGTGAATTTTCAAACGGACGAGTGAGGTGATGCCACGCCATCATCCATGTCCTTGGTCCGTTGCTAAAAGTGAAACACTTTTACCTATGGACGTTTGTCCATCGCTACAAACAGAGCTCGTTCCAAAATCCTCCATGAGCAATATAAGTGACATCTAATGCCATGGATCAAACCGTCTTGTCATCCTGAACATGATGGTACCTTTCATGAAGGCTAATTTTTCCTGCATACAAAAACCCTAAAACGGAACCAAAAAACCTAACAATGGCAATTCTCGATTCAGTATATGAAAATGCAATTGAGTATTATAAAAAGCTTGCAAATGTAATGGTGAACAAGAATCTATGATTATATTATGCTATACGTGGCAGAATTATGCAAACAAAATTTAAGAAAAGGTAGGTATCGTGAATGCCTTACAGGGAGTTTCAGGGCTTGGGAACGCTTGTTCTTGATTGCTTTCGCTTGCTTACACCCCCAGGAAGCAATTGGGACAACTAGAAGGCCTTGAGGATGCCTGGAAGTATCAATTCGTGTTTGCACTTTTTTGGTATTTTTTCAAGTTTGGTTCTGGTTAATACGCCTCCTTCTAGCCTTGCTTTAGGTCTGCAATGGTTCTATATGTATTGAGGAGTGAATTAGGGTTCCAAAACTGATCTCAATCTTCCTCCATCAATGAATTTGATTTTGATTTGATACACTTGAATATCTTTCCAAAAATAGGCCCAATCCAATCCTTTTGTGCACACCATGCCTTTACACGAATTTGATCTCATGCTAGCTGGATATTAAGACCTGAATCATGTAAAAAATCTTGAGTTTTCAATATTTTGGATTTTCTATGATTTGTTTTGATTTAAATTAAATTAATTTAAATCAAAATCAAAATAAATAATAAAAACATGAAAGTGACAAGTGGAATAGGATAGGGCTCGTGGACCATGTTGCCAACTCAAAACAAGTGAAAAAGATTGGGCCCATTTGGCAAAAATTGTAATTTGAGGCATAGTTGACTTTTGGCAATTTTGCAAAAAGGGTCAACTTCACCTATGCATAACTTCCTCAATTTTGACTCTTTGAAGGTGTTCCTGGACTTTTTAGAAAGATTTATATGTCCTATAAGCAACCCTTTTGGTATCATCTCAATTTGATATTCCATGCTTATGTATGAAGCTTTGACAAAAAAGGTGTTTTTGTTGACTTTTCAAAATGACCTATAATGTCCAAATTCATAACTTCTTGTGAGTGCATATTTTGAACTTGGGAGATGAATATGGATTGTAGAGCATGGAATTCTATTCAAAATGATCTTTGGATGGGTCATTTCTCATAAAGTATGAGAAAGTTATGCTTGGTCAAAGTTGAGTTGACTTTTCCTACAAAACCCTAATTTAGCAACTTTTGATTCTTGATGAATTATGAGCAATCCTTGATGAATCATGATCAACCCTTGATCTAATGATGAAATATACTTCAAAATTAGAATGTTGACCAAAAATATTGAAGTTTGACTTTATGTAGGCCACAATTGACTTTTGCCCTAACACAGTCGATTTTCAGGCCTTTGAGCAATTGACTGAGCAAACTTTCTCTGTAGGGATTGAAACTTGACATGGATGATCTTGAGAACATATTAGGACAATGGTGAGCATTTTGGATCCCTTGGACTCAAGTATCTTGATGCAACATGAAACCCTAATTTGAGGTAGTCTGCCTTAAGAGGGAGCTTGTCTGGTCAACCCTTGGACTATCTTGAGCAACTTGGGGATCTTTCTTGAAATGTTTTGAGAAATATGGGAGGGCAAATTTTGGGGTACAACAATATTTAATCATCTTTTACCTCGAACTTCTGAAAGGCACGCGCCAATCGTACTTTCAGGTTTAAGACGATTAAATAGAGGAAGTTGTAATACCCCAAATTTGTCCTACCCTCTCATTTTTACCTGGCTTATGTTTCGCACTTTTCTCATGTACATAACTTCCATTAAATCATCTAACATATCATGCTTCATTAATCAATAAAATTGGCATCAGGATCAAGGGCTTGGTAATTAGGGTTTATCCTTGCTTTTGAGGCTCTCGTCTACATTCAAGGGCAATTCAAGTTGTTTCCTTGACGACCATGACAATTAGGGTTTGCTTCAAAAGATTCATTTAAAGGATATCATACATAGAGATAGGATCCTAACTGATCTATTTTTCTCGAGTTAATATTGGTGTTCATTACTTGGGTCATAAGGCATATAGAGATGGTTTCATAAGAAAAATACACTTGGATTTCGTCAAGTAAAGTTTGTGGGTATACTAAGGCATAGTATTCCATGCGATCATTTGGCTTTCTTACGCGACATGTTACTTTCACTCAACTATCTCAAGCTAAAATTATAGAGTTTTCTTATGAGATAATGGACGGATCAAAGTGGTAAAAGGTGTGGGTCATTCAAACGCTTGAAGTCATCAAAACACGGAGGATAATTTAATAACTTTGATTCCATTTACACAAAAGGAAGGCATTGAGAATAAATAAATAGAAATTGGTTCAAAGTTTGATTTTGATAAGAACACACGTTACAAGAAGCTTCCATTATAAAGACCATTCAAAACTTATTACATTCTATTACGAATATTACAAAGAAAGTATTCCTATTACAAAGTTTTATCCTTTATATTACACCATCTAATCCCATCATACTTCAAAATTTAAAATCCAATACAAGTACACAAAGCCATCCTTCAAGCCAACCAAACTCTATTAGACTTGGCCTTTCATCCTCTCACCATCAAATTCTAAACCTGCAATCAAGGAAATTCTGTCCAAAACAGTCTATGCAATCAAGAAAAGAGACCAAAATAGTACACTTTTGCATCACAAATATGCTACCTTATTGTGCCTCCTGCCTACCTGCATAAACCAGCACGGAAACACGTGTTACGTAAAACCAATATACACCGAAATCGATTCAATAATTACACTTAAAACCAATCTAGAAAAACACCCAGTTCATTACAAAGCATGGGAGTTTGGCAGGGAGATGAAGAATTTTCCCTTTCTGATATTACTCACACCAGTGAAATATGTTCAAATGATCTGGATCAGCTTTAGCCTAAATTAAGTAATCCTAGCTTTCCTTCTCCTGATTGTAAGTACCAGCGGATGTCTCTGGATGACAGGCTGCTGCTTGAGCTGCAAAGCATATGAATATATCCAGAGATATTGACTGATTTAGCTGATGAAGACAAAAGCTATAATTAAAGACATTGTGAAACTTGAGAAAGCTCTATATGAACATAATGGAAGAAAAATAGCAGGGCATAACTAATTTCCAAACTGATTTTTAACAATATCCTAACAGTTTCTAACCAACTAAAACCTCTAACCAACTATCATAATAGCCAACTAACCTTCCCTAACCTTCTAACAACCATCTAATAGATTTCCAACAGAATCTCAACAAACTTCTAACATAATCACCAAACAGAATTCTAACTAGCTGTCAAATAACTAACTTCCAGTCCAACAAACTTCCTAAAAGCCCTTCATAACTTCTAACCTATAACTAACTTTTAACTTCCTAAACCAGAGGAGAACCCGATCATAACAGAAAACGGGGATTCACTCTGCTGTAACAAACTCTCAAGCCATATAACAGAAACTACATAACGGAAAATTACCTGGCAATTACAGGGGATTCTTTACCCTCTCTGAAAATGATCTCTCAGCTCCCTCTGCAAAATCACCTTCAATTTATCTTTATTTGAATCTTCAATTAACAACCTCACCACTGTTCTCCTACCTGCATCAATTCTCTACAACACCTATACCACTGAACTTCAAGAATCACCATTGATCTTCACCTCTTTGCGCATATTTAATCATCATCACCGCCTTGCCTTCATTAAAAATTGCAGCTCCTCCGCATCCATCAACAACAACATCATCTTCAACATTACGAATCTTCAACGAACAAGAACAATTTCTCAGAACAACAATTTCAAAATCAATGCATCGTACAGAACGCACCAATTTAGAGAAGTGAAGACGGAGAAGATGATGTAGGCAAGTAGAAAGAAGAAGAGATAAACGGAATACCTGACACGGAATATGCCGCCATCGTTGATTCAAGGTAAAACCGTCTATAACCGATTTATCGCCTTCTCGGCGCCTTAGCATAACCGTCGTCACCTAGACTTCTTCTCCTATGGTCGTAACTCGAGCATATATGTCAACACCATCCGATTTAAGCTTAAAGACTTCTAGGTTTCTTCAATTTGGGGAAAGATTGTGAAGTCTTCGGAAGAATCTGAGGTCAGATTCATGTGCCGTAGTGGTTTCTTTCGAATAAAGAAAGACGGAGGTGACGGTTAGAAGAGGAGGACAACATCAAAGATTAGAAGGAGAGGAAGGTTGAGAGAATAGGTATACGATACCATTCTTTCATAGAGAGAGGAAGGCGATCATATTCTCACGAAGAAGTTCAAGAGACATAAACTGGAACCCTATTCCTCCACAACAAAATGCTGCGTTTTCAATCTTTCTCTTTATTATTTTTTTATTCATTATTATTTGTTTTTATTAAATGAACGAATATGAATAAAGCGTGGTACTAATTGAATGTTATTGGTGATATAGGAGTTGGAATGGATTATACACTCTTGGCATGTTTTAGGTTTTTTGGTGGATAACAAAAAACTGCTTGTAGACCAAAAACTGGTTGGGCATAGCTGTAATTTTCTGAACCAACACCCTATCTCAACTCAACACCTCCTTTAAACCCATGCTTCTATTGTATTTTTTTGGAGTTTGAAGTCTAGTTTACAAAAACAGTCTTATGGACCTTCATGCTTGGGCCTTGGCATTAATTGTTGATCCACCATCTCATTCAGATTTCCACCCCCTGGATTCCAGCTCACACCTCCCTCTGATTCATTGGTTTTGTTTTAATTTTGTTGTTTTAATTCTTTTACCAATTTTTCTTTGGTTATATTTCTTAGCATGAAAATTATAAAATCAATAAAAATGGTAGAATATAATAGAATTTTTCTAGAATCTCTTTAGTTTTTTGATAGAATTTTCCTCACATAAAAAACTAAAAAAAATACTTTTTCTTTTAGATTATTTTTATTCATATTTTTTATGCCGCTTTTCCATGATATTTTTGACGTGTTTGTTCATTGTGCAAGGTACATTCTTTTGCTTTCGATCATGTAACATAACAAGTTGTTATGTGATCGAAGCATATGACTTATGATCGCTTCCGATGTGACACGACTTATTTCTCATCGTCCTGAGAAATTCATATTATATTATATGTTGTCCTGATATATGTGATATTTTATGATACTTTATGCAGGAACTTCTGATTATGCGCCGCATTCGCGACACGCGTTTGCCTTTATTTTAGTTGGATATTGTTTCTGACTCTGTTTGTTTCTTGGTGAAGCTTGCTCGACGCGCACTCCATGCTTTTTCAGTGCTTTCGTTTGCTCTTGATGACTTGCTCACTTTTGTAGCCTCCGCTACTACCCTTGTACTTCTTTGCACTTTATTGCATTTCATTATCGCTTTCTAGAAATCATGAGAAGTAAGGCTTTACTGCAATCCATGCATGCAAACATCAGGTAGAATCCCTTTGAAATTATAACTTTAGGTCTAACAACGCATGATAAAATTAGGTTTAGAAATAGGCTAGTCTCCCTGTGACTTTTCTTCCCCTTTTGCATTTGCACTAAAACTAAAACTTCTTTTTTCTTTCAAAATTCAAAACACTTTAAAGCTACTGATGAGAATCACGCCTTTGCTTAGTATGGGAAATGATAAGCGGGTCTCTTGTCGATCTTATTGTTCTTCATCTCAAGCATAGGTGTGGTTCAATTCTCAAAGACTCCTTTCATGGATAAGTAGGAAGGTGGCTAATATCTCTCTCTTGAGGTCAATTAATCACTATCTGCAACAAAAATACAAACCAACTCAAACCATTTTGTGCGCTCGAGCACATTTCTCTAAAACCCCTTTTTCAGGTAAGGACATGATTAGTTTACTTATGTGCCAACGCATAAGTCTCCAAAGGTCGAGCTGCGGCAGAAGGCGGAATTAACTTCGTCCATCATAAAACAAATAAAAACATAAGAGCCGAACTACGGTATCTCTGATTCCTCAAAAAGGATACGTTGGCATTGGGGTAGGGCCCAAGCGAGCATAATTTTATTTTACCTAAATTATTTTCTCCTTTCTTTTGCATGCATTCTCCCTTCAGTAGTATAGTAAACAGTAAGCACAGATTAAACACACCCATACGATAGACAACAAGAGTGGATAACATAGAGTACTACGGGCGTGTGGGGTGCTAATACCTTCCCCTCGCGTAACAGACTCCCTTACCCGATCTCTCAGTCGCAAGATTGTGACTTCTCCCTTTTTAGGTTTTCTCGATGTTTACCTTTCCCTCCTTATGGGATAAAAGACGTTCGATGGCGACTTCATTGTTTGATGATTTCCAGTCGATTGTTTCAAGTCCATCCTTTGAGCTCTTCTCTCGGGGAGCCCTCTCTGATTAAGTCGGTTGCCTTTTTGGTATTGATTTTGCTTGATATCATTGCCACGTGAATGCCATGCTCTGTTCCTTTGTTGACGAAAGTCTCTTAGATCGGAGGGAAACATGCTTTACCTTTCAGAGTAGCCTTCGATGATTCGTAGCCTAAACCAAAGCGATTCTTCTTCTCAGGAATTTATGGGAGCTTTCCCTAGCGTTTCGAGGCATCACCTCCCATAGTTGTTTGCAGATCTCTCCATGATGTCACTTTAGTCCTGTTACCCTTCTCGACTGGTAATGTTACCATTGAAGCAATTTCTAAGGCCTGGAACGGGGTAGCTATGCAGTCTTTGTCGGCACTGATATACCTGTATGATTTGATGTGGCTTACAAAAATATCTTCCTCGCCGTCGATTATGATCAACTTCGCTTCCACTAGGAACTTCAATTTTTGATGCAGGGTCGAGGTTATTTCCCCTGCCGCATGGATCCAAGGTCTCCCCAGTAAGCAAGTGTATGCTGGTTCGATGTCTATGACCTGGAAAGTGATATTGAAGATATGCGGCCCAATCTTAACTGGAAGGTCCACCTCTCCTAAAACCGAGCTTCGAGAATCGTCAAATGCTTTTACTATCATAGAACTTGGCCTCATTATTACATCGTCTATTGTTAACTTTATGAGACTTCACTTTGGCAACACATTAAGAGCGGAACTGGTGTCAGTAAGAACCCTGGATAAATGGGTAGTACTTATTTGCATAGTAATGTGGAGGGCCTTATTATGAGATCGACCCTGTGGTGGTAATTCACTGTTGCTGAAACCTAGGTAGGATCCAAACGTGAGATTTTCTACGACATTGTTAAATTGATTTACCAAAATTTCTTTTTTGACATGGGCTGAACTTAACACCTTCATCAAAGAATCCTAGTTTGTTTCAAAATTGATGAGTAGCGAGAGTACGGAGATTTTTGCTAGATTTTGGTAGAGCTGATCCACCACTCTGTAGTCACTCCTTTTGATTATTTTCAGAAACTCTTCTGCCTCTTGATCAGTAAAGTCCTTGCTCAGAGATTTTGTTTCTTGACTTGTATCAACCACTGCTTTTCCCTTGTCTTTCGTTGGAATCACATCCGTCTTTTTTGATAGTTCGACTCCAAAAATTCGACCGCTTCGGGTCATACCTCCTGGCCCTGCTATGTTTGAGATCACAGGTCCTTGACTCGGGGATAGCCCGCTTTCTTGCTTCACTCCATTGATGTACACGGATGAGTCATAACTCCATGGTACTGCCTTATTATTTTCATAAGGGATAGGCGGCGGTCCTTTAATTACCATCGTGGCTTTTGGAGTGCTGGGTATTAAGAGAGTCTTATTAGGTGCCCTTCCCATAATCTCTGTTGATTCTCCCCACGGGATAACTAGAGTTTTCTTGGTAAAACTTGGGCCCTGGCCCGGGATTACCAGTGGCTTTTTCCCTCCAATTGTGGCTACATATGTTTCCTCAGGGTACAATCCAAATTAGACTATCCCCTGATCCACCAGCTTTTGCAGAGTTGTTTCAAAAGCTTTATTATGCTCTAATAAGAATCCACATTCGAACAGATATTCTTTCAACAAGTTGATAGGGTTTTTGCCTATATGTTAGCCCCAAAGTCAGTGACCACCTCGATTGCATTTATTGTTGGCCTATCGTGCAGAGGCATAGGGTTTGATTTGATGTTAGGCTTCTCAAAGGTGATGTCTTGAGACTCTAACAAATCCTGAACCTTATGCTTGAATGCCCAACATTGTTCTATGGTGTGCCCTGGAGAATTAGCATGGTACTCACACCTGGCGTCGACATTGTATCTTTGTAGGAGTGGCCCGACTAGAGGAGCTAAAGGCTTGATTTCTACCAAGGATGCCTTAACCAAGTGTTGTAATAACTGGCTTGGTGGCATGGGCAATGGATCAAAATTTTTGGGTGGCCTTTTAAACCTATCTTGCCTTTGTCCTTGTGGGATCACCAGTGGTTGTGATGTCTTGGTTGTGAGGCTACAACATTGACTTCTCCCTCCTTCCTTCTTGGGAAATTTGAAGCCGGTCTTTTTGAATTCTAAGGGGCATTTGACAACCCCTTGGTATCTTCCCACTTTTCAAACCGGTTTCGATTCTTTCACCAATAGTCACTAGGTCTGAGAATCCTGACGAGACACTTCCTACCATTTTCTAATAATAAAGCCCTTGTAAGGTTCCCATGAACATGTCTACGAGTTCGTTTTCCAGCAGTAGTGGTTGTACACGGGATGCCATCTCCCTCCATCTTTGAGCATATTATTTGAAGGACTCTTCCTTCTTTTGGGATAGGTTTTGGAGTTGCAAGCGGGTAGGCGCCATGTCCAAGTTATACTTGTAATGCTTTAAGAAAGCATTAGCAAGATCCACCCAGGTTCGGATATGCGTTCATTCCAACTGCATGTACCAATCCAAAGATGCCCCACTTAGAGTGTCTTGGAAACAGTGAATCATTAGTTTCTGATAATGGGCATGAGCATGTATCTTCCTGCAATACATATGAAGATGATTCCTTAGACAAGTGAGCCCTTTATACTTTCCAAAGTCGGGTACTTTGAATTTTGGCGGTATCACCACATCAGGGACTAGGCCCATTTCCAGAGCGTCTACTTCGAAAGCGTCGAAGCCCTCCACAGATTTTTGTCTTTCTTCCAGGGCTTTATACTGATTCATTACCAATGGGTTATCTGTAGCATGAGTACCAGTTGTCTTCAAGGGTGCCTGGTGAGCATCCTTTGGGTCATGATCTCCGTATTGCAAGTCTAGGTAATTATCTGCATTATTGGTTGGAATTTATAGGGTATGTGATGCCCCTAATTTTGGTGGTGGTGAGATAAATCCTTCAGTTTCAAGCTCTTGTCGAGCCCAGGATGACTTTTGGGGTCCTGCTTCTGGATCTTTCCTTGGTTGGTGACTGCTTGATGCACCAATGGTTTGGGTTACTTCTTCAAAAGCTACCCTGGGAATTTGATCCTGCTTGTCAATAATGTTCTTCAAAGCTAGAAGAACTCGACTCAAATCTCCTTTCATTGAGCTTACATCACACTTCACTTGGTCAAGATCCTCTTTGAACACATCTTGAGTCTCCTCGATCTGTTCCATTGCTTTTTGTTGATGGGCCCTTCTTTGATATGGAGGCCAAGGAGGTGGAGGTCTTCTTTTACCAATGGCGTAACTGGATATATTTTTAAAGCAAATGAGTTTTGATATGACATGAAGGTTTTTTATAAATGCATGCATGCAAATGGATGTGAATGATCATGAAATGATTTCTTGTTTTAACTGTCTTATTCACTTGGGTACATGCTTGTATTTTTACTTATTATTTTATTTGGTGACTAGCTTTAAAATAGACACGCCTTCGAGATAGGGAAACAAATTGCCTTTATTAAAGTAACATAATCCAGAATATTGAAAAATATTACAACTTGAAATCAAAACTTGTTTGCATAAACATAAATAAAAGGAACTAACTTTTCTAGGTGCGCATGCGGATGCCATCAACCATTGCTTGGCAAAGCTGTAGAAAGTCTTCAATGTCCTTCGAAAGAGGAACCATTACATTCTCTGCATCTTTTAAACTTCTAGGGATGTCCTTGATGAGATTGTTGGCTAGGAAGACGAGCTTTTCATGTTTGTCTTTGTAGTACCTGTATTCCTGATAAAGATGTAGGATTATCTTATGGTTATCTCTCCGAGCTTGTGCGATCTTGGTATACTGCTCTTCCCAATACATCTTTTCACCCCTCATTTATGTGTAAAGCCTTCGTTGGATGAGGAAATCTTTTTGAGGACCCTTCAGCTCTAAACATACATGCTCGTATTCTCGAGTTCTGAGTCAGGAGTTTCTCTGCTTCTACCCTTTCAAGGCGTGCTTTGACCTCTGATTCCTGGTTGTCTTGAAGTTCGATGGTGAGGTACTTTACTTGTTCTTCTTGATCTAAGGAAGCTTGTGCCAAACTTTGGATTTAGGCTCTTAAATTTTCCTCCAGCACCTTCTTGTCATGTGTTGCCTTTTCATACCATCTAGTTAATCTTCTGATTTCAGCAGTGGCCTCTTCTAACCTTTGGTTGTGAGAATCTAGGTTGAACGTTGCACTCAACAGCCCTTCAGTTGTACGCTTTCGTTTGAGACTTTCTTTCTCCAATTCCTTTTGACTTTTATCAATTTGCTCGTCCTTTGACTCAAGTATAAGCTGCATCTGTTTCTTTTGTTTGGTCGGATTGAGGAGATTGAGTTCCAATGCTTCTTTCTCCTTTTGAGCTTGCTTTAAGGAACTTTTCAGATTGTCGACTTCTTCCAAAGATATGGGTGTTATCTCTGGGACCTCTGACTTGTATTCTGGATCTTTCTCGAATGGTAGCTTGATAATTCACACCCTATCTTGGACCCATTTGGTGTAGGGTTCTCTTTCTATGGCATTCTTTCTTCCGACCTTCCTCTTGTTAACCTTGTTCTAGACTCGAATAACCTTGTTGAGCAACCCTTGGTCTTCTATACCCATATTGCGGATGATAAATGGTCGGAGTTGTTCGTCTGAAGGTTTGTCTTCCAAAGGATACCCTAACTATCGTAGGTCCAAAGTAGGGTTGTAATTAATACAGCCTCGCGATCCAATCAAAGGGACATTAGGAAAGTCTCCACAGCTAATAGTGATGTCACCAATATCCAACTTCCTTGCATACTGTTGTACCCTAAAATTTACTCTCTTTATTTCGACCTTTTTGGCTTACATTTCATTATTACATACATGCATATCAATGGTTTTATGGTTATGGAATCAAGTTATATTTAGCAAGCTTCTTCAGGTTACAAGTGACGTTTATTTCACCAATGGATGTTCTCAGAGTATTTTCCGTGCTGAAGATCGGTTCACTGTTTTGCAACGATTTGGGGTTCAAAGATTCACAAGTCCAACCCGGCGCATCATATTCAGGTGTTCTTTCATCAAGATATCTCTGATAACATATTCTCAGATCCAGGTTTGGCTTGAGAGCCAATTCTTTAAAGAAAGTCTCAGAATGTGTGAGTTTTCTCAAAGAAATGTGGTGAAAAAGTGTGCTGAAAATGCAGTTTTTACGCACTAAAAAATTCATAACTTGAAGATCGTGGCTCATTTTGAACCCATTCCGATGGTTAAAATTCCGTCTTGACATCGTTTACATTTTCATCTCTCACGGCTGGAAGCCAATTTCAATCAGAAGGTCTTCAAAAATGCGAATTTATCAAGTATTTTTATACATAAAATTTGTGACAGAAGTTTATTTGCGCCATGCTTAGAAAATCATAACTTGGTCGATTTTCATCGTATCGAGCTAGTTCCGGTGCCAATATTTCACAAATATAGTTGGCTACGTTTTCACAGGAGGTATCGAATTCGAACGGTATCCAAAAGGCCTTCTTTTTTTGTTCAGAGTGCATGTGACGCGCTGAAAATCTTGAATGCTGAATATTATTTCATCTGGATCGAAACTTCAAAAATTCATAACTCGATCAATTTTATTGGATCGGGCCCATATTTTTACACAAGGTCACTGACTCAGAGATCTACAACTTTTCTTCTAAAGTCGAGACCGGATTCTTCTCCGATCAATACCAGTTTTTTATTGAAGAACGTGTCAGAATTGACACTGGAGCCCAAAATAAGTTTGTCTGAGGCGAAACTTCAAAAATTCATAACTAATTCACTGTTTATCTGATTGAGCCCATTTTCAGACAAAAGTTAGTTCTCGATGTCGGCTACATTTTATTTTCAAATTTCAATTTCAAAAATTGCACTTAATTCCCTGCGATTTAGCCTGGAACGTGTCGGACTCAAGTGAATAAAAATATGCACTATTGCTTGTGGTTATTGGAGGCCCAATTATATATTCAAAGCCTATCTTTACTCTATTTTCCATTATATAATCTCATTTTTTTCACACAAACAGGACACGAAAAAACCTTTTCCACAACCCTGTCAAAATATCAAATGCCTTCAAGAACCCTAAAAACCTTAAAATCCTTGTTACAAACCCCTATCTCACTACAAACAAGTCATCCTTTTTACAAACCCCCATCTCACTACTTCTCTAGTAAGGGTAATGCTGGTTTGATCTCCATGATCAAAAGGGTGTAGAAGCATTCATACATGCCATACCGGTTTTAATATTACAAAATTTCATATATTTGCTTTATTTGTATTTCACGGTATACTAATTTTCTTAATGTGTTCATGAGATTCAATATTACAGGTTTGGACCATCGTAATGGTCCCATACAGGGTTATTACAAAATACCGAGCCCAAAACAGAACAACCACTAATGCATGGCGATACAGACATCCTGAGGAGGTTAAGGGCGTGGGTTCAACACCCTCCCCTATTGGTTTTGGTTTTCTTCCTTTTTATTTATCCTTTTACCTATTTTCATTCTTTCTGTTTAAAACCTTTTTCATAAAACTTAACATTTTTCACAAACCTTTGATTTTTCATAATAAACTCGAATAACTAATTTTAGGTTTTTTTAAATTTGATTTTAGGTTTTAAATTAACTTTTAGTTCAACACTCACTCCTGACATTTACATTATTTGTATTTTCTAACACTATTTTTCATTGATGTTTCTTCCCCTATCTATTTTTTGGCAAACTTAATTCTTTCTTGTTAATCATCACACATAAACTTTTTTTTAAAACCTTTTTTTTAATTAAAATTAATTAGGTTTTAGGTTTTTTTAATTAATCCTTTTCTCAAAATTAACCTTTTTTTTAATTAAAATTAATTAGGTTTTAGGTTTTTTAATTAACCTTTTTTTTCTTCAAAATTAACCTTTTTTTTAATTCGAACTAATTAGGATTTAGGTATTTTAATTATTTTTTTCAAAATTAACATTTTTTATTAATTAAAATTAATTAGTTTTTTAGGTTTATTTAATTAATTATCATAAATCGGTTTTTTATAAAAAAACACCAAAACATTTTCTTTGTTATTTTCATCTTATTTTCCTAGATAAAATGTATAGGGCGCGTTCAACTGTAACAGCGTAGCTTTATTTTTCCCGTTTTGTTTATCATTATCATGTAATTGCTTCTAGGATGTAATAGTTTTTAGATTTCTTTTCCGCACTCTTCACTATTATGTAACTGCCCCAAAGCTCTGTAATAGCCTAGGTTTACATTTCCGCCTTTACATTCAGCTACTATATTTTATGCAATGCTTAGACTAATAGGTAAAAATGAACGATAGAAAACCCTAATTTTAAGATAAATAACCGAACTGAATCATTTGCATACTCGCACCTCTAGGATAACCTCACTTGTTGCCTTCGGAAAAACAATGATCATATCCCTCGAACATAGGGATACCTATAGCAAAAACCCTCGATTAAAGTCATCATAAAGATCATAGTCCCTCAATGTCCCTCGAGTTGCCTACGAGAAATGATCTTGTCCTTCGATGTTGCCTATAAATATATGATGACAGTCCCTTCGAACTGCTAAGGTATCTCTATATGTTGCCTTCTATGACCATGACGATGACCCGCGTCTGTCCCTCATACATCCAACGATAGGGCTACCTACTCACTAATAGTAGGATAGCACTGTCTAAAGGATAGGGAGAAAAGAACAATATTTTCAAGTATAAGTAGATAAGTTCTTAGATGCTTGCTCAAAACAAATTTTTTCACCTACACAAAAATATTTCAAAACACTTTCAAAAACATTCACCTTGTCAACACTCTTAAGGACTGATACAAGAGTTATCATAAAGCGAATCGCGGCACTAAGGAATTTTCAAAATAATTTTTAAAACACACAAAGCACAAGCAATTTTCAAAACATGAGCTAGCATCTAAAAGCCTGTGGAAAACCACAGATGAAAATGATGCTAACACCTTCCCTTTCCATAATCTACCCCCTTACTCAGAAATCTCGAAAAAAGGTTTTTTTTCTGTTCTTTTCACCCTTTCCTTATTGGATAAAAGAAAAGTCGGTGGCAACTCTTGCTTACCGTGACATTTGCGAACAAAAAACACAAACCCGTATTAAACAGTAGGTTCTGCCACCGTATCACAGAACTGGCGACTCTGCTGGGGAAAGTAACTATAAAGTGGGGTTTACCTTAGGATCTAGGTCATTTTTAAATTGCTTTCTTGTTTGCTTTGCCTGTTTTATCTTTAAGGGTTTTTGCTTGGGTATTATTGAAGATTCTACACCTGGATCTGGGGACACTTTTTAGGTAAACAACAATAGATCGTGGAGACTGTATGGTGTAGACCGATATGGTTGAAGCGATAGCTGTGTTAGTGTGACACTTTGGTTGGTACTGGTATCCTTCGTGTTGAAATGAGGAGAATACGGGGTCGTCGCGTGGTGTTGTGAAGCACTAACGGACCTTAGAACCTTAGTTGAACAAACTTGGCCATTAGAAGGTAGTGAGATAGCCAGCCTCGGTATAAAGTTGAGGATTGGTTGATACTCGATATTACACTCATTGAGATCAGACTTTCGGGATATTTCGGCCACAAGAAAAGATTGACTGAGCTGAAACAATGCCTGATAAAGGATGATCAATGATATTGAGAATCCTTAGAACCCGATTACTTTTCTAAGACAGGTTTGAAACCAACTAAACTTTAAGAGGGTACTTACCTATGGAATCCATGCAAGCCTAAATCTAAGGCTACTTGTGTGACTTGTTTGCTTTCTTTGCCTAACAATTTGAACTCATTGCAGGGCTTTGTTTGTGTTCCTTGCAGGATCTTGTTTGTATAAATCCAATAAATTGGTTTCTTACCCTGCACTTTTGCTTGATGCATAGCATACACATCATAACATCATAACATGACATATCATACTATCCATTTCAAGGATCTCGAGGGCATGTGATGCAGGTTGTGATGAACCAAACGTCTAGCAAGGGGCAAGGGGATTTATTTTCCTCTAGCCAATGCCATCAAAAGACCAAAACACGACAACTTGAGTCAGGGGCTATGACGCACTTGATATGGTGAGCTTGACTCTTATAGAAGGACCTTCAACGATATGAAGTTCTTCAATCAAAGCTCAATGGCTCTCAAACAAGACAACAAAGATCTCCAAACTCAAGAAACTCAGTTCATGGAAATGTTCCTAAACCTATCCAAGGGGCAGGAAGAGTTGAAAGCACTCCTCGCTGTGAACCTGGCCAAGAAAAGTCCTGGAGACAATAAGGACGAACGATGGGAACAACTGCAAGCTGAAGTTGAAACAATGAGAACCCAGATGTTGGGGCAGAGGGCTCTTATCCAAGGCCTAGCCCGGGGACAAGGAGAGCTGGGAGCCATTATCAAGAAACTTCATCAAGACGGCTGCAGCCGTATGAAGCAAATAATAGAGGTTGGGGACCAAGTCATTGATCAACTTCCAAGAAGACAAGAGGCTGGTTTGGTGAAGAGTGGACTTTTCCAAATTGCTACCACATCACGGGTCCAACAACAAACTCACCAAAAACAACGTGTTAATCAGAATAAGCCGGATATACCCAAAAGGCAATTTACCAAACTCAACATGTCAGTGTCTAAAGCTTTGCAACACCTATTGAGGATGAATTTAATTACGTTGATAAAACCTCATTCGAATCCCAATACTTCTTCCCCTAACTACAATCCTGATGCAAGGTGTGCATACCACTCCAACAGCCCGGGGCATGATACTGACGACTGTTGGAGGTTGAAATATGAAGTTCAAAACTTGATTGATGAAGGGGTGCTGGAGTTTACACAAGATGGTCAGGCTGAGTTCTTTTGACATCCCTCAAAGACACACCATTTGAAGTGACAAGATCAGGCAAATAGGCTTTTGTTCATTATAATTTTCAATTTGTAATTTTCTTTTGATTGTTCGAACATCTATTCATGTCAAACTCTGTTGCTTTATCAATGCATTGCATATGTCTATTTTGAATCAATTCATTCGTATTCACTATATTTGAATTGCTTCCCTTTTTGTGATATTCAACTCTCGATTAAAAAGTTGTAAGCCTTTAGAGGGAGGATGACGAAAACGATACCACAATCTCACACAATGTGCTTTTGAACAGACCTTGCTGACGATGTACAAGCGTTGTTTCAAATCCCAAACAGTGGAGTTATAAGGAAGATAATCCCTAGTTAACCCCTTTGAGCAAAAGAAGTAGTAGTTTTTCTTTTCACACAAATTAAAACCCTTAATCATAACCTGGGGCAGGGTAGTTTTCTCAGTTAATTCAGATGCGCATTCAGTCGCAATATTCTACTTCATACATAATGAATGGCATCAAAGATGTCCTTCCAAATCAGAAGATGGTGATGGTTCTGCATAATCATTAAAACCGACAATCATTATCTCTCAAAATAAAAGCCCATTAAGTCAAAACCTATGAAGGAGACTTAAGAAAAAAACGGGGGCATCCCGCTGACTGTAATCACAAAAGAAATAGTTCAGGCAAAAGAAGGGATAACGAAAAAAAAAGAGGTAACTACAAATCCTCGACGAAAAAAATGTTACAAAAATGACTGCCTCTTCCAAATAAACTTTCAGTATCCGAACCATCACCAGAACATCAAGGACAAGATGCCAAACCCAATTGGGATCTGAACTCACAATTGGCTGAGCATAGGATCGAAGAACATCACTAAGAGTGGGTTGGGTACAAATTTTTTGAGCCTTTATCATTTGTTTCTTGAACCGTGAACCAGGCCACGTTATAACCCTTACAAGTCCTAGCTGAAGCATGGGTTAGTTCGAAAGCATATTGTTACAAAAGGTATCCTGACTCCTGTAGGGTTTGCTATAAATCCCGAGTTGATATCACACTTTTACAAAATTTGTTTGTTTTACTAAAAAATGAATTTTCACGAACTTCAAGACAGACATAAGCTTTGCATTCTTAAAATACCATTGTTTGCATATGACTATTTGTTCAACAGTAAAGAAATTCGCATGACGAATATCTAGTGAACAAAAACCTTCTCAATGAAAAGGATCACCTCAAGTGGAAAAAACACTTTCAACCAAGGGGCACGACATGATCATTGTCCATCATCTGGGGCAGTCAAGTCAAGATTCAATGAATCTCTCAAAGATGCCAAATAGCCAGGGGCAGATCTCCATCTGAATCACTTAGGGCATTGGACATGAATTCCAGCAACGAATCTTGTGCGATCAAACAAACATCTTCTGGTAGTGTGGCAACACTTACTACTATGGATAGTGACAATTCTCCGTACCCGGTGAACATAGACATAGTCAGAAAATACTACGCATGAACAAAGATACGCTAGGTTGACTGGCCTAGGAAAAAATAAGGGCATCCCGGAGAACCAAAAGGGTTCGGGCAAAACTTAGGGATAAAAACAAAAAAAAATGTACACCTTGCAAGTTGAAAACCTGAAAAGGCGGCTTGGGAAAAAAAGGGTATCCCGGTGGACTGAAAATATGAAAAGACAGTCCAGGAAGAAGTTAGGGATTAAAGCGTATGACGACGTCCCGTTATCTCATCACTTTCCTAATCAGTAAAAAGTTTATTACCTAGATCTGCATTCACCAAGGACTCCAAGAGTTGGGATAACAGTCAAACCATCTACAAAATCCCCGGTTGATATTTTCTACAACAGGTATCGAGACATGGGCATTCTACTACAAGGTCACTGCCATGTTCTTAGCATGCATCCTTGTTATACCCCAAAATTAGCCCTCTCATTTTATCAACATTTCTCATCACAAGGCTCTTGGAACTCAAGATCAAGCTAGGTTTGCTCTACTCAAGACATCTCCTTGCACTGATGACCTAAACTAGGGTTTGAGTTTGCACAAGGATTTTTGGACCTTCAATGCTCAAATTGACTTTCATACTTCATATTGGACTCATAAGTTTGTCCATGCCAAGTTTCAAGCCTTGAATCAAATTTTTGCCCAGTCAATTAGACAGTTGACATAGAAATCAGCTGTATTGGGGAAAAGTCAACTGTGGCCAATTTATAGTCAAATCTCATGAATTTTGACCCACATCAACATTATGAACTCATATGAACCATTGGATCAAGTTTGGACCACAACTCCACAAGAAATTTGATCAGATTACCAAAAGGGCAAAATGGTCATTTTTAGGGTTTTGACTGTACAAAGGCAATTTCTGACTTTTTGACCCAGCCAATGGTAAATTAGGTTCAACTATGGGCTCAAGGACTCAATGGCATCATCTTGACCTATTCAACAAGTTCAAAAGATTTCAAATGCATGGGATTGGCAGATGAATTTTTCTGTCAACTGATCAAAATTTGACTGTACACTGAAAAGTCAAACTTTGACTTTTTGGTCAAAATCAAGTGCCAAGGGTCATTTTTCATCAAGACGTGTCAAATTATGAAACTTGTTCATCAAGAAACTCAAATTTGCAAATTAGAGTTTAAAGTTGAAAAATTTCATAACTTAGAAATTTTTGAAGTTATGAAATTTTCTTAATTTTTCCTAACTTTGTCCCACATTTTCACCATGATGCAAATGGATTCAAACAAAACCTCCAACATGAAAGTTGTAGTCCTCCACAAAGTCTACAACATTTATTCACAAAGTTTTATCAAAAGAAGCTTGGATATCAAGTTATGATTTTTTGAACAAGGGTCCCTAAAACTTTTAACTTAGTGAAATTTTGCCCTAGTTTAGGCAGGATTTTGACCCATCTTCTTGGCCATTTTTCACATGGTTCCACTTGGAATATAAAGTTTCATTTCAAAGATGGATTATAAATCATGTTACAAGCTTTCCAAATTGTCCAAGAACTCCTCAAACACAATTGTGGTTAGGGAGAATCGAAAGCTTGAAGTTGGCAAAAACTCACTTTTCATCCATGGCAAATTCATGTTCATACAAGTTGCATTTTCAAACCAGCATGCCTTACACTAGTTTGCAGGCCTCTAAACCACTTCACACTCCATAATTTAATGCAAATCCATTGGGCTAATACATTGTTTTGGTCATTAGAGCATTGTACACAAGATTAATCCCTAAATGGTAAAAGGCACATTTCCATTTTTGCAAAAGTTTGCTTTATGTTAAAACCATAATCCTTGAGCCTTGGTCCAAGATCTATTGCATAAAAACAAATCCACAAATTAGAGGGGCCAAGAGGATTATATGCAAGATGATAAGATGGCCTGTACAGGCCTGCTTCACATACTTCCACATTCTTACTTCAAAAACAAGAAACTTGTCCAAATCCTTAGAACTTGAAAACCAGCAAAGATCAACTTGTGCAAACACTTAAAACATCTTTCTCACACCCCTTTAAGCTATAAACACGATTGTTTGAGCCTCTAAACATCCGATAGCCAGAAATCACATTTCTTTGGCAAAACAGGGCAGGTGCTGCAACTTGAGTTCCATAGCTCATTTGGCTCGTGCGTTTTGCCCCAAGTTGTTTCAAATACCTTCCATTCAACTCACCCAAGCTATCCCACACCTCAAACACCAATTGTAACTCCATTTACAGTGTTCACCATTTTCATTTTGAGCTTGTGCAGGTTGAGTTCTATAGGCTGATTCAAGGACATTCAAGGCAAGCTAGCTATTGGAAAAGGTCAAGTGAAGTTCAAGCAAGCTACCAGACATCTCAAACCTTGTTGAGAAGCACTGCATTGCCCTACACGAATCCAACTGAAACAGGTTTTTCTTCACTTTCTATCTCTCTATTTAGGAACATTTAGCCTTAGGTTTGTGAATAAAAAATGTAGTGTTCATTGCCATGAAGCTGTACATATGCTCAGTTTTCATTTATATTACGTGTGCTAGGAGAATTTCATCCATGAATATGCTGAAAAAACTAGGTCAAATTTTAGGGCCAGAGAAATTCTCTTTGGTCTTTGAGAGTTAGAACAAGTTGTTTATATGATTGGAATCGTCTTGAAATTCTCTACAAGTTTGATGTTGTGTGTTTTTGCAATAGATCACGTATACAGGATGTCCCAAGTTAGTACAGGCGCGCGCGTATTTTCAAAAGCTGGAGGTAGAAGATGAAGTGGTGGGCTGGGCTTGGCCTGACTCACTCTTGACACCCCCTCTTTTCATTTTTGTACCCCCTGGCCCATTTTCTTGTATTTTTATATTTTTGCATTTTTGTTTTCATTTCTGATTTTGTTTATTTATTTCCAAACATAAAAAATGCTCAAAAATATTTTCATAATTTTTTCACATTTATTTGGCATTTTATTTTAATTTTTCTAACATAAAAAGCATTTAAATACTTTTATATTATTTATTTAAACTTGAAAATAATATGTAAATTATACTTTTATTTTTATTTCTTATTTTTATTCACACTGAAAATATTATTAAAAATATAATTTATTTTTGTACATATTTTATTTTATATTATACATATTTAATATGTTTAATATACATATATATATATATATATATATATATATATATATATATATATATATATATATATATATATATATATATATATATATATATATATATATATATATATATATATATATATATATATATATATATATATATATATATATATATATATATATATATATATATATATATATATATATATATATATATATATATATATATATATATATATATATATATATACTTTTATTTTATAAAATACTTTAGAATAAAAATATAAAATATTACATTTTCACTTTTATTATTATTCATACTAAAAAATACTTTTTTTAAGTATATTTTATTTTTGTACATATTAATATATTTTATTGTATATAAATAATATAATATGTTTATTTTCTTAAAGAAATTAGGGTTTTACCCTTAAACAAGTAAAATAAATCTTTTATTTATTTCTTCATTTTTATATTAAATACTTTTACATACATAAACAAACAAAAACTTTTCTTTGCATAATTCATATTATTTGGTATATTTATTTATTTTGTTATTGTCCATTTAAATATTTATGCATTGTGAATTCAATTTGGATGTAATAGTAAATTAGGGTTTATATTTCTTGTCAAATATCCCCCATTCAAAATTGTACTCCCATCCCCATAATCATGTTGTAATAGCTTAGAATTTTAAATTCTCGCACTTTACGCTTTCAATTATGCCATGATTAGAGAATTATGGTTTGTATGCAAAAATCCAAATCAACAAATAGTTTGACCTAATCAAAGACAAAAATGCATGAAAATCAAACACAATGCACACTTGCACCCCTAGGGTTACAATCCACGTGTTGCCTTCAAAAATGGGCCATGATATGCATGTTGGGTACTTTGGCAAAACAAAAGCAAAACAAAAGATCATAGTCCCTCGATGACGCTATCTTGGTTGCTTAAACAAAAATGATCAAGTCCCTCAAATTTGCCAAAGATACTTGACACAATTGCTATCATGGTCTATACAATGACCCGCGCATGTCCCGTTTAACATCCTAACACAAGGTTGTTCACCAAATGCAATGGTGAAATAACAATGTCAAAAGGGTTAAAAACATAGGAGAGATATTTGAGTAAAATAGGGTAGACAACTCTTAGTTACTTGATCAAAAGCTTGCAAAATATCCTTGCTATTTTCAAACACACATCACAACACAATTCAAAACATTTCCCAAAAACAAACTTTCAAAACATTGAAATATCTTTTCAAAAAAGACAAACACCTTTATATATATTCAAACAAGAATCATTACAAAGGTTGCCTAGACAAGGCCTCTTTTTCAAAGCATTTTCAAAACCACACACACAAAGCACCATTTCAAACAATTGAAAAGCAAAAGCAAGTGATCTAAACAAGTAACTAAGAGCCCATGGAAAACCATGGATGAAAAGGGTGCTTGCACCTTCCCTTTTCATAATCTACTCCCCGAACCCAAGAAAACATCTCAAAGGTCTTTCCTGTGCTTTTTGACCTTTCCTTAGGATAAAATAAAAAGTAGATGGAGACTCTTGCTAAACCGAAACATTTGCAAACACAAACGCAAAACCTCAAGTCAGTTCTCCCACCATATCACAGAACTGGCGACTCTGCTGGGGAAAACTTTAGAAGTGGAGTAACCTTAGGGTTTAGATCACCTTTGCATGCTTATCTTGATTGCTTTGATTGCTTTACATTTGGTTCTCTTGTTTGGGTTTGAATCCTCCACCCAGATTTTTAGGAAACATTCATAGGTAAATAGCAATACGTTGTGGAAACTGTGCAGGGTATACCGACATGGTTGAAGCAATAACTATATTAGTGCGACATATTTGTGAGTACCGGTAGCCTTTGAGTCAATCAAATAGAATACGGGGCCGCCGAGTGATGTCATGAAGCACTAATGAACTCTTAGAACCTTACTTGACCATCTTGGCCTTTTTTAGGAGTAGTGAGATGACCGACTTTGGTGCAGTCCGAAGTTGGTAGATACTCGATACTACACTCATTGAGGGTTGTTTTCTTGGAATATTTTGATCGCCAGTTAAGTGGCTAAACCAAAACAATGAGCACAGAAAATAATCCAATGATATTAAGCTCCTTAGAACCCGATTACTATTTATAGGACAGGTTGAGCCAACTAACTTCAAGAGGGTACTTACCTATGAAACCTCATGCAAGCCTGAAACTAGGATCTTGTGTGACTTGTTTGTACATATGCTTGTGAATACATCATGAACATCATAAAGCATCATATACATCCACTAACCATTTCAAGGGTTTGGATCTTCATCTTTGTTCTTGTTTTGTAGGTCATGGAATCTCTTCGCAGGAAAACAATCCAAGTCAACCTTGTGAGAATCCCTCCTCAACTCAAGGAGCTTACTTCCAAAATTCCAGAGAATTATCTCTTCAGTGAAAGACATGGTAGACTTCTCAACTTGGTCAACTCCAACATTGAAGAAGACATGGTGAAAGTTCTCTTCTAGTTCTTTGACCCCCTACACCACTATTTCACATTCCCTGATTACCAACTAGTACCTACTTTGGAGGAATTTTCTCAACTCCTGAGGATTCCTATTCTCCATCAACTACCCTACAACGGTACAGAAAGAGAACCAAAGCCTGAAGATCTTGCTCAAGCATTACACTTGCAACCATCTGATATCAAAGGTCATTGGGAAACCAGAAGTGGTGTCAAGGGTTTCTTGGCAAAGTTTCTGTTTGAGAAGGCACAAGACTGCTGGAATTCTCTAGATCTACAAGCTTTTGAAGAGATTGTGGCACTCCTCATCTATGGGTTGGTCTTGTTCCCAAACCCTGATCAGCTTATAGATGTGAATGCTGTCAAGATTTTCATATCTCAGAATCATGTGCCTACATTGCTTGGGGACATCCTACACTCATTTTACACACGAACAATGAGGAAAAGAGGTGTTCTCATGTGCTGTACTCCTCTTCTAGCAAGGTGGTTTATTTATCACCTTCCCCAAACAGTTGTGAAGAATGAGAAGGGTTTAAGGTGGTCACAACGGTTGATGACCCTCACACATTCTGATGTTCATTGGTGTTCTCGGTCCAGAGAAAATGTCATCATCATTAATCGTTGTGGAGAATTCCCTAATGTCCCATTACTTGGCATTAGGGGAGGCATTACCTACAACCCCTGTTTAGCTCTAAGGTAATTTGGGTATGCCCGGAGGGATGGCCCTCATGATATGCTGATTCCTGACTTGGTTTTTGACTTCGACAACGATGCGCAAGGACTTCGACAAAGGTTTATCCGAGCTTGGAGGATGCCCAACAAAGTGGATAATAAGACACCGGGGCACAAGAATTCCACCCCCCCTTAAGCCTTACCTCAAATGGGTACGAACCCGCACCCAGAATCTTATGATGCCATACCCTCACATTCTCCCCGTGATCAAAGAGCCTGTTATGGAAGGAGAGGTTCCATACACCCTCCTACATCCAGACATGCCAACATCATTGGAAGAATTACAAAAGAGTTGGATACAACTCAAAGAAGAACGAAATACTTTTGAAGCCAGCTTCTATGCAAGTGAGAAGAAGGTTTTGGAGCTTACCCGCCGGCTTCACGAAGAGGAGACTCTCAACACTTACATCGCGCCAAAGAGGATACGCAACATCTTTTTACATTAAGAATTTTGTAATATTTTGCCCATGGGGCACTTGTGTACTAACAAATTTCTTCTTATTAATATGACATGTGTTCTTTTTTGTTTGCAATGAATTTGAATTTCTGAATCCTTGAATGCATTACATGAATAACATATCATTCATCATATGCATAAACAAGTCTTCACACCAGGTTTCCTTATCTTTCTGCTGTTTATTTCAGCAAGATGGATTTGGAGCAGACGGTTAAAGATCTGCAAGCACAAAATTCACAATTCCAACAACTCCTCATGACCTTAGCAAAGGGTCAAGAGGACCTTAAAGCACTGCTGGAAAAAGGGAAAGACAAAGAGAAAAAGAAGAAAAAGGACTAGTATGGACACTATGGGAAGAAGGTTTGAAAACCAGGCTAGAAGGATCCTCGAGTTCCCCTCAACGTCTGATGAAGGGGCTGGTAAAGGTAAAGGAGTTGCAATGCCTTCCAAATCTGAAGTTGAAAAGGAAGAAGAAGAAGAGGATGAAGATTATTCTGAACAGCAATATCCCCCGGCGGATGATAAGTATAAAAATCTTGAGGATCGGTTGGCAGCCATGGAGTTGCAAAGGGTACCTGGTTTAGATTTCGAAGAACTAGGGTTGGTTGCTGGAATCGTCATTCCTCCCAAGTTCAAAGTACCTACATTTGCTAAGTATGACAGTTTGTCCCGTCCGAAGATGCATCTGAGATCCTACGTCAGAAAGATCCAGCCTCACTCTTCTAATAAGGATCTATGGGTCCATTTTTTTCAAGATAGCTTGTCGGGTACGCAATTGGACTGGTTCTATCAACTTGAGAGATTGAATGTTCATAATTGGGAAGAATTAGCTGCTGCTTTCTACCGACAATACCAATACAACGCAGATTTAGCGCCTACTCGTACTCAACTACAGAGTATGGGTATGGCCTCTAATGAAGGATTTAAGGAGTATGCCCAGAAGTGGCGGGATTTGGATGGAAGGGTGCAACCACCGTTGTCGGATAGAGAGCTGGTTGACATGTTTTTAGGGACCCTGTCAGGTCCATTCTTCAATCACTTGATCGAGAGCTCATCTGAAGGGTTCACCGAATTAATTCTGACCGGTGAAAGGGTCGAAGCTGGCATTAAGAATGGTAAAATTCAGAAGGATGCAACTGCTTCCACTGCTGTTAAGAAGACCTTCCCAGCCAAGAAAGAAGCTTCTGCTGTTTATTCCCAGAAAAATCAAGGAAGAACGGAGCGCCGACCAACAGTGGGGGCTGTGATGATCCAAAACTCTTCAACCGATCAACCTCGAAACAATCAACCAAGAGCTAATCAGCAAAGGGTAGAAAGGCCACAACGGCAATTCACCCGAATCAATATGACACTGGCTCAAGTCCTTCCTCATCTGTTAAAGCTGAACCTTACCAACTTGAAAGAAGCGCCGAAAAATCCCAATACCTCTTCTCCTTATTATCATTCCAATGCAAAGTGTGCATACCACTCTGACAGTGTATGGCATGATACCAATAACTGTTGGGCTCTTAAAAACAAGATCCAAGACTTGATAGACGGCAAGGAGGTAGAATTCGATGCGCCCGAAAAGCCGAATGTGATTTCTGCCCCAATGCCCAAGCACGGTCATAATGTCTATGCCGTTATGGAAGATCTTCATGTTACCACTGTTGATGACCTTTTGACTCCGTTACCAGTGATTAAAGTGAATTTGATGAAAGTCGGGATATTCTTAGGCTGTGGAAAAGACTGTTACTTTTGTTCAAAATTGCAAACTGACTGCCCACTGTTGAAATCAGGCATCCAACGCCTGATGGATACCCAAGAGATCCTCTTTCAAAAGACTCCTATTGATACTATCACTCATGTTACTCCTGTTACCTTTGATACTCCAATCAATGACATTGCTATAATAACCATCTCCGACGATCTTTCCAAGACCTGCAAAAGGCCTGTTAAGATTACGCCTGATCCTAAGTATGTACTGTTGAAAATTACCAAATCGGGGCCTGTCCCGTATAAATCTAACAAGACGATACCATGGAATTATAGAGGAGAAATCTTCTACCATGGTATCAAGCAAATCGAATCGGCCGAAGAGAATTCCAATGATGAAACCCCTGATATAGGGAATATTGCAGGAATGAGCAAGATAACTCGCAGCAGAAGGATCTTCTCTCCGGAGATTGCTCCTCCACGGGCAGTCTTCGGACCCTCGAGAGTTTCTGTACCTGTCAAGCCATCTGTGCAAAGCCCGGTAATTGAAGAAATCGACGCTTCCAAAGCTAGACCCTCTGTTGTTACTACCGGTAAGGGTAAGGGGATACAAGAAGCGTCTGTCAGGACAAAGGCTCAGACTGTGGTTATCCCTGAGACCAGCCAAAAAGAGATGGAATAAATCTTAAAGATAATCAAGAAGGGCGACTATGATGTCGTGGAGCAGCTAGGGCAGACCCCTTCAAAAATCTCCATGCTGGCTCTCTTACTCTGCTCTGAGGCTCATGCTAAAGCCTTTATCAAATTTCTAAAGACGGCACACGTGCCTCAAGAAACTTTTGCGGACCAGTTTCAAGAGTGCGTGGCTAGCCTTACAGCCGATAATGGTCTTGGTTTTTCTAATGCTGATTTGACCCCTAAGGGAAGAAAACATAACGACGCGCTGCATGTCTCGGTAGAGTGCAGGGGAACCACACTTGCCCATGTTCTGGTCGACACCAGTTCATCTTTAAATGTTCTATCGAAGAAGGCTTTGGACAGATTGGACTGTGAAGGTTTGACCCTAAAGCCCGGTAACATCATTGTTAGAGCCTTCAACGGTTCTAAGAGGATGGTTCACGGAGAAGTGGACATTCCAATCAAAGTGGGTACAGGAATTTTCAACTCTACTTTTTATGTGATGGACATCCGTCCTTCATATTCATGCTTGTTGGGAAAGCCATGGATCCACAACACTGGGGCAGTCACTTCTTCCCTACATCAAATGCTAAAATATCCAGTTCAGGGTAAGATCATAACGGTTCATGGGGAGGAAGAGTATATGATAAGTCACCTTAACTCCTTCCGCTATGTGGAGTTAGATGGCGAATTCATAGAAACGCCTTTCCAACACTTTGAAGAGGTTTCTCTTGAATTCGCAGTTGCAAAGACAATGGCCGATGTGCCTATCATTTCCAAGCCTGTGTCTTGGATGGCATCCCTCAAAGATGCGGAGGCTGTAATAAAAGAAGGAAGGAGTACAATGTGGGGGCAACTGCCAGATTTTTCTCACAAGACAGACAAGTTCGGATTAGGTTTTACTGCTGCTGGCCAGAAAGCTGTGCGTCGCTCCTGGGCTGGAGGACCACCCTTAAAAATCACTCACCATGGAAGTAATGCCTTAGAAGATGATGATGAAGAAGACAACTTTGAAGATTGGATCTTTCCAACCGTTGAAGGAGGATTAAGCAACTGGGAGGCGAAAGACTTCGTTCCCATCACTTTCATCAATAAGTAATTTATCTTTGAACAATTTCCTATTTTGGTCTATAATAATTAAACAATTCGTACACTCTCTTCACCTTATGCCTTACCCGAGGCATATAGGTCCATTTGTAAGGGCTTGATTTCTTCATTATCATATGCCATTTTTAGTGAACCATTGGACGTTTTCATCTATAAATTGTTGTGTTCATTTTCTTTCCTTTTACATTTTGTTTTGTTTACCGATGGCTATCCCTTACACACACCCACACTCACAAAATGCAGGTACCCATCGACTCCGGATTCCATGGGTGACTATTCTGCTTTGGCCTTCAGTGACTCTGAAGATTTGGTCAATCATGCCGAGTACGAAGGTGATGAAGACTGTCAGGTGCCTGGAGAGTTAGCTATACTTTTACAACAAGAAGAGAGGGATATTATGCCCCATGCAGAGTTGCTAGAGACTATCAATTTAGGAACAGAGGAAGACAAGAAAGAGGTTAAGGTGGGTGCCAACCTGAAGCCAAGTGTCAAAGAGCGTCTAGTTCAGCTGTTGAATGAATATGTCGAGATCTTCGTCTGGTCCTATGAAGACATGCCGGGACTAGATACAGATATTGTGGTTCACCGTCTCCCTACAAGAGAAGACTGTCCACCAATCAAACAAAAGGTCCGCCGAATGAGGCCCGACATGTCTGAAAAGATCAAAGCTGAGGTGATGAAGCAATTCAATGCTGGCTTTCTGGCTATTACTTCCTATCCATAATGGGTTGCTAACATTGTGCCCGTGCCTAAGAAGGACGGCAAAGTTAGAATGTGTGTGGACTATCGGGACTTAAACAGGGCTAGCCCTAAAGATGATTTTCCACTACCACACATCGACATCTTGGTTGACAACACAGCTCAACACAAGGTATTTTCCTTCATGGATAGATTCTCGGGATACAACCAGATCAAAATGGCCCCCTAAGACATGGAGAAGACTACTTTTGTTACGCAATGGGGTACCTTCTGCTATAAAGTGATGTCATTCGGACTGAAGAATTCTGGGGCAACCTATCAGCGAGCCATGGTAGCTTTGTTTCATGACATGATACATCATGAGATTGAAGTCTACGTAGATGACATGATAGCCCGTTCACAGACAGAAGAAGAACACCTCGACCATCTGCAAAAGCTGTTTGTCAGATTAAAGGAATATAAGCTCAGACTGAATCCTAGCAAGTGCACTTTTGGAGTCAGGTCTGGTAAACTTTTGGGATTTATCGTCAGTAACAAAGGCATTGAGGTTGATCCTGCTAAAGTTAAAGCTATACAAGAAATGCCTGCCCCCTGCACTGAAAAGGAGGTTAGGGGTTTCTTGGGACGCTTAAACTATATTGCGAGGTTCATCTCTCACCTAACATCTACCTGTGAGCCAATCTTCAAGCTGTTGAAGAAAGATCAAGTGGTTGAATGGAACGATGATTGTCAAGTTGTTTTTTATAAGATCAAGGAGTATTTGCTGGAACCTCCTATCTTGATGCCACCCGTCGAGGGAAGACCTTTAATCATGTATCTGACTGTTTTGGATAATTCAATGGGGTGCGTACTGGGCCAACATGACGAGTTTGGCCGAAAAGAGCATGCCATTTATTACCTTAGCAAAAAGTTTACCGACTGTGAGACTCGCTACTCACTGCTCGAGAAAACTTGCTGCGCTTTGGTATGGGCTACTCGCCGGCTAAGGCAGTATACGTTGACACATACCACTTTGCTGATTTCTAAAATGGATCCGATTAAGTACATCTTCGAGAAGCCTGCTTTATCCGGAAGAATCTCTAGATGGCAAATGATCTTGACAAAGTATGATATCCAGTACACAACCCAAAAGGCTATAAAGGGGAGTGCACTAGCTGACCATCTAGCTCACCCAAGCCGTCGAAGATTACCAATCTATGAGATTCGACTTCCCTGACGAGGACATCATGACATTGGACAACATTGAAGGTAACAGACCGTATGACGGACCTGAACAAGGATCCCGATGGACCCTGTACTTTGATGGTGCTTCAAATGCACTTGACAACGGTATCGGTGCGGTACTTATTTCTCCGTAAGGTTGCTATACACCTTTCACTGATAAACTCTGCTTCAGCTGCACCAACAACATGGCCGAGTATGAAGCTTGTATCTTTGGTCTCAAGGCTGCAATTGACCTAGGAATCAAATCTTTGGTCGTATTTGGGGACTCAGCTTTGGTTACAGTCAAATCAAAGGAGAGTGGGACACTAAACATCCTAATCTTATCCCATACAAAGAACATATCCTGACATTGTTGCCTCATTTCGAGTAGATTACCTTTGAGCACTTCCCGCGAGAAGAAAATCAGCTAGCGGATGCTCTGGCTACAATGTCTTCCATGTTTAAACTCAACTGGGATAATGAGGCTCCCCAAATCACCATCGAGCGAATGGACGAACCTGCACACTGTCATGAGATTAATATCGAAGAAGTAGTGGAACAACCCTGGTTTCATGAAATCAAAAGGTATCTCCAGACTCGAGAATACCCTGAAGGAGCTTCAGTCAATGACAAAAAGTTCTTAAGGATATTTGCTGCCAAGTTCTTCCTGAGCAATGGTATCTTATATAAGTGCAACCATGATTGTGTTCTACTTCGTTGTGTGGACAAGGTTGAAGCAGAGTTGATCATGACCGAAATACATAGTGGCACATTTGGTACCCACTTGAGCGGACATACGATGGCTAAGAAGATTCTAAGGGCAGGCTACTATTGGTCTACCATGGAAGCTGACTGCCATCAACATTCCCCTACTTGTCACAAATGCTAAGTCTATGCTGACAAGGTACATATTCCTCCAGTTCCTCTCAACATTCTAACAGCTCCTTGGTCGTTCGCAATGTGGGGAATCGACATGATTGGAGAGATCAAGCCTACAACATCCAATGGACATCGCTTCATCTTGGTCACTATTGACTATTTTACCAAATGGGTCGAAGCAGCTTCCTTCGCCTCCGTTACAAAGAATGTGGTTGCCCGCTTCATCAAGCAGAATCTCATATGCCGGTATGGTATCCCCGACAGGATCATCACGGACAACGATACAAATTTGAACAACACTATGATCACCGCTCTGTGCGAGCAGTTCAAGATTCAACATCACAATTCATCTCCCTATCGGCCAAAGATGAACAGTGTTGTTGAAGCCGCGAACAAAAATATCAAGAAGATCATTCAAAAGATGACAGTCACCTACAAGGACTGGCATGAGATGTTACCGTTTGCTCTGCACGGATATCGTACCACGGCGTGTACTTCAACTGGGGCAACCCCCTTTTCTTTGGTATATGGCATGGAGGCTGTTTTACCTATGGAAGTTCAGATCCCTTCCTTGAGGATTATGAAGGATGTTGGTTTAAATAAAGACGATTGGATTCAGACCCGGCTTGACCAACTTAATTTGATCGACGAAAAGCGACTTACTGCTGTTTGTCATGGTCAGACGTATCAAAAACGGATGATCAAGGCTTTCAACAAGAAAGTCAGACGTCAGGTATATCAAGTCGGAGATCTTGTAATCAAGCGGATCATCTTGCCGCAAAGTGATCCCAGGGGCAAGTGGACTCCTACTTACGAAGGACCATTTATGATCAAAAACATCTTTTCTGGTGGGGCAATGATTTTGACCACCATGGACGGCGACGACTTGCCGCACCCTGCGAACGCAGACATAGTCAAAAGATACTACGCATAAAATGACCCGACAAGTTGAAAACCCTAAAGGAAAACTTGGGCAAAAATGGGCATCCCGGTGAATCGAAAACCCGAAAGGGCGTTTCAGGCAAAAATTAGGGATAAATGAAAAAATTTGTACACCCGGAAAGTTGAAAACCCGAAAGGGCGACTTGGGCAAAAAAGGGTTTTCCGGTGGACCGAAAACTCGAAAGGGCGGTCCAGGCAAAAGTTAGGGAATTAAAGCGTATGACTATGTCTCGTCGGATCACTTTAAGGACAATCTCATCATGACCAAACTCCAAGCTTCTGATCAATCCAATCATCCGCGGACGAAGCAACGAATGGACAAAGATACTCAGAGTTGTGAAGGCTATAGCAGAATGGGAACCCCATGGAATTGTTACACATAGCCATCTTTCTTTTTGTATAAATTTTTTCTCAATTTTTCGACAACATTCTCTTACTAGGATGTTTGTCTCCTTTGTACAAAGATACTTACAAAATTTAATACAAAGATACTTCAAAGTATAGAAATTTGCTTGTCTTTTCTTTCTTTTTACAATTATGTTTTATTTGAAAACGTCCATTGATTTGTTAAATGAGCATATGCATTTGAATATAATCACTGCTTACAAATAAAACGAAATGAGAAAGGAGAATTACTGATAGGTCGAAAGTATAGGAAAATGTCTTTAGGCTATTCCAGAAGAAATCCCCTACAGTATGTCATTCAGATCCTCAACGGAGCTAAAACCTTGGAGTATATATCCCCATCGGAGTTAAGTTTCAAAATTCCCATCAGAGTTAAGTCTCTAAACTCCCGATCCCCAGTGGAGCCCAAAAACTTTGAACTACAGATCCCCAATGAAGATGAAACTTTCTTCCCCAACAAAGTCCAAAAATCCAAATCTTAAACCCCGGTGGAATACTAACCAACTCCCTCCGATTCACCAGCAGAGATATCCACAAAACAAGGAATCCCCATTAGATTGGCATACAACCCAAGCTCCTGATTTCTCCAGCAGAATAAACACTCTCCCCACAGAGTTATTTCCCGACAGAACGAAGATTCTAGTTCCCGTTTCTCCATTTGAAGCCCCCTAGGTTTTAATTCCCCAGTAGAGGTCGTCAGATTTTTCCTTGTTTCCCCAGGAAAGTCGTGAAGGATTCTCACATCCCCACAGAAGTTGTCAAAGTTTTGATAATCCCCGCAGGTTGCCAAGGATTTTCTATCCCCAACAGTAATCAACAAAGTTCTCTCATCTTCAACAATCAAAGATTTTTGGAATCCCCAACATCGGTCAAGGATTTACTTTCCCTGGTAGCAGTCAAACATTTCATTATCTCCAGCTATCAAGGATTTATTTTCCTCAGCAAGACAGCTAATCAGCTTACATGCACATCCATTACATTCATAAACATTGATGGAACACATTTTATTGCATCATACATATCATGCAACATAACTTTGTGCTTTAGCTAACATTCTACCCTTTTCAGGATAAGATTAAAAAGCTATCGTTAACAACTATTCAGAGATTTCAGATACAATATGGATACACCCCCAGACACGGCGGTCATTCTATTACTCATTCAGAATTTCAAGTCAAGATACAGTATGGATACACCCCAGACATGGCGGTCATTCTATTACTCATTCAGAATTTCAAGTCAAGATACAGTGTGGATACACCCCAGACACGACGGTCATTCTATTACTCATTCAGAATTTCAAGTCAAGATACAGTGTGGATACACCCCAGATGCGACGGTCATTCTATTACTCATTCAAACTTCAGCAATCAGATATAGACTAGATACACTCCAGACACGGTGGCCATTCTATTTCTCATTCAGATTCAACTATCAACTTCAAGTTCAGATACACTCCAGACACGGAAGTCATTCTGTCACTTGTCCGGATCCCAGTTACAGTACGGATACACTCCAAACACGGAAGTCATTCTGCTACTCATACAGATCTCAACTTCAGATACAGTCCAGATACGCTCCAGACACGGTTGCCATTCTGTCACTCATTTGGAATTTATCCCCAGCACATAGACGCTCCATACACAGATGTTTCTCTGTCACCCATTCAGAATACAGATACACTCCAGACATGGCAGTTATTCTGATATTCATTCAAGAATCAAATACAGTTACATCTCGGATATGCTCCAGACACGGACGCCATTCCCTTGCTCATACGAACCCAGTCCCCAGATACAACTCAGATACGTTCTAAATACGGATACCATTCTGATGTTCATTCTAATGATTTTCAACAAACAAGTTTTGGATGGCATCTCTAAGCCCATCTCCAGCAAGATTCTACCATTTCCAAATGGCATCTTTAAGCCCATTCCCTCAGCTACATTTTGACGAGTGCAAATTTACGGGCACTCTAGTGTCCAATCCTTTTTTACCTTCGAGTCACGAAAGGCAAACTTGCCAATCTAACTCTTCAGGTTCAAGAAGATTGAACAGGGGCAACTGTTGTACCCCAAAATTTTCCCTCTTATTTTATCAACATTTCTCATCACAAGGCTCTTGGAACTCAAGATCAAGCTAGGGTTTGCTCTGCTTAAGACATCTCCTTGCACTGATGACCTAAACTAGGGTTTGAGTTTGCACAAGGATTTTTGGACCTTCAATGCTCAAATTGAATTTCATACTTCATATTGAACTCATAAGTTTGTCCATGCCAAGTTTCAAGCCTTGAATCAAATTTTTGCCCAGTCAATTGGACAGTTGACCTAGAAATCAATTGTATTAGGGGAAAAAGTCAACTGTGGCCAATTTACAGTCAAATCTCATGAATTTTGACCCACATCAACATTATGAACTCATATGAACCATTGGATCAAGTTTGGACCACAACTCCACAAGAAATTTGATCAGATCACCAAAAGGGCAAAATGGTCATTTTTAGGGTTTTCACTGTACAAAGGCAATTTCTGACTTTTTGACCTAGCCAATGGTAAATTAGGTTCAACCATGGGCTCAAGGACTCAATGGCATCATCTTGACCTATTCAACAAGTTCAAAAGATTTCAAATGCATGGGATTGGCAGATGAATTTTTCAGTCAATTGATCAAAATTTGACTATACACTGAAAAGTCAAACTTTGACTTTTTGATCAAAATCAAGTGCCAAGGGTCATTGTTCATCAAGATGTGTCAAATTATGAAACTTGTTCATCAAGAAACCCAAATTTGCAAATTAGGGTTTAAAGTTGAAAATTTCATAACTTAGAAATTTTCTAAGTTATGAAATTTTCTTAATTTTTCCTAACTTTGTTCCACATTTTCACCATGATGAAAATGGATTCAAACAGAACCTCCAACATGAAAGTTGTAGTCCTCCAAAAAGTATATAACTTTTATTCACAAAGTTTTCTCAAAAGAAGCTTGGATATCAAGTTATGATTTTTGGAACAAGGGTCCCTAAAACTTTTAACTTAGTGAAATTTTGCCCTAGTTTAGGCAGGATTTTGACCCATCTTCTTGGCCATTTTTCACATGGTTCCAATTAGAATCTCAAGTTTCATTTCAAAGATGGATTATAGAGCATGTTGCAAGCTTTCCAAATTGTCCAATAACTCCTCAAACACATTTTTGGTTAGGGAGAATCGAAAGCTTGAAGTTGGCAAAAACTCACTTTTCATCCATGGCAAATTCATGTTCATACAAGTTGCATTTTTAAACCAGCATGCCTTACACTAGTTTTCAGGCCTCTAAACCACTTCACACTCCATAATTTAATTCAAATCCATTGGGCTAATATATTGTTTTGGTCATTAGAGCATTGTACACAAGATTAATCCCTAAATGGTAAAAGGCACATTTCCATTTTTGCAAAAGTTTGCTTTATGTCAAAACCATAATCCTTGAGCCTTGGTCGAAGATCTCTTGCAGCAAAACAAATCCACAAATTAGAGGGGCCAAGAGGATTGTATGCAAGATGATAATATGGCTTGTACATGCCTGCTTCACATACTTCCACATTCTTACTTCAAAAACAAGAAACTTGTCGAAATCCTTAGAACTTGAAAACCAGCAAAGATCAACTTGTGAAAAAACTTAAAACATCTTTCTCACACCCCTTTGATCTATAAACACGATTGTTTTAGCCTCTAAACATCCGATAGCCAGAAATCACATTTCTTTGGCAAAACAGGGCATGTGCTACAACTTGAGTTCCATAGCTCATTTGGCTAGTGCGTTTTTCCCCAAGTTGTTTCAAATACCTTCCATTCAACTCACACAAGCTATCCCACACCTCAAACACCAACTGTAACTCCATTTATAGTGTTCACCATTTTCAATTTGAGCTTGTGCAGGTTGAGTTCTATAGGCTGATTCAAGGACATTCAAGGCAAGATAGCTATTGGAAAAGGTCAAGTGAAGTTCAAGCAAGCTACCAGACATCTCAAACCTTGTTGAGAAGCACTGCACTGCCCTACTGTTTACCGTGAAAAATGGTAAACAATCGCTGATCTTCCAAAAGGTAACTTATTTGGTGACTCACAGGATCGATCAGATTGATCCTAAGACATGGCTGATTTTTATCGTTTAAATGCTTTAAAATAGAGAGTTTCGACTAATCCTAATGGTGATTAACGCAAGTAAGGTAGAGACATTTAAGTAAATTGCATGGAGAAAAGCTTGGTAAAGTAAATAAAATCATTAAAGGCTTGTTAAATAAATGACTTCGACTGAGATAAATAAGTGAAAGCGATAAATTGCTTGAATGTAAAAGATTTCGATTAAGGTAAATGGTGTTTCACACATACATTCTCAATGATTCTTTCTCTCACGCTGGGTACTTGAATCTAAATGAGTGACTTGTATACAATGATGAACACCCTTAATAACTACGTGAACACTTAGTATTTATACTAAAAATCCTAAGTAACTGCTGGGCAGTTACATCACTTCGTGGTGACACCACATGGCACGTTCACAACCCTCGACGCCTACTTCCATGCCACATTGCGCTTGGTAACTGCTGGGAACCGTTTTCCCTCCAACAATTCGAAATTCAAACCATTCGATCTTGGGCATCAGGGACCTTGGTCGAAATGTTGCTCCTTCGATGTTGAAAACAACAGGATTCCAACTTAGAGAAATTTCTCTAAGTATCTTGTCATTCTTTGATGAGCCTTCGATGTGATCAGCTGATCGAAGCCTTCTTGTGTAAGAAACTCTTCTAACTCATAATTAATTATCTATATGATAATAGAACGTGGGTGTCGAATTTAAGAGCCAACAAATTTCCCCCCAAGAATGTCTTATTTCGACGCTTAGAAGAAAGAGGCATTCTTTGATATTCCATTCGACACCTGTCCTTCACTCTCAGCCACAAATTAGTTTGTGCGCTTTTCGTCTCCTACCAACCATCTGACAATCTCAAAAAATCATCATTTCAACTTTTCCCAAGATGTCACTTCAGTAAGGCACTTCGCACGCACGATGGCCTTTCATACGCTGTCATCATGACCATTCTCTGAAATCGAGGAAGCATGCTGCAACGTTTCCGTTTTTCAGAATGGTTACAACGCCAATGCGTGCCACGTGCCCCACTCTCGTCTGTGGCATTAAATGACCTCGAGCCCTGTGATTTTCCAATCACTATAAATAGAACTAAGTGCTTCATTTGGACTCTTTACGCTTTCTCGCATCCAAACCTTCGATCGAACGAAATCTTCTGCAAACAACCCTTTGCTTCTTGTCGAAGGCTTCTTGTTGCTCTTGCCCCCACTCGAACCCTTCCTTATTCAATCGAAGTAAGGGTGAGAAGGCTTGTGCTTTTCCACTTAGGTTAGATATAAATCTCCTTAAGAAGTTTATCTTGCCCAGCAGAGATTGCAGTTCCTTCTTGTTCGTTGGCGCTTTCGCTTCCAAGATTGCCTTCGTCTTGTTCTGGTTGATTTCGATTCCTTTCTTGTGGACGAAGAAGCCCAAGAAATCTCCAGCTTTCACACAGAACGCACACTTCAAAGGGTTCATCTTCAGACCATGCTTTCTCATTCTTTCGAATAATTGTCGAAGATGGTCTATATGGTTCTTCCTGGAAACAGATTTTACAACAATATCGTCAATATATACTTGCATGGAATTGTTAATAAAATCATGGAAGATAGAGTTCATTGCTCGCTGATATGTTGCCCCAGCGTTTTTTAGGCCAAAAGGAATTACTACCCATTCGTAAGTGCCTAAGGCCCCAGGGCATCAAAAAGTTGTTTTCGACACATCTTCTTCAGCAATGAAAATTTGATTGTATCCTGAGTAACCGTCGAGCATGCTCAGGTACTCGTGGCCAGCGGCAGAGTCGACAAGCATTTCGGCCACAGGCATAGGATATTCATCTTTGGGTGTTGCAGCATTCAAATCTCTAAAATCTATGCACACCCTCATTGTACCATTTTTCTTAATAACTGGCACAATGTTTGCAATACATTCGACGTACCTCATAGTTCGTATGAATTTGCACTTCAGCAGTCTTTCGACTTCCCTTTTGATCTTCGATAGTATTTCTGGAGCGAAGCGTCTTGGAGTTTGTTTGACAGGCTTTTTCCCGGGTTTGATTGGAAACTGAAGTTCTACCAATCTTCTGTCGAGACCCGACATCTCGTCGTAATCCCATGCAAAGCAGTCCTTGAACTCCTTCAGTAATTGGATCACTTCGACCCTGAGCTCTGGGTCTATTTTGGCACTGATGTAAGTGGGTCTTTTATCTAACCCTTCGCCCAATTCAATTTCTTCTAAAGGATCCTGTGCTAACATTTTAATGTTGTTCTCCAGGGGGTCCTTTTCGAAACCCAAAGGCTCATCGTCGTCGATGGCGTCGAGCCTTTGTTCCTGCATTCCTTTTGTCGAGATATCAGGAGGTTCTGGGTCGAAATCTTTTCCAGGACCTATGTCAGGTGGCTCTGGGTCGAAATATTTTCCAGGACCTACAAAAGGTAGTACTTGGTCATTAGCCTTGGTGGCCATATATTTTACTTCGGCTTCGAGAGCCGTTATTATTCTTGTTTCGGCTACGTAAGCCGAAATTCGCTGTAATGCTTGCAACTCAGTCATTATCACTGAATTCGCTTCCCCAACCAGTTGGCTGGATGTCAGTTAGCCCACTGAAATCAATGTGATACAAGTCTTCTTTATCCCATTGAAACCCATGATCAGGATGCAGGTACAAGGAACAAAAAGCATTTGGCGCTGGCGCCATGTCGAAGTCAGGTGCTGGACATGGCCCAATGTGAGCCAAATTTTTGTCGAAGTCAGCTCTCCCTAGGTGATTAACTTCGCCTAAGTAGTAGCTCTGATCTGCTTCTATATTCTCGACAATCCCATCGGGACGCCATAATATCACCCTTTGGTGCATCGACGATGGTACTGCTCCGACACCATGTATCCATTCTCGGCCTAACAGTAGGTTGTAATTTGGTTTAACCGATATGACCATGAACATGGTTGGTCGAAGGATGGATCCCACTTTGAGGTCTAGTTGAATCACACCCATGGTGGTCCCTATTCTGCCTTCGTAGTTCGATATGACCATATTATGAGGCTTAATGTCTTCATCATTCTTGCCTACTTTTCTTAGCATGAAGTGGGGAATTATGTTGATATTCGCCCCACAGTCCACCAAGATTTTGTTTACAGTGGCCTCTTCGAGCTTTGCCCTTATGAATAAAGGCTTGAGGTGACTTTTCATCGCCTCAGTTGGTGGTTCGAAGAAACCATTTTGCTCTTCAGTGCAGCCCTTACCCATGACAAAGTAGCATACTGGCCTATGCTTGGCCATCTCTTGTTCGACTTCCCAGTCGTTTGCTTCGACTTCCATTTGGCGGTCGAATTCTCTTGGAAAGACCGAAACTACATTTATCATGATGTCTAATGTGTCGTCAGACTCGGAGCTATCTTCGTCACCAACTTTGTCTTGATCAAGCCATACCAATCTATTGGCCACTGGTTCCCTCTCCAAAGGCTTTCTTTGCTTTTGCTGGGGGACATTTGAGCTCGACTCTGGTTTTGGTTCGTTGGCAGCCTCTCTCTCAGCCTTGCGCCGCATTTGGTACCTTCTCCACTGGGATCGAGACATTGGATTCTTTCCCTTGTAGTTACTCGATACTTGAGCAACTTTGGTGGCACCTACATGAGGTTCTCTCTTGAGTGTCAAAGATAAACCTCTTGGCACTTCAAAGGAATGCCACCTTTCTTCATTGGTTCTCTTTTGACTCGGTGTTTTGAGCCATGTATCAATTGGCACATTGGTTGGAGGCCTGAAAGTTAGTGGCCGCTTTTCTTGACTTGAACCCTTTTGATAGGTTCTTCTAGGATCGTGTCGAACATCAGTGCCTGCACTTGTTTGGGCATTTCTGCTCCATTTTTTGTTTGCTGCTCTCACACCTTCGATGTGTTCAGCAGCTTTCTTGTCAAAAATAAAGCTGCATAGAGGACACATCATTACTTCTGATTTTTTCTTCTGGCATCGTTGCAAGAATTCTACCAGATTTTCGTTCTCTCGGGGGAACGCTGTTCTGTTTGCTTGCTCTTGCCTGATGGCTTCCTCTGAAACTTTTGATTCAGAGATTTCGACCATGTTGACATTCATGTTGTATTTAGTAGCAAGAGTCATTTGCTTCATTTGAGCCTCCAGGTCTTTTGTTTGGCCTTGCACCGCAGCCAAGTAGGAAGTGGGTTTAGTTCCACATTTTGAGACTCCGCCTGTTTCTAGTTTTGGGCCCTCAGCGGCCTTTTGGACTGCTTCGATTGTTTTTCTAGAAAGGTTCCCAGAAAAACTGCCAAATATTGGCATATTGATATGATCTTTGGTGACTTCAACCATAGTTATCCCTGGCCTTTTCACCTGACTCCTGGAAGCTTTGATCATATTTACCCCTGAGGGTTCAGCATAGTGGGCTTCCGCCTGCAAAGGGCTCGAATCCACATTCACGGGGGCCTTGTCAGCGAACTTCAGCCTCCCTTCTTTGATAGCATTTTGCACGAGATCCCTGAAAAGAAAACATTGAGATGTTTTATGGCCCAGAAAGTTATGATATTTACAATAGACTCTTTTCTTTCTTTGATCAAGAGGAGGCACTTTTACCCCTGGGGGTATTATCATTTGGCCATCTTTTACAAGTAAATCAAAAATTTCATCACATTTCATAATATCGAAACTGTAAGTCTTTTTAGGGAACCTATCATTGGCCTTTTCAGACTCAGTGGAGTTTTTTCCACTTGAGGGGACTAGTAATTTGCAAGAGTATGGTGGCCCTCGTTTTAACTCAGCTAAATCGACCTCACTCTCCTCGACGTCTATAAGTTCGTCGAATGTTTCTGGATCTTTATCGTCCATTTCGACATATGTTATCTTTTCTCTTTTATGAGTTTTCGTCGCCCTAGCTTTTTCAGATTTAAGGCGTTCTACCTGTCGAACCCTATCGGCCAATTGGGCCATGTCCCTCAGGTACTGAGTGTCTAATTTCTTCCTAATGGAGTAATCTAGACCTCCGGCGGCTATTTCAACTAACTCGTGCTCTGGCACTTGCGTAAAGTATCTTGCCTTGAGCAATCTAAACCTATTTAGGTATTCGTCTATAGGCTCAGTGAATCTCCTCTTTACACTAGCCAACTCTTTCAAGCTTATCTTGGTTTGTCCCATGTAGAATTGCTCATGGAACAATCTCTCCAACTGGGTCCAATGGTGGATCGAATTGGGGGGGAGAGTTGTGAACCAAGTAAACACATTCTTTGTTAGGGAACTTGGGAAATACTTAATCCTTAGGTTCTCATTGTTTGAGATTTCTCCCGCTTCGATTAAATATCTTGCCACATGTTCGACAGTGGATTCTGTCGTGTCCCCTGAAAACTTAGTGAACTTAGGGACTTTGCATCTAGGAGGCAAGTCCGTTTGTAACACATATTCCGACAGCGGGGATGTGAAGTTGGGCCTACGGAAGCCCGTATTCATCCCGTTTTGCATCATGATTCTTTCAATCACGGCTGTCAATTTATTCTCCAAACCAACATTCTGGTATTGGATTTGCTGAACTACTTCGTCAGCGTTTTGGTTTCTATTAACCATCCTTATTTTCGGGGCTACGACTCTCAGCTCTTCGACCCCGGGTTGTTCCATTTGTACCCTAAGGTTCTCTTCGACAGACTGCTGGACTTGGTTAATAGTGGTTTCTTCCTCTAGAAGTATGCCTTGGTTTCCCCTTATCTGTGCCTTTTGGGGCTATCGAATGGGTTGGGGTACCCCAAAAAAGTCATCCAGACGCGACATTTACGCTGTCATTTGCTGATTCGACTGGGTGGTATTCTGTATTAGAGGATTTAGCACTGTACTTAAAGTTTGCGCCAACATTTGAACCATGTCGTGGTTGCTTTCGTCCATTTGCTGCCTCAAGACTGCTGTCGAGGCATTCGTAAGGCCAGGCATTACGTGGGACGTTCCTCCTAAGAGTTGGTTCCTACCCATGTTCGCCATACCAACTCCAGAGCCTTGGAGTTGCGAAGAGGCGCTCACTAAAGGTTCTGAAAAGGTGAACGCAGCGTTAGTCAGGCTAGTCAATTCAGAAGTTGGCATGCCGTAGGGTGGTTCTCGATTTAACCAGACTGTGGAAAAACCTGGGGGAACATATGGTCTGGTTCCCTGGTTTCCCCTTGGTGGGGAAGTTCCCAAAGGCATTCTGGGGCCTGAAAATGAAGGTATTGGCCCCGTTTGTGTAACCGTTACTGCTGGCGTTGAACCAGCGGTTACCACTTCGCTTATGGTTGGGATAACCGTCGCTCCCACGTTTGTTTGTGGGTTTTCTCCATTGTTTGGCGGATTCTCCATTTCTCTACTTCTTCTCCTAGTATTGGTTTCGTTGGTGTATATTTTACCACTTCTCAATAACATGCAATACTCTCGAAAAAGGAGTATATTTTATAAAAAAACGATTAAAACTCGTAAAATCAACACAAGGTCCCATCAGGTGTGCCAATTTGTTTACCGTGAAAAATGGTAAACAACTGCTGATCTTCCAAAAGGTAACTTATTTGGTGACTCGCAGGATCGATCAGATTGATCCTAAGACATGGCTGATTTTTATCGTTTAAATGCTTTAAAATAGAGAGTTTCGACTAATCCTAATGATGATTAACGCAAGTAAGGTAGAGAAACTTTAAGTAAATTGCATGGAGAAAAGCTTGGTAAAGTAAATAAAAGCACTAAAGGCTTGTTAAATAAATGACTTCGACTGAGATAAATAAGTGAAAGCGATAAATTGCTTGAATGTAAAAGATTTCGATTAAGGTAAATGGTGTTTCACACATACATTCTCAATGATTCTTTCTCTCACGCTGGGTACTTGAATCTAAATGAGTGACTTGTATACAATGATGAACACCCTTAATAACTACGTGAACACTTAGTATTTATACTAAAAATCCTAAGTAACTGCTGGGCAGTTACATCGCTTCGTGGTGACACCACATGGCACGTTCACAACCCCCAACTCCTACTTCCACGCCACGTTGCGCTGGGTAATTGCTGGGAACCGTTTTCCCTCCAACAATTCGAAATTCAAACCGTTCGATCTTGGGCATCAGGGACCTTGGTCAAAAGGTTGCTCCTTCGATGTTGAAAACAACAAGATTCCAACTTAGAGAAATTTCTCTAAGTATCTTGTCATTCTTTGATGAGCCTTCGATGTGATCAGCTGATCGAAGCCTTCTTGTGTAGGAAACTCTTCTAACTCATAATTAATGATCTATATGATAATAGAACGTGGGTGTCGAATTTAGGAGCCATCACCTACACGAATCCAACTGAAACAGGTTTTTCTTCACTTTCTATCTCTCTATTTAGGAACATTTATCCTTAGGTTTGTGAATAAAAAATGTAGTGTTCATTGCCATGAAGCTGTACATATGCTCAGTTTTCATTTATATTAAGTGTGCTAGGAGAATTTCATCCATGAACATGCTGAAAAAACTAGGTCAGATTTTAGGGCCAGAGAAATTCTCTCTGGTCTTTGAGAGTTAGAACAAGTTGTTTATATGGTTGGAATCGTCTTGAAATTCTCTACAAGTTTGATGTTGTGTGTTTTTGCAATAGACCACGTATACAGGATGTCCCAAGTTTGTACAGGCACGCGCGTATTTTCAAAAGCTAGAGGTAGAAGATGAAGTGGTGTGCTGGGCTTGGCCTAACTCACTCTTGACACCCCCTCTTTTCATTTTTGCACCCCTTGGCCCATTTTCTTGTATTTTTATATTTTTGCATTTTTGTTTTCATTTCTGATTTTGTTTATTTATTTCCAAACATAAAAAAATGCTCAAAAATATTTTCATAATTTTTTCACATTTATTTGGCATTTTATTTTAATTTTTCTAACATAAAAAGCATTTAAATACTTTTATTTTATTTATTTAAACTTGAAAATAATATGTAAATTATACTTTTATTTTTATTTCTTATTTTTATTCACACTGAAAATATTATTAAAAATATAATTTATTTTTGTACATATTTTATTTTATATTATACATATTTAATATGTTTAATATACATATATATACATATATACTTTTATTTTATAAAATACTTTAGAATAAAAATATAAAATATTACGTTTTCACTTTTATTATTATTCATACTAAAAAATACCTTTTTTAAGTATACTTTATTTTTGTACATATTAATATATTTTATTGTATATAAATAATATAATATATTTATTTTCTTAAAGAAATTAGGGTTTTACCCTTAAACAAATAAAATAAATCTTTTATTTATTTCTTCATTTTTACATTAAATACTTTTACATACATAAACAAACAAAAACTTTTCTTTGCATAATTCATATTCTTTGGTATATTTATTTATTTTGTTATTATCCATTTAAATATTTATGCATTGTGATTTCAATTTGGATGTAATAGTAAATTAGGGTTTATATTTCTTGTCAATTACCTCTCATTCAAAATTGTACCCCCATCCCCATAATCATGTTGTAATAGCTTAGAATTAATTCTCGCACTTTACGCTTTCAATTATACCATGATTAGAGAATTAAGGTTTGTATGCAAAAATCCAAATCAACAAATAGTTTGACCTAATCAAAGACAAAAATGCATGAAAATCAAACACAATGCACACTTGCACCCCTAGGGTTACAATCCACTTATTGCCTTCAAAAATGGGCCATGGTATACATGTTGGGTACTTTGGCAAAACAAAAGCAAAGCAAAAGATCATAGTCCCTCGATGACGCTATCTTGGTTGCTTAAACAAAAATGATCAAGTCCCTCAAATTTGCCAAAGATACTTGACACAATTACTATCATGGTCTATACGATGACCCGCGCATGTCCCGTTTAACATCCTAACACAAGGTTGTTCACCAAATGCAATGGTGAAATAACACTGTCAAAAGGGTTAAAAACATAGGAAATATCTTTGAGTAAAATAGGGTAGACAACTCTTAGTTACTTGATCAAAATCTTGCAAAATATCCTTGCTATTTTCAAACACACATCACAACACAATTCAAAACATTTCCCCAAAACAAACTTTCAAAACATTGAAATATCTTTTCAAAAAAGACAAACACCTTTGTATATATTCAAACAAGAATCATTACAAAGGTTGCCTAGACATGGCCTCTTTTTCAAAGCATTTTCAAAACCACACACACAAAGCACCATTTCAAACAATTGAAAAGCAAAAGCAAGTGATCTAAACAAGTAACTAAGAGCCTATGGAAAACCATGGATGAAAAGGATGCTTGCACCTTCCCTTTTCATAATCTACTCCCCGAACCCAAGAAAACATCTCAAAGGTCTTTCCTGTGCTTTTTGACCTTTCCTTAGGATAAAATAAAAATTCGGTGGCGACTCTTGCTAAACCGAAACATTTGCAAACACAAACGCAAAACCTCAAGTCAGTTCTCCCACCGTATCACAATCCTGTTGATGTCATGTGTTATCATACCCTCGGCAGAGCAAAATATCCAAATTACCGCTCCAACAAAAATTCCCCAATGAAGTCGCCAAGCTTCTCGGGATTTCCCAACGGAAACATTCTGAATAAAGCAGATTATCATCTAGAAACGATTCAGATCCATCCACAAAGCCTCCGCAGGTACTTTATCCAATAGGTACAGGGGAAGGGACAATTTTGAAATAAAGTCACCATCACATGCGCCCCGTGACGTCTACACTCCCCCACAGAGTAGAGGCAATCAAAGTGTTGATATCAGCTTCCCCAAACATGAGTTATTATCCCTAGCCAAGTTCCTACATCTATATTCCCCAGCCAAATTTTATAATCGCAAGCGGTTCATAAAGTTGTTTCCCAAGCAGAGTTTATTTCTCTGAATACAAAAGCTCAATTCCCGACAGAGTTTATTCCTTCAGTTACGAAAGTTCATCCCCCATCAGAGTTTATTTCTCCAAATCGACAAAATCTTCCAGCAAAGCATCTCCTCTCTCAAACAAAGTTATTCCCCTGCAAAGTTATTCTTAAGCAGAGTCTCTTCCCGGCAGAATATTCACAAACAGAAAGGAGTAAATCCATGGCATAGTCATCTTCATTCATCATCCCCTGCGGAAGTAGAAAAACCATTTTTTTCTACAACGGTCATGAATTCAATTTCCAGTACTCTCCAGCAGCAGTCAGGGATTTATTTTCCCATACTCGGATATGTCACAATAGCATTTCATGTTCATACATCATGACGTGCACATATATTTTGCATAAAACATAATCTCATTTATTTTAGGAACATCACCATGTAATACATTTCATGCATCGCATATAATTAATCTTGTACCTTTTCAGGAAAGATGGTTATCATCAACAATTCCAACAGTTCAAGGTTAAAACCATGAAGCTATATATGTTATATCTGCAGACAACTAATGGAAAATCAGTTCCCAAAACCAAACGGGTCAACTAATCTACGTAATCAAATGAAGTAGCCCTACTATCCGGGTTCCTTCTCACAGGCCTACTATCCAAGATTTTATTTCGAAGTAACCCTACTATCTAGGTTCCTTCTCATATCCCTATTATCCAGGTTTTCATTTCGAAGTAACCCTACTATCCAGGTTCCTTCTCATAGCCCTACTATTCAGGCTTTCATTTCAAAGTAACCCTACTATCCAGGTTCCTTCTCATAGCCCTACTATCCAGGCTTTCATTTCGAAGTAACCCTACTATCTAGGTTCCTTCTCATAGCCCTACTATCCATGCTTTCATTTTGAAGTAACCCTACTATCCAGGTTCCTTCTCATAGCCCTACTATCCAGGCTTTCATTTCGAAGTAACCTTACTATCCAGGTTCCTTCTCAAAACCCTACTACCCAGATTCCTTCTCATAGCCCTACTATCCAAGATTTCATTTCGAAGCAACCCTACTACCCAGGTTCCTTATCATAGCTCTACTCTCCAGGCTTTCATTTCGAAGTAAACCTACTATCCATGTTCCTTCTCATAGCCATACTATCCAGGCTTTCATTTTGAAGTAACCCTACTATCCAGGTTCCTTCTCATAGCCCTACTATCCAGGCTTTCATTTCAAAGTAACCCTACTATCCAGGTTCCTTCTCATAGCCCTACTATCCAGGCTTTCATTTCGAATTAACCCTACTATCCAGGTTCCTTCTCATAGCCCTACTATCCAAGCTTTCATTTTGAAGTAACCCTACTATCCAGGTTCCTTCTCATAGACCTACTATCCAGGCTTTCATTTCGAAGTAACCCTACTATCCAGGTTCCTTCTCATAGCCCTACTATCCAGGATTTCATTTCGAAGTAACCCTACTATCCAGGTTCCTTCTCATAGCCCTACTATCCAGGCTTTCATTTCGAAGTAACTCTACTATCCAGGTTCCTTCTCATAGCCCTACTATCCAGGCCTTCATTTCGAAGTAACCCTACTATCCAGGTTCCTTCTCATAGCCCTACTATCCAGCCCGTCATTTCAAAATAACCCTACTACCCAGGTTCCTTCTCATAACCCTACTATCAAGACTTTCATTTCGAAGTAACCCTACTACCCAGGTTCCTCCTTATAGCCCTACTATCCAGGCTCTTTTTCATGAATTACTTGACGCAGTTTTGCATGGACTTATCCCGAGAAAACCCTATACAAGTTCCTTCTCTTTTATCTCCGGACAACAGTTTACAACACTATAAAACCTGGGCCCGACCAGATACGGTAGAATTCACATTTCCCCAGTAAGTCACTATGAAGCCTGGAATACGACCAGATAGCAGTCAGCCTTATCATCCTCAACCAGTCACTATGAAGCTTGGATCCTGACCAGATAAGCAGTTCACTTCCGTTTCCTCAAAACAAGAGATGACTCCCAAGTAGAATAACGGATAACTGAAGCTCCTAGACTCTATTTCCTAAGACATAAGTCAACATTCCCCGACGAAGTCCTCCTCAACGACAGGTACAGGGATTCTCGCAAAGGAATCTCTTATGAAACCGATATCTTTCCTAGATGACATCTTTAAGCCCATCTCCGACGATTCTCCGTCGCCTTCCAAATGGCCTCTATAAGCCTATTCCCGGTATTATCTACGCAGTCAAGTATCATTTCAGACGAGTGAAATTTTTTGGGCATTCTAGTGTTCTATCATCTTCTACCTTCAGATCATGAAATACATACTAGCTAATCTAAATCTTCAGGTTTAAGAAGATTGAACATGGGCAGCTGTTGTACCCCAAAATTTACTCTCTTTATTTCGACATTTTTGGCTTACATTTCATTATTACATACATGCATATCATTGGTTTTATGGTTATGGAATCAAGGTATATTTAGCAAGCTTCTTCAGGTTACAAGTGACGTTTATTTCGCCAATGGATGTTCTCAGAGTATTTTCCGTGTTGAAGATCAGTTGGCTGTTTTGCAATGATTCGGGTTTCAAAGATTCACAAGTCCAACCCGACGCATCATATTTAGGTGTTCTTTCACCAATATATCTTTGATAACATATTCTCAAATTCAGGTTTGGCTCGAGAGCCAATTGTTTAAAGAAGGTCTCCGAATGTGTGAGTTTTCTCGAAGAAATGTGGTGAAAAGTGTGCTGAAAGTGCAGTTTTTACGTACTAAAAAATTCATAACTTGAAGATCGTGGCTCGTTTTGAACCTGTTCCGGTGGCTAAAATTCTGTCTTGATGTTATCTACGTTTTCATCTCTCACGGTTGGAAGCCAATTTCGATCAAAAGGTCTTAAAAAATGCGGATTTATCAAGTATTTTTATACAGAAAATTTGTGACAGAAGTTTATTTGCGTCATGTTCAGAAAATCATAACTTGGTCGATTTTCATTGTATCGAGCTGGTTCCGGCGCCAAAATTTCACAAATTGAGTTAGCTACATTTTCACAGGAGGTATTGAGTTTGAACGGTATCCAAAAGGCCTTCTTTATTTGCTCAGAGTGCGCGTGACGCGCGGAAAATCCTGAATGCTAAATATTATTTCTTCTGGGTCAAAACTTCAAAAATTCATAACTCAGTCAATTTTTATCGGATCGGGCCCATCTTTTTACACAAGGTCATTGACTCAGATATCTACAACTTTGCTTCCAAAGTCGAGACCGTATTCTGCTCGGATCAATACCAGTTTTTTATTGAAGAACGTGTCAGAATTGACACCGGAGCCCAAAATAAGTTTGTCTGAGGCGAAACTTCAAAAATTCATAACTAATTCACCGTTTATCTGATTGAGCCTATTTTCGGACAGGGGTTAGTTCTCAATGTCGTCTATATTTTGTTTTCAAATTTCAATTTCAAAAATTGCACTTAAGTCCCTGTGATTTAGTCTAGAACGTGTCAGATTCAAGTGAATAAAAATCTGCACTGTTGCTTGTGGTTATTGGAGGCCCAATTGCACATTCAAAGCCCATATCTTTGCTCTAATTTTCATTATATAATCTCATTCTTTTCACACAAACAGGACACGAAAAAACCTTTGCCACAACCCTGTCAAAATATCAAATTTCTTCAAGAATCCTAAAAACCTTAAAATCCTTGTTACAAACTTCCATCTCACTACAAACAAGCCATCATTGTTAGAAATCCCCATCTCACTACTTCTCTAGTAAGGGTAATGCTGGTTTGATCTCCATGATTAAAAGGCTGTAGAAGCATTCATACATGCCATATCGGTTTTAACATTAAAAAATTTCATATATTTTCTTTATTTGTATTTCATGGTATACTAATTTTCTTAATGTGTTCATGAGATTCAATATTACAGGTTTGGACCATCGTAATGGTCCCATGCAGCGTTATTATAAAACGCCGAGCCCATAACAGAACAACCACTGATGCATGGCAAGGTAGACATCCTGAGGAGGTTAAATGCGTGGATTCAACACCCACCCCTATTGGTTTTGGTTTTCTTCCTTTCTATTTATCCTTTTACCTATTTTCATTCTTTCTGTTTAAAACATTTTTCATAAAACTTAATATTTTTCACAAACCTTTGATTTTTCATAATAAACTCGAATAACTAATTTTAGGTTTTTTAAATTTTGATTTTAGGTTTTAAATTAATTTTTGGTTCAACACCCACCTCTGACATTTGCATTATTTGTATTTTCTAACCCTATTTTTTATTGATGTTTCTTCTCCTATCTATTTTTTGGCAAACTTAATTCTTTTTTGTTAATCATTACACATAAACTTTTTTTAAAACCTTTTTTTAATTAAAATTAATTAGGTTTTAGGTTTTTTTAATTAATCCTTTTATCAAAATTAACCTTTTTTTAATTAAAATTAATTAGGTTTTAGGTTTTTTAATTAACCTTTTTTTAAATTAACCTTTTTTTTTTAATTCGAACTAATTAGGATTTAGGTATTTTAATTAATTTTTTTCAAAATTAACATTTTATATTAATTAAAATTAATTAGTTTTTTAGGTTTATTTAATTAATTATCATAAATCAGTTTTTTATAAAAAAATACCAAAACATTTTCTTTGCTATTTTCATCTTATTTTCTTAGATAAAATGTATAGGGCGCGTTCAACTCTAATAGCGTAGCTTTATTTTTCCTGTTTTTTTATCATTATCATGTAATTGCGTCCGGGATGTAATAGTTTTAGGATTTCTTTTCTCCACTCTTCACTATTATGTAACTGCCCCAAAGCTCTGTAATAGCCTAGGTTTACATTTCTGCCTTTACATTAAGCTACTATATTTTATGCAATGCTTAGACTAATAGGATTGTATGGAAAGATAAAAATAAACGATAGAAAACCCTAATTTCAAGATAAATAACTGAACTGAATCATTTGCACACTCGCACCTCTAGGATAACCTCACTTGTTGCCTTCAGAAAAACAATGGTCATGTCCCTCGAACATAGGGATACCTTTAGCAAAGACCCTCGGTGTTAGCTGGAAATTTCGACTAAAGGTTTTCTAAGTTAAACTCGAATGTACTTCAGAATATTCCACTATTTTATTTATGTGAAGACATAAAGGTTGAGATTCGAATTGGGTAAAATTCGTTGGGAAAGCTTACCAATTCGAATTATTGAACAAAAAATTGTATTCAAAATATGGTTAAGGTTTCAAACATGTTCGACCATCTTCAGAGATTGGCGCTCAGGATAAGAAGGAGATTCGAATTCAAATAATTTGGTTTTATCCGAAAAGACGCGTGGAAGGCTCTGAATTCGTCGAAGTCATGCAAACAAGAAGCGTAGCATTGATTCGTGTAGAAGACCGTTAGGGTCGAAGTAGTATAAATATTGACCTTAGTATTCCGATAGAAGTGTGTGAACATCGTTGTAAAAATTACTCAGAAATTACTCAAAGTACCAAGTGTTAAAGAGAAACGAGTTTATTGAGGATGTACGTATGATACACCCATTTAATATAAATGCATTTACTTTCTGCAGAATTTCCAGTAACATTTACTTAAGTCCTTTACTATTTCAAGTTTAGAAGTAATTTTACTTTCACTTTATATGTATTTTAATTCGACATTTGAAGCCATTTGTCTTCATATACAAAACATGTTAAATACAATAATCAAGTTAAAAGATTAATAAAGACACTCGTGTCTTGAGATCAATCTGATCGATCTCGCAAGTAACTGGATCCGTGAAAGGATTTGGAAGATCATCGGTTGTTTACCAAAATTCGAGGGTAAACAAATTGGCAGGCCCAGTGGGACCTGTGTCTCTATCCATCTTGCTTTTTACTTGTTTATTGCATGAGATTGAGAAGTGGAAAACTAGCCAACAATATAAATCCTAGACCAAAAGGGCAACGCATTAGGGGAATGGCTAACATACCCACTAGTGAGGCGCAACAAGTTCACCCTCCCGTGGGAGGAAACACCAGCGCCTCGAATACAAATGAAGTGTTAACGACAAGTTAAGGGATAACAATGATCCCTTTGACAGCAAGCGTTGCAGTTATACCCCAAAATACAAACGCTTCAACTATTTCGTCAAACCATCATAACGAACATACCGTTGTGTCTATGGCCAATCAAAATCCACCATCAACACCCAGGCCTTCGATAGGTATGTCTAGAACTTTTCCACCAGGATTTACAATCCCAACGTCAAATCCTATATACGGAATGCCAACTTCATTCGTGACGGGATTTCAAAATAATATGGCAACATACACCCGTCCCGTAACATCTACTTTATCACCACTGCAAGGATCAGGGCCTGGGATAAACCATATGGCTAGAAACAATTCACAGTCAACCTAAATACCTACTATCACCATAAATACACAAGCAGTCATAAGGCAACAAATGGATGATAGAAACCACGAGATGTTGGGCGTATTAGACCAACAGATGGGTACGGTTTTCAACCCTTTAATTCAAAGTAATACACAAACTAAATTGCAAAATGCCCAAGCAAACCAACAGATGGCAGCGCAAATAGGGCGTCTTGCAGATTTCTTTGGTGCGCCCAGAGAAGCAGTTCGACAGCCACCCCCACAGCCTACATGGGTAAGGGAGAATCAAGGCATCATATTCCAAGAAGAACCAACCATAAACCAGGCCCAACCTTTGATTCACCCTGAAGTCGAAGTCCAACAACCAATTCAAAGGGGGGAACCACCCAAACCCCAACAGGCTATCCCCAGGGATGAACCAGGGGGAAGGGTAGTTTTGGTGAATCGAAACCAAGATGCTGATGAAATCCTTCAGGGTTGTCGACAGAATGATATGGTGGGAAACAATAACCTAGAAGCCTTAGTCGAAAGGATTATGGTGCAAAATGGGGTAAACTTAGGCATGTGTAGACCAAATTATACATCCTCTTTGTCAGAATATATTCAACAAACTGAATTACCGAGGGGATGGAAAGTACCCAAATTCACCAAGTTTTCTGGCGACACTAGTGAATCTACCATATAATATCTCGCCAGATACCTTACAGAGGCGGGGGATATAGAAAATAATAAAAATCTAAGGGTTAAATACTTCCCTTCTTCGCTGACAAAAAATGCTTTTACCAGGTTCACACCCTCGCGGCGAATTCCATCCATGATTGGACTCGTTTAGAGAGATTGTTTCATGAACAATTTTATGTAGGACAAACCAAGATTAGTCTAAGCGAATTGGCAAATGTCAAGCAAAAATTTAATGAGCCCATAGACGATTACCTCTACAGATTCTGTTTGTTGAAAGCAAGATACTTCACGCAAGTGCCAAAACACGAGTTGGTCGAAATGGCAGCAAGAGGTTTGGACTTTTCTATCAGAAAAAAGTTAGATCCCCATTATTTGAGGGATATGTCACAATTGGTTGATAGGGTTCGACAAGTTGAGCGTTTGAAGATCGAAAAGGCTAGGGAGAAACAAAGTCATAAAAAAGAAAGAGTGGCTTATATCGAAGCCTGCTCAGACGAAAGAGAAGTCGAAGAGGATTTCTCAGAAGTCGAAGAGCACGAAATAGATCTTGCAGAGTTGAAACAAGGACCACCGTATCCTTGCAAAATGTTGACTCATGCGGATGGAAAAAATCCCGTCGAACCAGAAAGGAGCGAAAAATTTCCAAGAAAATCTTATACGTTCGACATCACCAAGTGTGATGAAATTTTCGACTTACTAGTTAAAGATGGCCAGATGATAGTGCCCCTTGGTGCTAAAATTCCTCTGTTAGAACAACGAAAGAAAAAGGGTTTCTGTAAGTATCATAATTTTCTAGGCCATAAAACCTCATAATGCTTTCTTTTCAGGGATCTGATACAAAAATCAATTCAATATGAATGGCTGAAGTTTGGGGAAAAACCCAAACCTCAAATGAGGATTGATGCTGACCCTATGCAGGTTGCCGAGACCAATTATACTGAGCCTGCTGCCATCAACATAGTGGACATTGTTGAAGTCGAAGGGTTGCAACCAGAACAAAACCAAGGGTCTGACAAGGCCTCAGCGCCAGGAGTTGTTGAAGAACTCATGGTGGAAAAGGGAACAAGCGCTACTGATGGCGCAATGAAGAGTGCAATAAAGACCAGGACTATTGATGGTCTTAGGGTCAAGTTCGAAGGGATGAAACTTGCTGAGGGTCCAAAATTCAAAGTGAACATGGTGGACCTGAACCAACTCTCCCTAGAAATTGAGGAGATAGAAAAGAGACTCAAAATGGAGAATGAAAAGATAAATGCATGAGACCAAAAGGTGAGTGTGATCGGTGGATTTAGAACTGACTGTTTAACGCTGGTTCGCGAAATGTCGCGGAAGCAAGAGTCGCCACCGTCTTTTATTTTCTCCAACATGGACAGGACAAAAGCACAGCAAAATTCCTTATGAGATAGTTTCTCGGTTCGGGAGGTAGATTTATAGAAAGGGAAGGTGTTAGCACCCTTTCAATCCGTGGTTATCCACGGGCTCTTAGGTACTTGCTCTTATGTTTTCAAAAGATGTTTGCTTTTCAAATGTGAGTGGGTTTGAAAAAGTTTCATTGAAAGATTTCTGAATAATTCTTGTATCATTCCTCAAGAGTGTTTGAAAAATTGTTTTGAAAGCTTTTCGAAAGTGTCAGTGTGAAAAGGTTCTTGTTTTGTTTTTGAAGAGAGCAAGTATCTATGAGTCATCTATCTACCCTAAGGAATTAAGCTGTGTAGAAGTCCTTAAGGTAGTGCCATCCCACCATTGAGAGGTAGGTAGCACCACCGTTGGAGGTGTTCGGGTCAATTCGAGTGTAGGGACAGTGTGGTCACCGAAGCAATATCAGGACACCTTAGAAGCTACCCTTATGTCCTTGATCCTTTTTTAATCCAAGGCAACCGTTTCGAGGCAACTGTTTCGAGGCAACTGTTTCGAGGCGACTGGATCATGGACATAAGGACCGCTAAAACGTCATATACTTGACGACCACGTTTCGAAGGCAACGAGTGAGGCGTACCCTAGAAGTGGTGTGTGTATTTGTGTGTTGTTTTCAGTTTAACAGTTATCTTTGATCATGGCACTGTGAGCTACGCTTGTTTTTAATTAGCATACATTCTTTCATACAAAGTTAGAATTTAAGAGTGCGGAAAATTAAAAGACGGAAAGATAAAAGCTACGCTATTACAAGGCGCGGGTCTATACATCGCCAAAATACAAAGACCCGTTTGATAAAAGATGCGGAAAGTAAATAAATGCGGTAAACCTAATTACTATTACATCCTTGAGCAGTTACATAATATTCAAAAGAAAATAATGCGCGAAATAGAAATTAAAATTGAATGTTCGAGGGTGTTGGACCCTTTGCTTGAAATTAAATGAAATTAAAGTCTATTTAATTATTTAATTAAAGAAAAGTGTTTTTTATGTTTTTGTATTTATTAAAAAGAATTAAAATTAAAGTTAGTGAAACCCTAGTTCTAAATTATTTTAATTGTTAAAGAAAAAGGTCAAAATTAGGCTAATTAACTAAATTATTTAATTTACATGTTTATTTACAAAAATAATAGTTAATAATAATAATAAATAATGAGGAAGAATTAATTAAGAAAAAGATAGAATGTCAAAACCTAATTCTATGTATTTTATTTATTAAGAAAATATTGAGTTAAAACCTAAATTAACTAGATTAATTGTTAGTTATTTATTTACAAAAATATTCAAATGGTGAAATTAAATATTAATTAAATATAAAACTTTTTTTTTGGTTTCTGATTTTTCTATGGAAAATTAATTTTAGTGAGTTAATAATAATTATAAAAAGAAAACAATTGAAAGAAATTTAAAAGAAAGAAAAGAAAATTAAATTGCAAACCAAGGGGGGTATCAGGCCCAGAATGGAGGTGTTTGGAAGTAATTCAGGCCCAAGAGACAAAGGCCTCGTTTAACTTTCTGATTGTATGCATGATGGTTGACTGGAGTGTACCATGGAATTCACCTTCTGACCATTGGATGGGATCTCCTGGCCACTTGGCAAGCACAGGCGTGAGACTCATGGTGAGACGTTGGAGAAGCGTTGTATGTGAACATGTTAAAACAAAAATTATTAAGCATATGGGGGGACCTGGGAATCGAACCCAGGTCCCAATGCCTGCAGTACACGTCCTCAACCACCAGGCCATTTGCGTTTGTTTGTAAATATAATAGACAACAATCATTATGTAAGAAAACAAATGTTAGTGGTATAACACAAAAAAACGCGCCAGATTTTAAATGCTCCAGTCACCATATGCCATGCGTGCTTCATCTTCATTTGCCTGCAATTATATGAAACAAGTAGCGGGGGTTTTAAACCCCCACAAATTGAAAGTGTGGAAAATAGCGATTACGCCCATAGGTTAAATAAATTGAGCGCGAGGGTTTCAATCGCTTCGTCTCGTTGCAAGGAATTTGTCTATACTGGTTTGATAATCCAATTTTACAGCATATGCAAAGCCCCAATTTTTGAGCTCTGAAACCCTAAAACATGTTAATGGCAAATCACGATACAGAGCCTTATAATGCAATTGAATCATATCATTAGCTTCAGAAGGTCCCTGTGAATACAAAACAACCAATAATATGTATCAAATGCGCATGAATCATGATATGGAATTCAAGAAAATGTGGCAAACCGTATGGCCTGTGTTTTTCAATTCTTTGCACGTTTTGACTCGTTCTTGATTGCAAACGCTTCCTGGAGACTTAAGCAACGTATTGGAATCTTTTTTAGGCTTTGGAATGTACTGCAAGCATGAAATCAGTTTCAAGCTTTTCTTGGAATTTTTGCAAATTGGTTATCTATTCTCAGCAGCTTTTTTCGTCTCTCTCTGAGTAAGGTTTCACTCAGCCTTTGCATGTGAAGCAAATTAGGTCAAGAAAGAGCCCAAAAGTCCATGAATTTATGATTTGAATATTTGATTTTCAATCATGAAATTTCAATCTTTTTTTTCAATGAAACTTTGCCAATTATGGAAGATTTTGTCCCCTTGGATGATGCACGAAATCTTTAGCATATTTGGAGTATATTTGCTGCACAAAAAGATTTGAAAAAGCATTATTTGATATTTTTCTACAATTAAAACTAATTAAATGAATTAATAAGAATAAAAATTCAATTAATTAAATTAAAAATAAGGAAATAAATCCTTTTAAGCTCAATGGGTCGTGCATAGGCTTTGGGTAATGATTCAAGGAAGAATTTGAGGCCCATTAGCAAATTTGAAGTGTTTTAGGCAAAGTTGACTTTTGAAAATTCCCAAAAATTCCCCAACTTCTCCAATGCATATCTTGCTCAATTTTGAAGCTATGATCATATTCTTGGACATTTTGGAAAGGTATTGAAGTCCTCTAACCAATGCCTTTGGTCCCAAGTCATTTTGATTTACCAATCTCAAGTTATGGTCTTTGACTTAAAGTGCCTTTTTGTTGACTTTTGAAAATGACCTATAATGTTGAAATTGATAACTTTTTGTGAGAGCATTTCTTGGACTTGGAGTGTGAAGATGAGTTGTAGGAAATGCCATTCTATTCAAAATGAGCATTGGATGGAATTTTTCTGATAAACCAAGAAGAAGTTATGCCTTGGTCAATTTGCAGTTGACTTTTTCAACTGTCTAAAAATAGAAACTTTTGCATCTTGAGACTTTTTGAGTCATGCTTATGGAATCATGATCAAGAATTGATCAAATGATGATTGTGGCTTCAAAATAAGATGTTGACCAAAAATTTTGATTTTTGACTGTCAAATGACCATTTTGCCCCTACGGTTGATTGTGGAGCAATTAGGGTTTTTTGACTGTGCAATTTGATGCTGTGAGTCTTGAAACTTGACATATGAATGCTTGACAATGTATGTAGGCATATGGGACTTGATTGGACCCTTGGAAACCTCAATTTCTTTGCCAGAACCAAAACCCTAATTTTGACTGTGTTAGGAGGCAATTGGACTGTGCAACCCTTGAGAGATTTTGAACCATTATCTTGCCAAATCTTGAAGAATATGGGAGGGCAAATTTTGGGGTGCAACAGTTGCCCCTGTTCAATCTTCTTAGACCTGAGGATGTAGATTGGCTGGCGTGCCTTTCGTAATCCGAAGGTGGAAGATGATTGAACACTAGAGTGCCCAGAAATTTGCACTCACATAGTAGAGTGTCAGCAGTGTGATGGAGGGAATGGGCTTACAGATGCCATTTCGAGAGATGGATATGAGGATGGGCTTACAGATGCCATCTGGAGATGTGACAGAACCTTGTCGGGAATGGGCTTATAGATTCCATTTGGAGACTGTTGATAGGTGGATGGGCTTATAGATGCCATCTGGAGGTTGTCTGTTGAATTGTAATTTTTGTGAGTTGAAAGAGGGAACCTGTGTAGGGTTGCCTGATGATGAGCTCGTGTAAAACTGCATCTTGGAAAGAAGGACACCTGTGTAGGGTTGACTGATGATGAACTCGTGTAAAACTGCATCTTTGAAGGAAGGAAACCTGTGTAGGGTTTACTGATAATGAGTTCGTATAAGACTGTATCTGAAATGGAGAAGGAACCTGTGTAAGGTTACTTTGATGACGAGTCCGTGTAAAACCGCACCTAGAGTTGAGAAGGAAACCTGTGTAGGGTTTACTGGTGACGAGTCCGTGTAAAACTGCATCTTTGGGAAGAGGTAAAACCTGGGTAGGGTTTCTGATGACGAGTCCGTGTAAAACTCCATCTTTGGGAAGACAGAACCTGTGTAGGGTTTATTTGACGAGTCCGTGTAAAACTACATCTGGAGAGAGAGAACATGTGTAGGGTTTCTTCGGGATAAGTTCGTGTAAAACTTCTGGAGGAACCGGGGTAAGGTTACTTCGGGATAAGTCCGTGTAAGACTTCTGGAGGAACCGGGGTAAGGTTACTTTGGGATAAGTCCGTGTAAGACTTCTGGAGGAACCGGGGTAAGGTTACTGCAGGATAAGTTCGTGTAAAACTTCTTGATGAACCGGGGTAAGGTTATCTTGAGATAAGTCCGTGTAAGACTTTTTCTGAAGGAAAAGGAACCGGTGTAGGGTTACTTTGATGATAAGTCCGTGTAAGACTTTGTCTGAAAATTGAGAAGGAACCGGTGTAGGGTTACTTGATGATGAGTTCGTGTAAAACTGTATCTGAAGTTGAGAAGGAACCCGTGTGGGGTTGCTTCATGATAAGTCCGTGTAAGACTTTGTCTGAAAATTGAGAAGGAACCGGTGCAGGGTTGCCTGATGATGAGTTCCTGTAAAACTGTATCTGAAGTTGAGAAGGAACCAGTGTGGGGTTGCTTCATGATGATCAAGTGGATGATTGTCCTGTCTGGTTTCGGATATTAACCCACGATCAGTCGTCCACAGAATTTTCCTGGCTTGTTACCGGTGTTGATCTGGAACTTGTAAAGGTAGATGGTAATCATCTTTGTATTGATCTTGGTCCTGAAAAGACAAAACGTTAGTTGTATGCAATGTCATGATGTATGACATACGTGATGTTCTCAGAATAAATGAGATTGTATGTCCATGATGCGTATGTGCATGCTATAATGTATGAAGATGTGATGTTTATGACTATATTTTCGTCTAGGAAAATAAATCCTTGACGGGTGCCGGGAAGTCAAATCCTGGGCTGATGTTGAAGAGTAGCGTTCTTTGTTTCCGCTGGGGATGATGGTTGCAAGCATTAACCGGTAGGAGAAGATGACTCCGTTGAGGAATAAACTTGGCGAATAGATTACTCTGCAGGGAGTGAACTCTGTGGGGAGAGATACTTCACTGAGGTTTGATGATAACTCCGCTGGGGATACCATTGTTGAGCTATGTTGGAAGGTTTGATGAACTCCGCTGGGGATAGGAAGACTTCATCGGGGACGATCTTTCCGTGGCAATTGGCTGAGGATAACCCAGTTATATCCTGGTGGGGAAATAACCTTTGAATAAAGCTGGGGGAGCGTTCGCACTCTGCGGGTGATAAGCTTCCAGAATCTACTAGGGATAAGCTTCCTACTGGGGAGATTGATTGAACTTTCCTGGGGAAATTTCTGAGACTGTACTGGGGAAGGCTCCACCGGATGTCTGGTATTCCGCCAGGGAACAATCTTAGATCAAGATTACCGGGGATGCTTGTAGAGGAATGTTTGTATACTCCATTGGGGAATGTTGAGATCTTTTGGAGATACCCACTTCCTTGAGGCTGATTGTAGGCTAACTCTGCTCGGGGAGAGTATTGCTAACTTGCTGGAGATACTGTGCCTTGTAGGGCTGACGGGAGGTCAACTGCTTGGGGAGACTTGTAGAATCTTGTCTTACTCGGCGGGGAGTGACGGTATCCTGGTTACGTTCTTCAGCCGAACTACCTTAGTACCTAGGTGGACAGAGTAACTAGACCGCTTTGACAACTCATATTGCCCCTGCTTCTGTGGGAGGAAGTACTTGTGGAGGTGCTTGACAACTGCTGATTAACAAATCTTCTTCTGGTAGGCAAGTGACGAGATGACGGGACATAGTCGTATGCTTTGATCCCTAATTTTTGCCTGGACCGCCCTTTCAGGTTTTCAGTCCACCGGGATACCCATTCTTGCCCAAGCCGCCTTTTCAGGTTTTCGACTTGCCGGGTGAACAGATTTTTTCATTTCATCCCTTATTTTTTCCCGAACCCTTTTGGTTCGCCGGGAAGCCCTTATTTTTGCCTAGGTGTGTCAACCTAGCGGGTCTTTGATTATGCGCAGTATTTTTTCGACTATGTTCGTGCTCTCAGGATGTAGGGAGGTGCCCCTGTTGGTAGCATTGCGTTGCCCTACTACCATAAAATCTTCGTTTGATCGTCCAATGCCCCAAGTGATCCAGATGGAGAGTTTCCCCTAGCTGCTTGGCATCGTTGAGAGATTCTCTGAATCTTGACTTAACTGCCCCAGATGATGGACAATGATCATGCCGTGCCCCTTGGTTGGAAGTGCTTTTGTTCACTAGATATTCTTCGTGCGAATTTCTTTGCTGTTCGAACATAAAGTCATATGCAAACAAAGTTATATTAAAAATGCAAAGCTCATGTCTGTCTTGAAGTTTTTGAAAAACGCGTTTTTTCATAAAAACAAGTGAATTTTTTTTATAAACTGTGATGTCAACTCGTTGTTTTACCGCAAGCCTTAAGGAGTCAGGATACCTTTCGTAACATTATGCTTTCGAACTAACCCATGCTTCAGCTAGGACTTTTGAGGGTTATAACGTGGCCTGGTTCACGGTTTAAGAAACAAAGGATAAGGATCAAAATTATTTGTACCCACCGCTCTTCGTGATGTTCTTCAAACCTAAACTCAGTTGATCGTGCGTTAGACCTTGTTTGAGTCTTTGTTCCGATGTTCCGGTGATGGTTCGGATTTTGACAATTTATTTTGAATAGGCAGTCGTTTCTTTTTTTGTTGAGGGTTTGTAGGGCCTCTTTCTTTTTGATTTTGTTATCCCTGTTTTTTGCCTGAACTGTTTCCCTTTTTGTGATTACAGTCAGCGGGATGCCCCAGTTTTGTAAGTCCCCTTCATAGGTTTTGACTTATTGGGCTTTAGTTTTGTTTTGTAATGACTGCCTGTCTTTATGATTATTCGGAACCATCACTGTCTTTTGTTTTGTAATAACTCCTTTGGTGCCATTCGTTGTGCACCTGGATCAACTGAGAAGCCTACCCTGCCCCAGGTTATGATTAAGGGTTTTAATTTTTTGTGAAAAGCAAAACTCCTACTTCTTTGGCTCGAAGGGGTTGACGAGGGATTATCTTCCTTATAACTCCAGTGTTTAGGAATTGAAACAATGCATGTACCTCATCAGCGGGGTCTGTTCAAAAGCATACTGTAAAGATGTGGTATCGTTTTCGTCATCCTCCCTCAAGAGGCTTAGAATTATTAATCGAGAGTTGATCATCACAGAAAAATGAAAGCAATTTTGAATATAGCGAATGCGAATATATTGATTCAAAACAGACATATGCGATGCATTAATGAAATAACAGCGTTTGACATGATAATTGTTTGAACAATCAAAAGAAAATTACAACTTGAAAATTCTAATGGACGAAAAGTCTTCTCATCTCAGGACTTGTTACTTCAAATGGTGCATTCTGTAGGGATGGTAGAAGAACTCAGCCTGACCCTCTTGGGTGAAATCCACTACTCCTTCATTAATCAGGTCCTGTACTTTGTTCTTCAGAGCCCAGCAGTCGGCAGTGTCATGTCCAGGACTATCAGAGTGGTATGCACATCTTTTGTTGGGAAGATAGTTAGGAGCAGAGATGTTGGGATTCCGGGGAGAAGCCCTTAGCGTAATCAGATTCAAACTCAACAGGTGTTGTAAAGCTTGAAACAACGACACGTTGATCTGGGTGAATTGCCTCCTGGACCTGCTTGGCTTACTCTGATCAACCTGTTGCTCTGGGCGGGGTTGTGGTTGGACCTGTGAAGTGGTAGCAATCTGGAGAGGTCTATTCTTCACCCTACCAGCCTCTTGTCCTCTTGGAAGCTGATCAATGACCTGGTCCCTGACTTGGGCTGGTTGCTTCATGTCTTAATGAAGCTGACTGATCATGGTCCTTAACTCTTCTTGCTCCCGAGCTAAGCCTTGGATGAGAGCCATTTGCCCCAGCATCTGGGTTCTCATTGTATCTACCTCAGCTTGCAGACGTTTCAGCCGTTCGTCCTTGTCGTCTTCGGGACTTTTCTTGGCCAAATTTCCCATGAGGAGTGTCCTCAACTCTTCCTGCCCCTTGGATAGGCTTAAGAAGATCTCCCTGAACTGAGCCTCTTGAGCATGAAGACCCTGGTTATCTTGTTGGGAAGCCATTGCTGAAATAAACAGCGAAGATGGTAAGTGACCTGTAACAAGGATACCTGTAATGCAATGATGTGTATGTATGCATGCAATGTTTCCCAGGATCTCGCGGGGTAGACAAGAAAATTGTTAGCCTTTGAATTTGTAGCTTGATTGAAGGAACTGCATATTGTTGAGAGTCCTTCTTCAAGAGTCAAGGCTCACCATATCGAGTGGGTCATAGCCCCTGACTCAAGGTATCATGTTTTGATTTCCAACAACCTTGGCTAGAGGAAAATAAATCCCCTTTGCCCCTTGCTAGACAATTGGTTCATCATGACCTGCATCACAAACCCTTGAGATCCTTGAAACGGATTAGTCCTTATGCAGGATGTATGCAATGGTATGATGGTATGATGTTATGCTATGCGTGGGGTAATCTAAGTAAACCCTGTTATGAGTCCAGATTAAGGACTATAAACAAAACCTGCAAGAAACTCAAGTGTCAGATAACAAGCATGCACATGGTCAAGTTCGAAGGCACACAAGTCACACAAAAAACCCTTAGAGTTTTAGGCCAGCATGAAGTTTGGGGTACTACCCTCTTGAAGTTGGTGGGCTCAAAACCTGTCCTATCAGAAGTAACTGGGTTCTAAGGATCTCAATATCATTGGATTGTTTTCTGTGTTCATCGTTTCGATTTAGCCACTGAACTGGCGATCGAAATATTCCAAGAAAACAACCCTCAACTGAGTGTAGTATCGAGTATCAACCAACCTCGGACTGCACCAAAGTCAGTTATCTCACTACCCTAAGGAGGCCAAGATGGTTCAATTAAGGTTCCTAAGGTCAGTTGATGCTTCACGACACCACGCGGCGGCCCCGTACTCTCCTTGACTTGACTCAAGGGTTACCGGTACTCACCAAAGTGCCACATCAACGTAGCAGACTGCTTCAACCGTGTCGGTATACCCCGCACAGTTCCCTCACAGTCTTGTTGCTACTTTCTAAGAAGGTATCCCCTAGATCCGGGTTAGGATCTATAGAACTCCCAAGACAGGCCCAATAATATTAAAGCACACAAATCAGACAATTGAAAACATAAGTATGAGCTATCCTAAGGTACACCTCACTTTAAAGTATCCCCAGCAGAGTCGCCAGTTCTGTGATCGGTGGATTTAGAACTGACTGTTTAACGCTGGTTCACGAAATGTCGCGGAAGCAAGAGTCGCCATCGTCTTTTATTTTCTCCAACATGGACAGGACAAAAGCACAACAAAATTCCTTATGAGATAGTTTCTCGGTTCGGGAGGTAGATTTATAGAAAGGGAAGGTGTTAGCACCCTTTCTATCTGTAGTTATCCACGGGCTCTTAGGTACTTGCTCTTATGTTTTCAAAAGATGTTTGCTTTTCAAATGTGAGTGGGTTTGAAAAAGTTTCATTGAAAGATTTCTGAATAACTCTTGTATCAGTCCTCAAGAGTGTTTGAAAAATTGTTTTGAAAGCTTTTCGAAAGTGTCAGTGTGAAAAGGTTCTTGTTTTGTTTTTGAAGAGAGCAAGTATCTATGAGTCATCTACCTACCCTAAGGAATTAAGCTGTGTAGAAGTCCTTAAGGTAGTGCCATCCCACCATTGAGAGGTAGGTAGCACCACCGTTGGAGGTGTTCGGGTCAATTCGAGTGTAGGGACAGTGTGGTCACCGAAGCAATATCAGGACACCTTAGAAGCTACCCTTATGTCCTTGATCCTTTTTTAATCCGAGGCAACCGTTTCGAGGCAACTGTTTCGAGGCAACTGTTTCGAGGCGACTGGATCATGGACATAAGGACCGCTAAAACGTCCTATACTTGACGACCACGTTTCGAAGGCAACGAGTGAGGCGTACCCTAGAAGTGGTGTGTGTATTTGTGTGTTGTTTTCAGTTTAACAGTTATCTTTGATCATGGCACTGTGAGCTACGCTTGTTTTTAATTAGCATACATTCTTTCATACAAAGTTAGAATTTAAGAGTGCGGAAAATTAAAAGACGGAAAGATAAAAGCTACGCTATTACAAGGCGCGGGTCAATACATCGCCAAAATACAAAGACCCGTTTGATAAAAGATGCGGAAAGTAAATAAATGCGGTAAACCTAATTACTATTACATCCTTGAGCAGTTACATAATATTCAAAAGAAAATAATGCGCGAAATAGAAATTAAAATTGAACGTTTGAGGGTGTTGGACCCTTTGCTTGAAATTAAATGAAATTAAAGTCTATTTAATTATTTAATTAAAGAAAAGTGTTTTTTATGTTTTTGTATTTACTAAAAAGAATTAAAATTAAAGTTAGTGAAACCCTAGTTCTAAATTATTTTAATTGTTAAAGAAAAAGGTCAAAATTAGGCTAATTAACTAAATTATTTAATTTACATGTTTATTTACAAAAATAATAGTTAATAATAATAATAAATAATGAGGAAGAATTAATTAAGAAAAAGATAGAATGTCAAAACCTAATTCTATGTATTTTATTTATTAAGAAAATATTGAGTTAAAACCTAAATTAACTAGATTAATTGTTAGTTATTTATTTACAAAAATATTCAAATGGTGAAATTAAATATTAATTAAATATAAAACTTTTTTTTTTGGTTTCTGATTTTTCTATGGAAAATTAATTTTAGTGAGTTAATAATAATTATAAAAATAAAACAATTGAAAGAAATTTAAAAGAAAGAAAAGAAAATTAAATTGCAAACCAAGGGGGGTATCAGGCCTAGAATGGAGGTGTTTGGAAGTAATTCAGGCCCAAGAGACAAAGGCCTCGTTTGACTTTCTGATTGTATGCATGATGGTTGACTGGCGTGTACCATGGAATTCACCTTCTGACCATTGGATGGGATCTCCTGGCCACTTGGCAAGCACAGGCGTGAGACTCATGGTGAGACGTTGGAGAAGCGTTGTATGTGAACATGTTAAAAAAAAATTATTAAGCATATGGGGGGACCTGGGAATCGAACCCAGGTCCCAATGCCTGTAGTACACGTCCTCAACCACCAGGCCATTTGCGTTTGTTTGTAAATATAATAGACAACAATCATTATGTAAGAAAACAAATGTTAGTGGTATAACACAAAAAAACGCGCCAGATTTTAAATGCTCCAGTCACCATATGCCATGCGTGCTTCATCTTCATTTGCCTGCAATTATATGAAACAAGTAGCGGGGGTTTTAAACCCCCACAAATTGAAAGTGTGGAAAATAGCGATTACGCCCATAGGTTAAATAAATTGAGCGCGAGGGTTTCAATCGCTTCGTCTCGTTGCAAGGAATTTGTCTATACTGGTTTGATAATCCAATTTTACAGCATATGCAAAGCCCCAATTTTTGAGCTCTGAAACCCTAAAACATGTTAATGGCAAATCACGATACAGAGCCTTATAATGCAATTGAATCATATCATTAGCTTCAGAAGGTCCCTGTGAATACAAAATAACCAATAATATGTATCAAATGCGCATGAATCATGATATGGAATTCAAGAAAATGTGGCAAACCGTATGGCCTGTGTTTTTCAATTCTTTGCACGTTTTAACTCGTTCTTGATTGCAAACGCTTCCTGGAGACTTAAGCAACGTATTGGAATCTTTTTTAGGCTTTGGAATGTACTGCAAGCATGAAATCAGTTTCAAGCTTTTCTTGGAATTTTTTCAAATTGGTTATCTATTCTCAGCAGCTTTTTTCGTCTCTCTCTGAGTAGGGTTTCACTCAGCCTTTGTATGTGAAGCAAATTAGGTCAAGAAAGAGCCCAAAAGTCCATGAATTTATGATTTGAATATTTGATTTTCAATCATGAAATTTCAATCTTTTTTTTCAATGAAACTTTGCCAATTATGGAAGATTTTGTCCCCTTGGATGATGCACGAAATCTTTAGCATATTTGGAGTATATTTGCTGCACAAAAAGATTTGAAAAAGCATTATTCGATATTTTTCTACAATTAAAACTAATTAAATGAATTAATAAGAATAAAAATTCAATTAATTAATTAAAAATAAGGAAATAAATCCTTTTAAGCTCAATGGGTCGTGCATAGGCTTTGGGTAATGATTCAAGGAAGAATTTGAGGCCCATTAGCAAATTTGAAGTGTTTTAGGCAAAGTTGACTTTTGAAAATTCCCAAAAATTTCCCAACTTCTCCAATGCATATCTTGCTCAATTTTGAAGCTATGATCATGTTCTTGGACATTTTGGAAAGGTCTTGAAGTCCTCTAACCAATGCTTTTGGTCCCATGTCATTTTGATTTACCAATCTCAAGTTATGGTCTTTGACTTAAAGTGCCTTTTTGTTGACTTTTGAAAATGACCTATAATGTTGAAATTGATAACTTTTTGTGAGAGCATTTCTTGGACTTGGAGTGTGAAGATAAGCTGTAGGAAATGCCATTCTATTCAAAATGAGCATTGGATGGAATTTTTCTGATAAACCATGAAGAAGCTATGCCTTGGTCAATTTGCAGTTGACTTTTTCAACTGTCCGAAAATAGAAACTTTTGCATCTTGAGACTTTTTGAGCCATGCTTATGGAATCATGATCAAGAATTGATCAAATGATGATTGTGGCTTCAAAATAAGATGTTGACCAAAAATTTTGACTTTTGACTGTCAAATGACCATTTTTCCCCTACAGTTGATTGTGGAGCAATTAGGGTTTTTTTACTGTGCAATTTGATGCTGTGAGTCTTGAAACTTGACATATGAATGCTTGAAAATGTATGTAGGCATATGGGACTTGATTAGACCCTTGGAAACCTCAATTTCTTTGCCAGAACCAAAACCCTAATTTTGACTGTGTTAGGAGGCAATTGGACTGTGCAACCCTTGAGAGATTTTGAACCATTATCTTGCCAAATCTTGAAGAATATGGGAGGGCAAATTTTGGGGTGAAACAGTGAGTTTGGTGGATTACCTATTCCATTGCCACTCGAAGAACCCAAAGGGGCTTGTGTGCCCAAGGTGCAGCATCATGAATGATCAAGGAGAGGCTGCTACCTACCAAAGGATCTATCAAGAGAAGGCCAAAAATAACTGGCAAAGGGAGAAAGAACTCTTACCTTACCCCCAGATGGGAGAGAGTCTCATGGGATTCTTAGTTCGTTGTCACAAAATGGGTTCAGAAGTTCTTATGTGCCTATGGTGCAGCGCGCTATATAACGGAAAGACTGCTGAAGCCTACAAAAGGATTCCATACTATCAGTGTCGGAACAATCAAAGCTGGAGTAGGGAATGCTACGTCAATAATGCAAGGGGCATTCCCAAAAGGGCAAATAGCCCATACCCTGAGGCACGCAAACAGGCAACATTTAAGCCCCCAACAAACATGCCAACGGGAAAATGGGTGAAAGCAGGATAGAACAGAACTGATGACAAAGGAAAGTCGAAGTGGAGAAGCTTCAAAGAAGGTGGACATACTGCATGGGCCTTTAAGAGACAGTTTCGCTCCAACAAGCAACAATCTCACGTGTCGGAGAACTACAAGGGGAAGAACCCTATGTCTAGATCCTAGTGGAGGCGACACCAAAAAAACAAGAAAGCCCAAAGGGAGTTTACAAACAAGGAAGTTGGCGAGTCAAGCACCAACCAAACTTCGATTGTCCCAACAATGGAAAAGAAGTCCCCAACAGGGAGGAAACCTTTCCCTCTTACCAAGATGAAGGTCCTTGACAAAGGGGACAACAATGAGCTGGCCAACAATGGACTAGTAGTTGATGAAGATATGTCAACAGACAGTTTAAATTCCGATGGCGAATCTTCTTTGCAAATAAATTGCAATGTGGTTTCTGTCTTACCACATGAGTACGACCAGGTTACTGAGGTCGAAGACTCCGAAGAGGCTGACGAATTGGAAATGAAAAAACACAAACCTGTATGTTACTATGTCATGAATAATGGCGCCGTTTAAGAGAAGAACGCCTTCTTCGAGAGGCCATATGCAGGTATGAAAAATCTCCTTAAGCCTTTATTTATTAGGGCTAAAATTGAATAGGTGGGCATCAACAAAGTTATGGTGGATTGTGGAGTAGCAGTAAACTTTATGCCTCAATTCCTACTGAAGAGGATTGGGATGTTCGACACTGACATCAAACCACACAACATGGTTCTGTCAAACTATGAAGGCAAAATAGGGAAAACTCTAGGAGTGGTCTAAGTAGAATTAACTGTAGGTACCATAACAAGACCCACCATGTTCATGGTAATTGCGGCGAAGACAAATTACAATGTTCTACTAGGTCGTGAATGGATACATGGAATTGGGGAAGTTCCATCCTCAATGCACCAAAGGGTGGAAATATGGAGGGATGATGGGATTGTCGAAAACATAGAAGCAGACCAAAGCTATTTCATGGATGAGGTTAATCATGCTGATAGGAGGAATTTTGACAAGAACTTAGCCAACATTGGGCCATGCACTGCAGCGGAAGGTGCATCAACACCAAGTAATAATGCAATGTATTTCCTTACTCTTCACCCAACACATGGATTTTATTGAGACAAGGAAAACATGGGATCTGACGAAGACGTGCTTGGAGTCCCAGGAATACAGCCAATTGGCTGGGAAAACAAAGACTATGTCCATGTCTGAGTCTTCTTACTTCAAGAAGATTTCGGCCTATTTGGCTGAAAATAGGATGAAAACGGCTTTGGAAGCCGAAGTTAAAATCATGGCTGTTGAAGTCAAGGCTGAAGGGGTTCACAACAAGGGGCCAGGAATTTTCTTCAAACCCAAACCACCTGACAAAGACACACTTGTCGAAGACAAATACCAAAGGCTCGATGCCATCTATGACGACGAGCCTTTGGGGTTCGAGAAGGATCCAACAACATCTAACACGAAGATTTTAGCGCAAGACCCTTTCGAAGAAGTGGATCTAGGAGACAGAACTCAAAAGAGGCCAACATACGTCAGCGCGAAATTAAACCCAGAAGTAAGAGAAGAAATGGTCCAGTTGCTCAAGAAGTATAAATATTGTTTCTCTTGGGACTATGACGGAATGCCTGGTTTAAGCAGGAAACTGGTCGAATTGAAGCTTCCAATAAAGGATGGCAAGAAGCCCATCAAGCAGAGCCCAAGGAGATTCACGCCAGAAGTCCTGTCCAAAATAAAAGAGGAAGTCGAAAGACTCCTACGTTGCAAGTTCATTAGGACCACAAGGTATGTCGAATGGATAGCTAATATAGTTCCTGTAATTAAGAAAAACGGTTCTCTTAGAGTATGCATAGATTTTCGTGATTGTTGTACCCCAAAATTTGCCCTCCCATTTCTCATTGATTTCTCATCACAAAGCCCTTGAAGATCAGGGTCCAGTTAAGGTTTCATCTGCTCAAGACTTCTCCTTGCACTGCTGACCCAAATTAGGGTTTGTGTTTGCACAAAGATGTTTTGACCTAAAATGCCTAAGATAACTTTCTTGCTTCATATTTGACTCATTAGTTTATCCACATCAAGTTTCAAGTCTTGATTTCAAGTTTTGCCCAGTCAATTGGACAGTTGACCTAGAAATCAGCTGTATTGGGGAAAAAGTCAACTGTGGCCAATTGACAGTCAAACCTCATGAAAATTGACCCACATCAACATTATGAACTCCTATGAACCATTTGATCAAGTTTGGATCACAATTCCACAAGAAATTTGATCAGATCACCAAAAGGGCAAAATGGTCATTTTTAGGGTTTTGACTGCACAAAGGCAATTTTTGACTGTTTGACCTATCCAATGTCAAACCAAGATCACATATGGACTCAAGTACCCCATGGAATTATCTTGATATACTCAACAAGTTCAAAAGATCCCAAATGCACAAGATTGACAGTTGAATTTCCCAGTCAATTGATCAATTTTGACTGTATACTGAAAAGTCAAACTTTGACTTTTTGGTCAAAATCAAGAGTCAAGATTAATTTTTCATCAAAACATGCCAAATCATGAAACTTGTTCACCAAGAAATCAAAAATGCAAATTAGGGTTAGAAATGAGAATTTTTCATAACTTAGAATTTTTCTAAGTTATGAAAAACCCTAATTTTTTCCCAACTTTGCCCCACTTTCTCACCAAGATCTATTTGGATTCAAACAAAAGTCAAAACATGAAAGTTGTAGCTTGTTGCATAATCTACAACTTTGATTCACAAAGTTTTCCCAAATGAGGCTTGTATCTCAAGTTACATGTTTTTGAATAAGGGTACTAAACCATTCTTAACTTAGTGAAATTTTAGCCTATTTTGGCAAGGTTTTCTACCTAACTTCAAGGCCATTTTCCATACACTTCCACTTGGAATTTCAATTTTCATTTCAAAGATGGATTGTATTACACATTCCAAGCTTTCCAAAATGTCCAAGAACTCATCAAACAACCTCATAACTTGAGAGAATCGAATTTCACAATTTGGCAAAAACTCACTTTTGAATTGGTCAATTTACATGTTCATAACACTAGGCATTTTCAATCTC